>CM021102.1:651293470-651458198 GCA_007115665.2 Sequoiadendron giganteum
TTTCTAGCTACAACAATTTTAGCTTCAATATTCTCACAATCTTTGTCTGTCGATAATAATTTTTTGTCAGAACTTCTTCAACTCTTTTTGCTTCTTTTGCCTATGTTTTTAGATCAACAATCATCTTTTTTGCAATCCTCAATTATTTTGATATTCTTTATTTGGATCTCACTTCTTCAATTATTTCCTTCATCTTCTTAATTTCTTTTCCAGCCCATAAAAATTTCTCCATAATATTTGCTTCTTCTGCGTTGTCTCTAGAACATATTTTAGCATCTCCTTCAATAGTCCCAAAATCCATGAACACAAATTTTCCATTTTCATCTCTGGATGCATCTTCATCTTCTTTTTCAGTGGAATAGTCTTCTTCCTCATTAGTGTAGAAACCCTTGTGTTTTCTCTAACCTTTGAATCTTATTTGAAAATATTTCTTTCCATTCTTTTGTTCATTATTTTTAGTATTCTAAAGGGGACACTTATCCATAAAATTTCAAACTTCTCCACAATAGAAACATGTAAGGCCCTGGATTATATGCAACCAAAATAACCCTAATGTATTATGTGTATTTTATTGATTACTAATTAATCACATCAGAAATAACGAATGAATTATATATTGTCATAATTGTTTGCATTCACAAACCTTAGAAGTAAACTTGCACTCCCTAATATATCAAAATATGAACATGTTTATATAACAAAATGGAATTTTTAGATTTTGAATTGTTTCAAGAAGGCAATAATTAACCATTGTATCCTATATTGTGTTTTATAAGGATTGCTATCTAGGTTAAATGATTATTCTTTGAATCTTTAGATCCTTAAATTTGCATTTATAGAATTATGATGATTTATTTGGCGATATGTAAATTAAAAAAAGAGAGTATC
Organism: Sequoiadendron giganteum; assembly: GCA_007115665.2. Classification (NCBI taxonomy): domain Eukaryota; kingdom Viridiplantae; phylum Streptophyta; class Pinopsida; order Cupressales; family Cupressaceae; genus Sequoiadendron; species Sequoiadendron giganteum. The sequence continues at coordinate 651,294,359 of CM021102.1, forward strand.
TAGTCTATCTAGGGCTAATGTGTTATGGTGGAGATGACTACGATTTGTGAATCATATTTCAATGAACTAGTTTATTTAATACGAAGCTAGGAGGGATATTGGAGTTAGATCTTACTTGACAAATACTAATGGTTTTTATGTGTCCTAAGGTGGATATTGGTAGTGAGTGTGACTAGAAGATTTACATCCCGTGAATGATGGAACACAAAGGTTGGTTGACTACAACTCGGTATGCATGGATAAAGCATCAATAAAGTATGGTAATGCCACAATAATGTGGTAGAGGTGAGTATAACATATTTTGTATTTAATTGAGTCTTAATCAATAATAATGAATGAATTAGATAAGGCAAATTAAGTGGATAGATGAATGATTCTTTCTAATTGTAGTATTTAACTGATTTAAGATGGATTTTTGGTTGGCTATAAATGGTGTGAGATAATGTGAAGGTGTTATAATTATTCCAAGGATAAAATCAAAACCATATAGACCTAAGTTAATACCCCTTTTTTTTAAATCAATTGTTGTGAACCCTTGTCACCAAAAAGGAAAGAGGTGTTAGTATTTCATGTTGGAGTGATTGTGTTTGAGGGGTTAAGGTTGGGGGTATGCATTAAGATGTCTTGTGAGGCTAGTTTAGAGTGAGTAGGAAATTAAAGGTTTGAAATCCCTTAATTGGAGTTGAAATTTGGATGTATTCTTTATTGTGGTTTAGAGGGGGTTAAAAAGCATATTTTAAGTGGTCACATGTTTTTAATGTAAGGAAGCTAAGGTAGTGAAACAACTTCCTACAATAATCTTGATAGAAGAATAATGCAACACTTTTATAGATCTTTAATAGTTACAAAAACTTAAACAAAAAAACACAAATATCATGCATACCACAACACAGTGATTTACGTGGGGAAACCTCTTTCGGGAGAAAACCCCACACTCCAAAAGTTGCCAATATATTACTCAGAATTTACAAAGATTGCAATATAATTGTAGAGAAAGCTTCTCATAGGAGTATCACCAACCAGAGATCTGGAGGTAACACAACCACTATTATAATCTCAGAATACATCACAATACACAACTGTAATATAACATCATCATAAAATAGGGCGGTCTTCTAGGACAAGTCAAGCCAACAAAATATTGACCGTCAAATATAAGACCTAATAATGAACGGTCCAGATTTACAATAATAAAATATACATAAAATGTGGCTTTCTGAGGTGTTTCCCCTGAACCCCCACTAGGGTACGTGACCTGCAGACCCCCTGTCAGGTGGATGAGCCCCCCTTAGACCCTCATAGGGAGGGGTACCCCCTACAACCCCCCAAGTTGATATATCAACAATACCTTATGTATTTGCAAGGTTGAGACATATTTTACCAACATTTTAAGGTCCTAGGATAGGTACTTATGGGTTGGGAGCTCAATTATGGCCATATCTTGGACCATATCCAAGATATGACCCTAATTTATTTCCCTTTTTAAAAAAGTGGTGAATTTGGGAGATTTGGGGTAAAGGGAAATGTCTTGATCTCAAAACCCAATTATGAGATGTGACACAAGAATGGGAGTGACCAAGTAATCCATCCCCATCTTAATAAATAAGAATAATTTTGGGATGGAGTGGAGTACACTCCTTCCCTTTCCATCTCTCCAAATTTTCTCTCACATTTGTGGGAGAGTGTGCTTGAGGATTAAATGAGAGAGTGCCAAGTTTCACTCCCTCATTCAAGGAGATTCAAATTGAATTTCTTTTATACCTTCTTTGTGAATGGAGAAAGGGTGGTACCCACTTCTCTTTTTGGCTAATACTTATGCTTATGGAATGAAGAATGAATAAGAAAGAAGGTGGAATATCTCACATATGATGGGGGTGTTCAAGGAGCATAGTTATAGAGATAAGTTCTCATTTTCCTTGTTGCCACCAAGTTAGTTTATCTAAAATATTTATTGTGTTTTTTTTTTTTCTATTGTTTGAAAACAAATTGAAATGAGTTCAAGTTTGTGATTATGTGAATTGAGAGTTTGTTTGGTGAAATGGGTAGGTAGAAAATTGTGGATAAGTCATTCTTTTAGTTTTCATACCATGATCATTTGGTGGTTATCTTCTTGCTCAGGGGTATGGCTAGAGCCCATGAGGCTTCATGATGCCATTAAGGCTAGGTGGAGAGTAAGTTTGCATTCATTTACATATTATTCATTTTATTTCTAAGTAATATTGAATAATAAAATTTTAGTATCTTGTTGAAATGAAGAAAAAGGAAAAATGGAAAGAGAAATCTAGAGAAAAATTTAGTGGTGAATAATATAAATCGAGAACTCCAAAAATAGTGAATAGTACAAGCTAAAATGAAGACTGAATCGCCAGGTTTTTACAAAAAAATAATTGTCTCGATTAATTCGTCATGGAAACAATGTGTCATTAGCACTGATTCACGGGTAGTTTATATAGTAATTAAAAATATTAATAATATTCGCCAATAATATTGTGTAATTCCGGAGAATTAAGAAGGGAATCTACTATATTTGTGCCAAGCTCCCAGAAAGATGTCTGATCAAAGCTCAGTTTGATCTCCAACGTTCACTATTGCCAATAGTTCATGACATACGTCATCATCATTGTATCGATGGGACATCCCTAAGTGTCCCACCGATGATTGTCACTCATGCCAGTAAGGCTTCCATACTCCACCTGGGGTCCACCAAGGCATAGGTACACCACTTGTGTAATTCTGGAGAATCATGAAGGGAATCTACAATATTTGTGCCAAGCTCCCGGAAAGACATCCGATCAAAGATCTATTTGATCATCACTGTTTGTTGTCCCCAGACCCTGCGAGGGGGTGTTTCCCCCTCGACCCCCACAAGGGGGCTCTACCCCCTTGACCTCCGCAAGGAGTGTTTCCCTTTGACCCCACCGATGGCTTCCGCCCTCAAGCCCCTACTTCAATATTAAAAGAAAAACAAAAAACTTTAAAGGGCAATTGCGTCGACCAACTATGAAAATTTTTAAAGGAGAGATTCACCATTGTAATTAATATTTTTAGTGATTATTCACTAGGATTCACCACTGTGATTATTATTTTTACCAATTATTCATTAAGATTCGCCAAGATTTTACAGAAAAATTAATATTATGCATAAGATTCACCAGGAAAATTAATATTTTTCTCAAATTAAAGGAAAGATTTGCCAAGGTTTTACACCTTTGCCGAGCGGGGGGGGGGGTTTCTTAAATTTATCCCTGGAGAAATCCCTCATACATGAGTGTGCATTCTTTGTATTTTTTGGTGAATTTTTTTTAAAATTTCTTCATGTTGTTCTATTTGAAACCTTGTTGGTAGAATGGAAGGATGCAAAGTTGTTTATGAAGTATAAAAGAGGTTCTTGCATTTGAACTTCAAAGGAGGATTTTGTGTTGTGTTAATGACAAAAGTGTAATGGACCCATGTTACAAAAATAGTTCTTGTGAAAGATTTTGCAAGTTTTATTTGAGACCTTATTTCAAATTTTTGTTATAGAAGATAGAGGCAATATGGTGAGCATATTTGTAATTTTCCTTGTATTTGAATAGGAAAATGGTATGACCATTTAAGTTCTATAGAAAAATAAATGAAAGAATGTACAAATTCATGTATTAAATCAAACCTAACTTCATTCCTTTGGAGAGATATGGTTGTAAAATTTTGAGTGTACTTTAACCGACAAGTGGTTTTGAACAAGGAATCATAAGTTCATGTATGATATAGATGAACATGTCCTTCCTTAAGACTCTCCTAATTTCTTCAATGAAACGATATCAAAATTCTTGTACACTAAAATTTGTTTATATATATATATAACAAAACAATTAAATACATACATTCATATAATGTTTTCTGGAACATAATCCACCTAACTTCATTCAACTTTTGTTCAAATTTAGATATATATAGTTTTACACATTTAAAATAAAGATAAAGCAGATTATTATTGATTTACTCAACCCAATCCACAATAAAGTGTCCATTTCCCCCTTCCAGACTTGTAAAATCAGCACACACACCTGCAACCCATTGTAACAAGATACAAGAAAATAATAAGAGGATTGATGATAATACACACACATCTATAAAAGGAAGAATTGGTGGTAATAATATCAAATGAAAGAATAAAAAAAAATATAACTTCCCATTCCTAGATCTAACACCTTAAAATGACATCCAAAGAAAGATTGGGGGCACCATTATAATGTGCAACATGTTCCTCAAGCTATTGTAGCTTATATTACCTAATCACACCCTACACTGCTCAAATACTGAGATTGTGGCACCATTTTTCCCATCCCTCTTCTTTGCTTGGTAAAAGAGAAAGTTATGGTTGAAAGTGATGTCCATCCCTTTTGATATGGTGATGCCCCAATATTAGGGTTTTCTATTGGGAGGATTCTATCATCAAGATTGTTTAAGGTTACTTTGTAAATAAAACCATCCCTTGTTTTAATTAGCTGATAGGCTTATTGTGTGCACTTTGGCCAAAAATTTTGTCAGCTTTCCCAATTTTTATTATTTAACCCTTCTGGCATCTGGTTTTCAGTTGGAAAAAAGGTGGTGGATTTTTTTATATATTTATTAAAAGTGTTTGGCACATTGATAGAGAAGGCCAGTGAAATTAAACGTCGGTTGGCATCAACATTAATTGTTGTTAAAGGAGGGGAAAATATGTTCTCTTGAACATATCTACATGCTTTCGCTCCTCATGAAGGAACATCAAATAGTGGAAGCAATGCTTGGTCCCCAATTGAAGGACGAGGTCATGAAAATCACACCCGTGTAGAAGAAAATGACGGAAAGGTAGAGAACACGATTCAAGGCCTTTGTTGTTGTTGGTGACTATAATGGCCATGTCAATCTGGGTGTCAAATGCAGCAAGGAGGTTGCTACATTGATTCACGGGGCATTGATTCTGGCCAAGCTATCTGTCACTCCCGTAAGGAGGGTTTATTATGGAAACAAGATTGGGAAGCCGCATACTATTTTGGTTAAGGTGACAGTTATATGTGGCTTTGTTATAGTGAGAATGGTGTCGTCTCCATGAAGATCCCTGCTAGTTGGACTTATCCTCCACCTATCAGCTCATCATTGCATGTCACTACACACAACTGCTAGTTAATAATGTGTTCTCTAATTAAGTAGGCCCTTCTTAAGATTCCTAAAATTGTAATAGAATAAAAATAAATTAAATGTTTTCTATCGATTTTTATTTTCGCCCCTTAGTAAGGTGGGCTATCATTTAGGGATGTCTTGGGGGTTGATGGTAGTAGGGTATTTTTTTAACTTTTTCATAATAAATATATATTTTTTATTTTGTGGTGAACACAATATGTAATGTGATGGATGTTAATATTGTTATTTTTATTCAAGAAGAGATTATTCATGCTTTAAATTTTTGTTTAAATAAATTGTTATACCCAAAATCAATTTTTTGGCATTCTGCTTAAATTGAGCTAAACAATGTAAAAATGTCATCGAAAGTATGTTTTAGGTCAAAACAAGCATGAAGTATTTGTGGGTTTCTGTCAAGGAACCTATGGTTAAAATTTTAAAAAAATGAAAATTAGGGTTTTACGCCCCTATTTTTAAGGAAATCCTTAAAAATAGGACCTTCCCGAAAACGATTGAAAATAATTTTGATAGGGTCAATTGCCTTCACGATCACACTGATCAAGTCAGAATCATCAAAATACATGTTTTACTCTGGTGGTACTTCTATTTTTCAGGAACAAAATTAGGAGCTCCGTAGCCATTAATGGCAGATTGGCCAGTACCTGGTGCTGAAAGGTAAACCTCAAAAGCTTCAATGAAGAAGCCATAGCAGAAAAGGTGAAAAAGATGTTTTTATAGCGAGGGAGTTTCTCAAAACGAAAAAGGCCAAAAATTTGGCTCTCTGGAAGGTGCACGTTTTTCTACCAAGGCAAAACACAGTCTAAAGGTGAAAAAGGCGCCCCTCTTGAAGAAAGGCACCCTTGGATCTCAGAAGGAAAATGTAATCATTTGGAATCTTCAACTTATTCATCCTCTTCATTCTCATGTTGGCTCGACAACGAAACAATCAACAAAATCATTTGATTCAAGGATCATTGACCAACCGTCAGCAAAGTATAGAGGATCCATCAACAATGAAGATGCCAAAACAGAGAGCTTCATAGTAAAAGCACCCCTGCTGGCCAGGGGCACCCCTTAGTTATAGACACCAAATGAATCCATAAGTAGAAACTCTATACGTGTTATCTTTCTAGCTTCCTCCCAGCTACGTGATCAATCTGACAGCAAGTCCACAAAACACACCAAACGATCATGAGTTGAGATCAAGCAGAAAAAGCCAAAATTGAAGAATTGGAAAGACAAGCCAGAAAATGGCTAAGGCATGGCTAAAAGCGCCCCTCTTGAGGAAAGGCGCCCTTTCTTAAGGGCATCCAGATTCAACCAGAATATTCACTACCTCCCAGGATGATCTTCTCAACTGTGACCTGTCTCATCAATGAAACTATCAACAAGAACTTTTGAAAAATCAATCATCTAATGGAGGAGGTTAAAGTCAGGTAATTCATAGCATGAAGAAATACAGTCAAAAGCTAAAAGCACCCCTGCTGGCCAGGGGTGCCCTTTAGTTTGAAGGACCTAAACCTACCAGCTTCAATTGAGAAGTCTGTCATCCTGAACAGGACCAAGCTGGCTACCCGATGCATCGCCAAGTAGAGTCATTTGATTCATCTAGCATCGAGAACGTCAGATCAAAGCAAAGAGGGTCTGAAAAGGTCAAAATGAAGAACAGTTAATGAAAATTGACTAAGGCATTGTCAAAAGCGCCCCTCTCAAGGAAAGGCGCCCTTCTTTCTGGAAGCCTAAACTCAATTTTCTGAGTTAATCTCTCCCAGACATATCTAATCATGTTGATCCCACCTCAACAACAAAACTGCCAGCCACGACCAAAGATCAATTGAGTAACCTAAATCAAAGATCAAACAGAGGCACTTTAGCTTGTAAAATGGACAAAAAAAAGCAACTTCAAGGATGGATGCCTAAAAGAAGTCAAAGCAAAGATGTTGACTTGAGTTAGCAAATTTGGAGCCAAAAAGAGGCCAAACACTCCACAATCAGTGGAAATCACCTTTTGGAACTCCAAATCAGACCTAAATCATGAGTTGTCTTCCATACTTTTTGGATCTCAACCCTAATCACCATATATTCATGTTAGGCGTCCCATTCTTCATTATTCTTTTTGCAGGTTGAAGGATAAAACATCAAATAGCTCCCAAGAACATGTTTTCAAGATCTGGCAGAGGTTTTGGATGGATCTTCAATATTTTTGAAGACTAGTGGTAGTAAAAGTATTCTTCCCCGAAGATTCTTTCTAGAGGCAGATCATTGCAAAGTGGCAGTTTATAACTTCCAATCCATCTTCTATCTACTTCCTTTATTTATGTCTATATTTCTTTGCATGTCACATGAAACGTTAGATAATCATAGATCTGGCCAACTGGGTATGATCAACACAACTTTTTCAACAAAACCCACATGTTGGATTTTTCTAGAAAAAGTAGCCTTGCTGCCCCTATTTTTTAGGGTTTTCCAGAAAAAGTCATAATTTTGAAAAAACAAACAAACTGGGGTTGTTTAGCTTTGAAGCACGAACAAAACCCATGTGTTGGATTTTTTTCGAGAAAAATCACTTTCTAGTACCCCGCTGCCTCTGCCACCAAAGGGCTCTTGCATGTCAGGAAAAATCATTTTTTCGAATTTTTGACGATCTGGGTTTGTTTAGAAAATCATTCTCAATGAAACCCATGTCTTGGAATTTTTCGTAAAAGTTACCCCCAGCGAGGCTATTTTTAGCAGTTCCAAAAAAAGTGTCAAAATAGGGTCATGTGCACAATCAATCTTCAAGGTTTTCATAATGCAGTACTCCCAGGTACAATACAAGACCAAGACGGTCTTATACCATGATTATCTGAAAACAACTGACATAGACTTATGGCAGAAAAATCCAGATGTCAATTCTGAAGACTTGGAGGGCATGAACCAAATTACATTGCAGAACATTGAAGAATCCAGTTTATTCCAAGCTGCATCCATTCCGATCACCTTACAGAGCATTGAGCTTGTAACTTCTTGCATAAAGCATTACAACCCTACTACAAGAGAGATCTTGTCAGTAGACAGAAGAGTGATTTGCATCTTAAAGCCGAAGGACATAGAGACATGTTTTGCAATTCCACCATGCCCTACCAGGAAGGTCATATCCGTGACAGAATGCGAAAAGGCATTCGAGGCTTCAAGGGATGAGTGTTCTCTTATAATGGCTGAACATTGGTTGAAAACAAAGAAAACCAGCTTGCCCAAGTTGGTTGGGAGAGGAGAATTCAAAGATGAGTACGAAGTGTTAATCACTCTACTCAGCAGAGTCACAGAACAAGAGGAGGGAAAATCCTTCCAGCCATGGATGTTCTATATTATTGGCAAAATAATCAGTAGGAAAGAACATTACGACTGGGCCTCTTTGATCAATGACACTCTCCACCAACAATTTATTGGGTTTCTAAAAGAGCACCGTTTCCACATGTGTTCCTACTTAGTCTACCTGATAGCCTTCCAAGGCAATTTTAGAACACTAAACACTGTGGGAATCCTGGGTGTGCAAAAGATCTTAGATTACTTTCCTTGCTTTGAGTTCACTCTAGGGGAAAGGCACTTCAATAAGATAAATGACCTTTTCACTATGCACACCATGCGCAAGCTAGACCATGAGATGCACGTTTGTATTTCACCAACAGCTAGGGCAGCAATGGTGGACTGGGTGGATTGGTTCATCCAATTCCCCACTTTCACCTACATACGCATGTATGGCTACAATGGCCACCCTGCCATGATGATGAAGGGAAAAGAATGCAAATCTAATGACCCAACAGTGTAGAATACATTCCCTTAACACCTTTACTATAGGGGAGAGAAGCAAAAACGAAAAACTAATAGTTTCTAAAACATATAGAGATACATACAACCATGGCAATGAGAAACTAGAAAGATAAGCAAACAAAGATGACACAGTATTTACGTGGGAAAACCCTTTCAAGCAAAAAACCCACCACACAGTCAAATCAATTATATTACAGTAATGAATCGATTACATACAATATCTAGACTTCTTTGCTCAACTCACAATTATCCAGAGAGATTCAGATCCACTGTTACAATGTTTTCACAACATACAGTTCAAAACCCTCTTCAAGAACTCACGTCCTTCTTGTTCTTCAGCACGCGACTTCAACTTGCTTTGCAACTTTACAACTCAACTCAACTTGTCTAACTTATGAGAAATAACACATCTCTCATCCATATGTAACCGACTTAGAAGAGCAATGAAGTCCATCCTCAAATCACACATCTAGTCAGATCTGATAGATCTACAACGAGCCGACTTTGCATTCAAAGCCATTACTCAAAACGGTTGAGCTCGCCACCCTTCGTTGACAAATGCAACTGCCACAATAACTATCTTGGTATCCATCCAATCACTATTCAACTAGGTGCCACGTGTCCAAGACCCATCAACAATCGCAGCTGACAGAGTAACCAAAACGGTCAAATAGACATGAGGCGCGACCAAGACTTCAAGTCATAAATAGCATTGACAGAGTCGGAGTCGGAACAGGAGTCAAAACAGGACTCCACTGAAAATACACACTGCTGGAGTCGGAGTCGGAGTCGGAGTCGGAACTAGAGTGAAAACATGACCCTACCGAAATTTCAGGTTCAGGAACCATTTTGGTTCCGCGTCCGCCCACGTCAAAGAGGAACTCATCGAAAACAGTTCTGACCAGGTAAAGTCAACCCGGGGTCAAACCAAGACGGGAACACAAAAGACCGGAGGCGGAGTCGGGGATGAAACAGGAATAGAAACAAGACTTTACCAAAAGTCCAAGAACAGGAACCAATTCAGTTCCAGTTCCGCCTCCGCCATCTACAAGAAACAACAATCCAAAAATAGGACAAGGCGGAGGAAAACACCTCGAGTAGAATCCAAACATCTAGAAGAACCAGATCACAAAAGCAGGAGTCGGGCCCAGAGTTCGAACAAAAACTGAAATAGGAACCTGGCAAATGGACATTGCCAACTTCCAAAACTGGTTCCGCCTCTGCCAGAACCTGCAAAGTGAAGCGAGAACAAACTGACAGTAGGAAACAGAGTCAGAGCAGGAACGAGAACCGAAACCTAGAACTAAGGAAAACAGAACAATGCCAAGTTCCATCCCAGTTCCGCCTCTGCCAGAGACTCGGAACTTAGCCAAACAGAACAATACCAAGTTCCATCCTAGCTCTGCCTCCGCCAGAACTTTGTAATCAACACAAAATCACCAAGGCATGAAAACAAGGACTTCAAGTTGGAAGTTGAGACATAATTTCTCAACAATCTCCCACTTGGTGAACACTTCTAGCTTCCTCAAAACATCATACCTTACTGTCTATCATAGGCCCCAAGGCCCATCGATTCTATGCACCATCTGAACTTGTCTGTGCTAATCAGCTTTGTCAAGGCATCTACAACATTCTTCAAGGTGTCAACCTTATCCATAATGACCTTGCCATCTTCAACCATATCCCTCACGAAGTGATATTGCACATCTATGTGCTTGGTCCTGGCATGAAAGGTCGGATTCTTTGCCAAACAAATGGCACTTTGACTGTCACAGCAGATTGAAATTTGCTCAACATTAAATCCAATGTCTGAACATAAACACCTCAGCCACACTGCCTCCTTGCAAGCATGAGTTGTTGTCATGTACTCTGCCTCTATCATGGATAAAGCAACTACAACTTGTCGCTTGCTCATCCAACTAATTGCTCCACCATTAAGCATGAAAGTGTATCCACTAGTGGATCTTTTGTTGTCAATGTCCCTTGCCCAATCAGAATCAACATATCCCTGGATGCTAAGAGTCCTTTGTGATGCAACCATACTTCCATGGTAACACAAAGCATAATTTGAAGTACCCTTCAAATACCTGAACACTCTCTTTACAACATCTCAATGTGATCTCCCTGGATTTGCCATGAAACGACTTAGAACTATCACTGCTTGGGCAATGTCTGGTCTTGTGCAGACCATAGCATACATCAAACTGCCTACTGCACTTGCATAAGGCACACTGGTCATGTCCTCCATCTCAATAGTAGACTTTGGATAGTCTTCAGCAGATAGTTTCAATCCTTGCATGATTGGAACAACTAGCTGCTTGCAATCAGTCATGCTAAACCTCTCTAGAATGGTTTTCACATACTTACTCTGACTGAGCCAAAGCTTTCTGCTTGTTCTATCCCTGGTTATCTCCATTCCAAGAATGTACCTTGCTGCTCCAAGATCTTTCATTTCGAACTTAGCAGACAATTGAGTTTTAAGATCAGAAATCATTGCCTTGTTATTACCAATGAATAACATGTCATCCACATACAGAGTAATAACAAGCACATGATCATTCTCACATTTATAATAGATGCAATGATCAAATTTTGATCTAACAAACCCAATTGACAACACAAATGTGTCAAATTTCTAGTACCACATTCTAGGAGATTGCTTTAGACCATAGAGAGATTTATTTAACTTGCACACCAGATTTTGTTTGCCTTTATCAACAAAATGTTCAGGCTGGGACATGTAGATTTCTTCTTTCAGCTCACCATGGAGAAACGTTGTCTTCACATCCATCTGCTCAATTTCATAGTCATACACAACTTCCAATGACAAAAAAAATATGATGGATGTCAGCTTTGCTACAGGGGAAAAGATCTCTCCATAATCAATTTCCTCAACTTGGGAAAATCCCTTTGCAACCAGTCATGCCTTATACTTCTCCACACTGCCATCAAGGCCTGTCTTCCTTTTAAATATCCACTTGCAACCAACAGGCTTTCTCCCTTTAGGTAGTGGTACCGACTTCCAGGTATCATTCTTTTTCAAGGAATCCATCTCCTCATTCATGGCTTCGAGCCAAGACTTTGAATTAGCCATGCTGATTGCTTCTTTCACAGTCCTAGGCTCATCAATGCTGGTAATTAAGGCATAAGCACAATTTGAATCTAACATAGAGAAACCATACCTTTCTGGTTGCCTTCTTTCTCGTGTAGATCTCCTTAGAGGCTGAGGTTGTTCTTCATCATCAGAACTTCCAGAGCTGCTTGAGCTCTCCTCAATCTCAGGTACACCATGCAACTCTTCCCTTTCTAGAGTTTGGGGAATCTCAACTGCATCCTTCTTCTTATCACTCTGATTTTTCTCAAGTTGTTGATCACTTACTAAAGGTTTCAGCTCATGAAATATCACGCTTCTGCTATACAAAACCTTCTCAGTAACAGGGTTCCAAAGCTTGTATCCTTTCACACCAACTCCATAGTTAATGAGAATACATTTCATAGCTTTGTTATCCAACTTTGATCTTTTTTCATTTGGCACATGAACATATGCCTCACAGCCAAATACCCGAACATGCCTTAATGAGGGTTTCTTACTTGACCATGCTTCCAAAGGTGTCATGTCAACAAGAGCTGAACAAGGAGATCTATTTATCAAATAACATGTTGTAGCAACAACCTTAGCCCAGAACTTCTGCTCCAGACCAGCACCACTCAGCATACTCCTTGCCTTTTCCATCAGTGTCTTGTTCAAGCTTTCTGCAACTCTATTTTGTTGTGGAGTGTAGGGGGTTGTCTTATGCCTTTTTATTCCATGATCAGTGCAGTACCTTTCAAAATCTGTAGAAAAAAACTCACCTCCATTGTCTGTCCTTAAACACTTTATTTTCCTTCCAGTTTGATTTTCTACCAAAGATTTGAATTTTTTAAACCGACTGAACACTTCTGATTTACTTTTAAGAAAGTATACAAATGCCCTTCTCGAACAGTCATCAATAAAAGAAACATAATATCTAGACTTTGATAACGAAGGAACATCAACTGAACCAAACACATCAGAATGAATATAATCCAGTATACCAGAAGATTTGTGAGGACTAGAGGAGAAAGAAACACGGTGTTGCTTTTCATAGATACAATGTTCACAGAAATCGAACTCAAGGTTACAATCATCAAGCCCTTCTACAAGGTTTTTGTTCTTCAAGGTTTTTAAACCTTTCTCACCAATGTGACCAAGTATATGATGCCATAACATGGTCTTCTCTGCTGGGATTTTTACCTCCAAAGCATTTTCAAATAGTGAAGAGTCTTCATCTTTCTCTATAGGTGCAAAATTACATGACTTTACAGAGGCATTGTTACGAAGAACAGGTCGTGCATCTAGCTTGTACAGAGTGCCAGTACGAACACCCTTAGCTAACACCATTGCATCTCTAGCCATTTTACATCCCTTACTAGAAAAATAAACTTCTACACCAGCATCATGTAACTTACTAACAGAAAGAAGATTTCGAGCCAAACCTGGGATGTGAAAAACACCACCAATTCCTTTGACTCTCCCGTCAGGAAACTGAATTCTGACCCTTCCTCTGCCAACAATCTCCAGTGTTGAATCACTTGCCAAGTATACCTTTTCACCATCATACTTCTCATACTTTGAGAACCAATCTCTATTGGATGTCATGTGAAAAGAGGCACCTGAATCAACTAACCAAACATCATTTGATGCTTGAGTTGTCAGGGCTGCTACAATGAAGGCATCTGCATCACTTTGAGAAGATTCATTATCAGAAGCATTCTTCTTCTTCTTCTCCTTGTAGTCCTTCCTGATATGACCAGGTTGCCCACAGTTCCAGCACTTTACCTTGGACTTTTTACCAGGAGACTTTGATCTCCCTTTAGACTTGGATTTCAACTTGTTGTCTTTCTTCTTGCCTTTCTCTTTTGTTCTACCTCGAACAGAAAGAGCATCTTTGGCAATCTCAGAAGATTTCCTTCGCATTTCTTCAGACAAAAGCGAAGCAACCACATCATCAGTCTTGAAAGCAGTGGTTATGCTTCCAATAGCCATCACAAGATGATCCCAACTGTCAAGTAATGAACACAACAGGAGCATGCAATGATCCTCCTCCTCAATTTTTACATCTACAGATGCCAACTGAGTAACACTCATATTAAATGAGTTCAGACGATCTGCAATAGATGCACCTTCATCCATTTTCAAGGATTACAACTTCTTTCTCAGGAATAACTTGTTTACCAGAGATTTTCCTTGGTAAATATCACCAAGCTTCTTCCACAAAGTAGCTGCAGATGTCTCCTCATAAACATTCAAGAGCACAGAATTGGCTAGACTCACTCTTATCAATCCTCTTGCTTTTCTATCAGCAAGATCCCAAGCTTCTTGGGTCGTAGTTTGTGGCTTAGTTTCAGACACTGCAATCCAGAGGTCTCTATCCACAAGCAAGTCTTCTATCTTGAGTTTCCATAACTCAAAGTTGTTGCCATTAAACTTCTCAATATCTATTCTACCAGATGTACTCACCATCTCACAACAGAAACAAGTTTAACAATGCAAGTCTACCACTGAAACAATATTAGTGCGAAAAACTAATTTTTCCTAACAAGGATAACACAAACTGGCCAAGCTCTGATACCACTTTGAAAGGAAAAGAATGCAGATCTAATGACCCAACAGTGCGGAATACATTCCCTTAACACCTTTACTATAGGGGAGAGAAGCAAAAATGAAAAACTAATAGTTTCTAAAACATATAGAGATGCATACAACCATGGCAATGAGAAACCAGAAAGATAAGCAAACAAAGATGACATAGTATTTACGTGGGAAAACCCTTTCAGGCAAAACACCCACCACACAAAGTCAAATCAATTGTATTATAATAATGAATCGATTACATACAATATCTAGACTTCTTTGCTCAGCTCACAATCACCCAGAGAGATTCAGATCCACTGTTACAATGTTTTCACAACATACAGTTCAAAACCCTCTTCAAGAACTCACGTCCTTCTTGTTCTTCAACATGCAACTTCAACTTGCTCTGCATCTTTACGACTCAACTCAACTTGTCTAACTTATGAGAAATAATACATCTCTCATCCATATGTAACCGAATCAGAAGAGCAATGAAGTCCATCCTCAAATCACGCATCTGGTCAGATCTGACAGATCTCCTGCAATGAGCCGACTTTGCATTCAAAGCTATTACTCAAAACGGTTGAGCTCGCCACCCTTCGTTGACAAATGTAACTGCCACAATAACTATCTTGGTATCCGTCCAATCACTATTCAACTAGGTGCCACGCGTCCAAGACCCATCAACAATCGTAGCTGACAGAGCAACCAAAATGGTCAAATAGACATCAGGCGCGACCAAGAATTCAAGTCATAAATAGCACTGTCGGAGTCGGAGTCGAAACAGGACTCCACCGAAAATACACACTACTGGAGTCGGAGTCAGAGTCAGAACTGGAGTCAAAACACGACCCTATCGAAATTTCAGGTTCAGGAACCATTTTGGTTCCACGTCCGCCCACAGCAAAGAGGAACTCATCGGAAACAATTTTGACCAGGTAAAGTCAACCCGGGGTCAAACCAAGATGGGAACACAAAAGACCGAAGTCGGAGTCGGGGATGGAATAGGAACAGAAACAGGACTTTACCAAAAGTCCAAAAACAGGAACCAATTCGGTTCCAGTTCCGCCTCCGCCATCTGCAAGAAACAACAATCAAAAAACAGGACAAGGCGGAGGAAAACACCCCGAATATAATCCAAACATCCAGAAGAACCAGATCGCAAAAGCAGGAGTCGAACCCGGAGTTCGAACAGAAACTGAAACAGGAACCTGGAAAATGGACATTGCCAACTTCCAAAACTGGTTCCGCCTCTGCCAGAACCTACGAAGCAAAGCGAGAACAAACTAACGGTAGCAAGCGGAGTCAGAGTAGGAACGAGAACCGAAACCCGGAACTAAGGCAAACAGAACAATGCCAAGTTCCATCTCGGCTCCGCCTCCACCAGAGACTCGGAACTTAGGCAAACAAAACAATGCCAAGTTCCATCCTGGCTCCACCTCCGCCAAAACTTTGTAATCAACACAAAATCACCAAGGCATGAAAACAAGGACTTCAAGATGGAAGTTGAGACATAATTTCTCAACAGATGCCATGCTACCCCTCAGATAGGGTAGTGTTCATGGAATTCCTGAGGCAGTTGGCTGAGGTTCACTCTTACCTTCACGTAAAGAAGAAGTCTGCTGCAAACTTTCCTTTTCAAATGGGATTCTACAAATGCAGAGCTGCAACCGATGCTAGGTTGATAAGCCAGTAAATAGTGAGATTTAATCTCAAGTACCTCATTGATAGGAGGTCATCATATGATCCTATAGGCATCTTCACAACACATCTCAAACAAAGATCATCACATAACCTTTCATGGAATATTTTTTGGGTCAACTACGAGGATGAGTTCGAAGTAAGAAGAAGGAACTGCAATAGATTCAAGCTCTCACAGATTGCAGAATTCATGTCAGAGGACATCGAGGGCTTATTTGATGATGAAGAAGAGGTCATTCTTTCTTCCTTCTTCACGGGTCAAGTAGATGCACAACCACTCGACAAAGTAGACTGGTACGTGAAAGAGAGTATGTCTATTGAGGAAAGAATTGGTAGAGTAGTTCAACATAGTCAACTCTACCTTGATAGTAAATGGACAAGGAAGGTAGTTCTTCCTCGATCAGAGCCACCAACGGTTTAGTTTACACTACCTTCCTAATCTAGGAAGAAACCCAGATAGAAGAAGATGAGCATCCTTCCAGAAGGAATGTGGATGTCAAGGAGTACATGGGGAAGAAGAGGAATTGCTAGCACAAGCCAGCAAGAGGTACGGGTGGAGACAACCACCAATTTACCTGAAACAGTTGAGTACGTTGTAGCTACACCAGAGCCAGTGATTGAAATAATCGTTGCAGAGATGGAATCCATTGTAGAAGAAGTTGCAGGAAAAGTGGTGCCTATAATAGAAACAGAACCACCGGCTTCACCACCATCATAGAGGTCGCAAAGTCACATTGATTTGGACTCTCCACCATGAGGCATTGCCATGACATAGTCTCGTTCTTCCAGCATTCAGGGGACCTATCTTCCTCCTCCCAGTGATGCTAGCCAAGATTCTATTTGGTTAGAGAGCTTGCTTGGAAGGAAAAGGGAGAGACCTTCTTATCAGCTTGACTTATCTGAATTCTACCATGTCCCACAAGACATGCCGGCAAAGAAGTTGAAGAAGCAAACACATGTAGAGAGGAATGCAAAGAATGAGGTTGTCATAGAGACTATTACCTCGCCTGAAGATACAGACATACATAATGTGAGGGTTGAGGATTTCATGCTTTCAAAGGTGAACCTTGGAAAGACCACTCGACAGGTGGAGGCAAACCTTCTCGGAATCACCTCAACGAGCATCAAGGAAAGAATGACCAAGGATGGACAAGACAAAGTAGCCTTGAAGGCTAAAAACCGTCAGCTAAGGTTGTACATTTCTAGCTTGATACGTGACACTCCCAACTCCTCGGTCTTCCTTCAAGGACTATTGGATCTCCTAGCTGAAAGAAACCATCATCAGTTGATCACATACGACAAACACTTGAGACGTCAAGTGGATGAGTTTGTCGTCAAAGGACGGTGTGTATTAGCAGAAGCATATCAGCTGAGAGACAAAGCACATGGTCTTCGATCAAAAATCTAGCAGTTAGATTTGAAGGCAACTCAAGAAAGGCTAGGAGAGGAAGTGATAGTTTCTTATCTAAAACAGGCATACCAATTAGTTACAACCACTGAGAACAAGTGCCATCTCTTTGATTGGAAAGAACAATTGGCATACAAGGTGAGAGCCTATGATGCCAATTCAATGGAGTTGATTGACTATAGATGCTTTATCACTAACATTATCAACTTCGCAAGAATGTTGGTAATATCCTTCCCTGAGTTAGAATATTAGTGGGAAGGAGGAGAATATGTTGAGCTTGAAACGATATAGACGTGGTTCCAAGACGTCATATGTGCTTCTTTCCTTGAAGACCCCAATGACTACAAATTAGCCAAAATTACAGCCATGTCTATCCAGTTAGATGAAACAATTGCTCAATGCATAAACTATCAGCAGTAGCTTGTGACAAGTGAAGAAATGCTTAGATGCCACATAGTCATCCTGAAGAGCATTAATTTCCCAAAAGCCAAAGAGGTCAATGATTAGATAGAGACTTTGTTGACCAGTGGTGAAGAGGTGTAAAGCACCAAGGAAGGACGTCCTACCCTCCAAATAGTAGTAAATAAAACTAAAGTCAACTTGATGCCCTTTTCCAAGTTGACTCCAAATCTCCACAAATCATGCATGTCAGATCCCACTAATCTAGGATGTCTAATTGACTCCCACGATTTGTGGATCTCATATCTCCTTTAAAGGTGGATGTCTATTTGGAGACATATTTGTAATTGTAAGTTCACTTTTAGTTAGGTGTCAGTCAATCGAGGTAGACTCCCAGTTTGAATTTTGTTTAGTTTCAGTTAACTGAAGTAGATTTCCAGTTAACTGCTTGCTCACCTACTTTTAGACAGGAATAAATCTTGATGATTGGCAAGAACCATTTGTTAACTCAAGGAGATTTTACGGTTGCCTACTCCTTTGAGTTTCTATAAATAAGAGCCTTGGGCTCATTATTTGTTGAACCTTTATTTGCTAAGAAAATTTTTTGCGCCATTGTTGTCAGACTTAGCTTATTTATATCTGTTCACTCTTGGATGAGAGTTCGTTGGTTGATCGTAATTGTGCATGATTTTGTTCCTTTGTTGTCCCAACCTTTGTAATTCTTTGGAGAAGCTTGAAGAAATAAATCAGATGGCACATGCTTTCTTGATCTAAATACTTGAGTTCTTTCAAAGTCTTGTTTTCAAATAGTGTATTATTTCAATCTCCTCCTTGGATAGGTGTCGTCACCTCCTTGGATATTTTGTCATCGATCATTATCATTTGATGTTGTTTAATGATTTTTCTTGCAACCTACACTTTGGAAAGGTGTCGTCACCTCCTCGGGAATCCTGTTAGACAGGCTATCATTCCTTTTTGTTTCCAGTGAGTTGTTTCCAAGCCTACACCTTGGACAGGGGTTCCTCCTCCTTGGAAAGTCTCAGATCCAGTTTACCGTAAGAGAGTGTTTACTTGTATTGAGCCCTATCTTGGTATATATCCAAGAGTTTAGAGCCTTGACCATATTCCATTGAGATAGAGGATTCAAGTGATCCAACCCATCCATTTCGCTCCTACACCCTCATGCTTTGTTTATCTTGAGGAGGTAGGATAGTTTAGAAGCTTAGTTAGTCATAGTTAAGATCTGCGGAAACCAGAGAAAAGCTTAGCTACGGTGCATTGTGTTTATGCACCCTTGTGTCCTATCGCTGAGTAAAAAAGATAGGAACCTTAGTACACCCCTTTTTTATAGTAGAAAATTAGAAAAGAGAGATCTTCCTCTCTATAATCAGAAGAGCATGTACTAACACACTTGCAATAGCTGTTTGTTTCCAATAAGCACTCCAGTGGTGCTAATTGAAATGCCAACATAAATCACTAGTACACAAACAACAATATATGACCAAATAAACTACTAAAATTTATATATAAATGACTAACTTTAGTCACATGACTATTAGTGGTTTATTTGTAGTCATTTATAACACCACTAAATTTATGACTAAACAATTTTAGTCATTTATTTAGTCATTAATTTAGTCATTGATTTGGTCATTGATTTAGTCATTAATTTAGTCATTCATTTCATCATTTATTTAGTCATGGTAGTGATTTATTTAGTCATATATTTATTCATTGATTGTTGTTAACTGGTCATTTATTTAGTCATAGTAGTCATTACTTTAGTCATATATATAGTTATTAATTTAGTCATATATTTAATCATTAATTAATCATATATTTAGTCATTACTTTATTCATATATTTAGCCATTACTTTAGTCATATATTTAGTCATTACTTTAGTCATTACAAATCAAATCTAACTTAATTAATCCTCACAAATTTATGCATATAAACTTCAAGTATCATATATTTTCAAATGTTGAAGAAACACCATACATATTCAAATGTTGAAAAAAGACCATGAAATTAAAACTAAAATTCTTGAACAAATATGATTGATTAGACACAAACACAAATGGATTACAAATCAAGAGGAGCCACAACACAGTATTTATGAGTGGAGAAAAAACCACTCTGAAAATTTACTTCATTAAGCCTCATTGGAAAATCAAAATCTTATTGGTTACATTCAATGTCTCAGTGACACTGTACAACTTACAGACACTATATAAACATAATACTCCTATTTCCATTTACTTATACTGTTTTCCCCTTCCTTAACTATAGTCCTTTTGGAAGGGAAGTGACCTCCTATAGGGGCTCAACCCATTTAATCCCCTTGAAAATCCACAGATTTTCCACCACTATTAGTTTCAGCTCCTCTAAAATATTCCTTGTTGGTATTCGCCTTTCAATTCTCCAATTTGGAGCTATAGCCTAAAAATAAGGTTTCAAAATGTGCACATCAAAAACTCAAAAAAGTCAAATAATACAGAGGATAAAATTCAAACATTTTCTTTTCCTTTTCCAATTATGGCACCCTAAACTTAGGCGCTAGATATAATGTTTCCTAGTTATCTCTTAAATTTTTTAAAAACATGAATTCATGCAAGACAACAAACAAATAGAAAATATTCAATTAGTGATATAAAACTGCCTTATTCTTGAATAGCTGATCAATAACTTGATTATTGATTGTTAAATTTTAATTGATACACTTGAAAGTGTCCTTTCCTATGTGTGAATTGGAGCTTTGGATGAGGATATGAACATCCATCAAAAGAATATTTGGAAGTAGATTTTTATCAAATATTGCAGTTGCAAGTTCCACTAATTATAATAAAGATAAATAGTTTTAGCTTTTTGCATCAATTAATGCAATTATGATAACTTTTAGAGGATCGAAAATGCTAGCCTTTATCATATCAACATACTCACCTACCATTTGCAACATAACATTAAACTTATTAACTAGAATCAAAATCTAAGAAAGAAAAAGAAACTTCAAACATTATCAATTTAGTAAAAAAACCAACATCTAAGAAAGAAAAAGAAACTTCAAAATTTGCACCTTATTGCTCCCTCTTTGACATCAAATGGAAAAGGACAATGGAATCCCCCTAACTGAAAATAGATTTAACAAACCATAGCACTGTTAAGGATATCAAGACCCCTACCATTATTGCACAACCAATGTCATGTTAGGATCAGCATACCCACTATCATTATGAACATTCTCTGCCATGTTTGACAAGTACGTACCAATAACAAATCTTCACTTTGAATCAACATCAGGAACAACCTCCAATTACCTTGCATTCACCCTCAAGATGGAATTATGATCAAACCTTCACTAGAACTGAGAACCATACATAGAGATCATTGACAAACACGGTTAAATTATGACTGAAAACAACTACAAATTATGAGTATGATATACAATGAAAAGAATTGTGAACTTGACTAAGATGACATAAAGACCACTGCATTTGGAAAGAGTAAATGGAAAGAAAAACTTCACAAAGGAATTTCCCATAGAAAATAATAGAAACATTGTCCAACACTGCTATGAATCACTACCATGTACTACATACCTTCCATTCACTATCAAGAACAAATAAGACAAAAATAATGAATAGCACTATGACTGAGATGACCATCTACACAACATAGTAGTGTCCAAGATCTACTGTCCAAAAACCATATCAAAGTTACTTGTACACCAAGAATACTGTCAGTAACTACCATTGTACGCTTACATTCCCTCAAGGCTCACATTGTTGTGAGAGAACATGCAAATCAGTGAGAGACTGAGATACTAGTGCTCCTTGGTCATGTTTGAAAGGTTCGCATATCATAGACAATATCATACAGATCAATGTCACCAAAACCAAGTGAAATCTAGAACCTAGAAAACTCTTACTGAACTGTGCAAACCATGGATTGAAGTAATCAATGAAGATCACTATCCAACATTGACTAAAAAAACTTGTAAATGTTGACTCCCCCTACAACATAGACTCAAAGAAAATACCATTAAAAGAACTATATAACCATGATATCACTACACCGTGATGTCAAAAAAAAAATTATTCCTTTTGCTCTAATCAACAAGGAAAAAAACAAAGGGACTGAGAGCACTGAACATAAGAAACTCATCAAGCAAAAAAATTTGCAAAGAAAAACCAACTGATCACTATTGTATACAAGAGTATCAAGAACACTATCCTCTTCAACTATCAAAAGACATTGCCTCAAATCAATATTTTCAAGCAATTGTCAAAGTATTATCTTAAGTAAGTTGAAAAATACTATCTTAATAACCTGTTAAAGCATTGTAAAGGTACTGGTCAATGTGAGAGACAACCATTTTGATCAAGAAACTATCACTTATTTCAAGCCATCAGCAAACAACTGTCATTATCAAGACACTGAATTGACATCAAGATCAAGGTTACACCGTCATCACAGTCAAAAGAAAAATGACCACATTGTCAACCCAATTTTGTAATGCACACTATTTAGTAAAGAGAATAGTTACTATCAGCAAAGGCACTGCCACTAAATAAAAACACTTCCACTCATTATCAACCAACAAATTTTCAAAGACAATTGCTAGCATAAGCAAGAAGATTTCCTCAAAGCAATGTAACCATCTGCACTACACTATTTATAAACTCATGCAATAAGAATTCTCAAGTGATTGAATGGAATTAGGGAGGTTATTTAAACTTTTACACCCTTCTATGTTCAAGTGTTGTAGTTGTGACAGGTTTCCAATGAATTAGGGAGGCTATTTAAATCTATACACCCTATAATGTTCAAGTGCTACAGCTGTGACAGGTTGCTAATGGAATCAGGGAGCCTACTGAAATGTCCACACCCTTCTATGTTCAAGTTTTGCAACTATGATAGGTTGCCAGATGAATCAAGGAGCTTATTTAAACCTCCACACCCTTCTATGTTCAAGTGTTACAGTTGTGATAGGTTGCTAATGGAATCAAGGAGGTTATTTAATCAGGGAGCTTATTTAAATGTCCACACCCTTCTATGTTCAAGTGTTGTGTTGTAGCTATGACAGGTTGCTAATGAAATCAAAGAGGTTATTTAAACTGTGATAGTATTTTATTTTTAAGTGATGCAGTTGTGATAGATTGTCAAAAAATCAAGGAGGTTATTTAAACCTTTAAAATTTCCTATTATATTCAAGTGTTGTAGTTGTGAGAGGTTGACAATGGAATTGGGGAGGTAATTTAAACCTCTGCAACTTTCTATTTTCAAGTGTTGCAGATGTGACAGGTTGCCAATGGAATTAGGAAGGTTATTTAAACCTCTACAGTCTTCTATGTTCAAGTGTTGCAGCTATGACAGGTTGCCAATAGAATCGGGGGGGTTATTTAAAATTTTACACATTTCTATGTTAAAGTGCCATAACTGTGATAGGTTGCCAATGAAATTTATGACTCCTCGGGAAAATATTTTATAGTTGTGCATTTTGTGCGTAAAATAATCTCCCTGATAAAAATAAAAATTCTATTTTTATTTCTCAAAGTACTATTGGTGTCCACCATAATCTCATTTTATTTAATCTTTTTCTTGCAGTTTAACCATATGTATTTTAGGTATCGGGGTAACACATGACATCGAGGAGACTTCACATACTTCTGTCGATTTCAAATCTTTCACCGATGAAGTTCCATTATTTAGCTATCGGTGTAATTGCTCCTGAAAAACTCCTCATCGGCGTGACACCTTCAATTGAAGAGACCCTGGGAACTCACTCAGATAATAGATGTCTTCCTGATGGCTACTTTCTTGCATTATTGGTTGGAGTAAAAAAAATTCTCCCCGATGAGTTCTCCATCGGCGTGACACACTTGGTATGATTTAAAAAACATATT
This sequence comes from Sequoiadendron giganteum, assembly GCA_007115665.2. NCBI lineage: Eukaryota > Viridiplantae > Streptophyta > Pinopsida > Cupressales > Cupressaceae > Sequoiadendron > Sequoiadendron giganteum. Next base: position 651,318,380 of record CM021102.1, read on the forward strand.
CCGATCACCTTGCTCTCGCCGATGCATTTGGGGCTTCTCTCTGATCTTCGTGGTATTATACTAGTATTAGGGTTTTCTCTCTTGTTCATGCCTTGAATCAGTCTCTCTACTCCTCGTCCATCATTCATAATAGTGTCAGGCTTCCAAGAATTTCCCTGAGTGCCATTTTAAAATATGCCTAGCAATGATTGAATGGAGATTCGATCAATTTCAACACCTGTCAAAGAGCCTGCATGATCTCTATCCTCCAACTATGCAGTGTAATCCACTACGTTTTACTCATTTGTTTGGTATCTAGGATGAAAAATAATCCCTCATCGCCACACTATGGATTTACAATGGATCAACCATGTGTATTGCTTTCAATAAATACTGATTTATCATTTGAGGGCATCCCATTCTAAAATCTTTGACTATATTTCCACATTTTTTAGTTTTGATGAATGGTAGCTTCGGTCAAATATAAATGATGATTGTTGAAAACAACATCATAATTTATATGTGATCAAGGCTATTCTTCAAAATAATATTTCTAGAAAATAAGTGAAAATGAATTTATAAGCATGCATAAATTTGATAAAATAAATGATGTTAAAATTTTTCATTTAAATATAAATCGGAACTCATATTATATACCCGTCACATATAAGGTTATGTGTGTGTGTTAAGACAGTAACCGAATGTTAGTTGGTCATGTGTGGAACCCGCATGCTCAAAGGGACACGTCCTCTCATGAGACACGTCTCTTAGAGGCAGGTCTCCAAACATACATATGGTGGTTCCCTCATTGAACATCAAAATTTATTAATGTTCTGCAATCAACACATTTAGCATAAGAGAAGAAATCTAGAAATTAGTATTTGACTTAGAATTCTCACACAGAATTTCAGACCTTAGTAATTCCTTAGATTTATTAGGATCCTATTTGATAAAGATTTGTGTAATGTCCCCTTCCTAGGCAGTATAGTTGGTTCAAAGGTTAGCCTATCATTTTGATCCTCGTAGGCTAACAGATGTGTGTAGAGGATCACTTGAGGTAGTTATCCGGTGTTCGGGAACATTATTCCTTCAGTTGATTCAAGTTTGGGCCCTGGCAAACGTTTCCAGAGTGATTTATAGATACTTACTATTTATAGTAAGTCAAGCAGGCAGGAGTTGCTATTTATAGCAGGGAACCTGGTTCAGTTGGTCAACTCAGTTTCGACCCAATTTGATGATCTGATGAGCAAACATTGTTTACTTGGGCATTTAATGTTTATTAAAAAGTTATTAATTTGACTTTATAATATAAAGTCACTTTAATGAAATATTAAAATAATTAAATGGCGACTTATAAAGTATTTAATACTTTATAAAAGAGGGGTTAAAATAATAATTAAATGAGCATTTAATTATTAGTCAAAAGGGGATGCCATTTATTAAATATTTTTCCTAAGTCTAAGAAGGGTGAATTCATCATTTATGTAAATGATTATTCAAATGCCTTTTTGGGTCGAACTTGTGAAGGGAGATATAAATACTGCCAAGACAAATCGAACTCATTATGTTATGATTATTTAAATTTTTCTTTTCTCTCTGAGAGCATTGGGGTTTGCGAAACAAGGGTTTCAGCAGATCATTGGATTTTGGAGAACATTCCCTCTTCAGAATCAAGCATACTGAGACTGTGCAATACCAGTTGAAGATTGTCAGTTGAGTGGCTTCATCCAGAGGTCATTATAATGCATATTATGGAGTTTACATTTAGAGTATTGAGCGATTATCTTGTAGTAGTGATTCACCCAGTATCTGGCATGAATTTCAAGGATGTATAGATTTCATTAATGCTGGTACAGGTCATACTTTTGCTGCAGCAAGGGTCGTACTTTTCATACAGGCAAAAATGCCTTGCCTTTTTGTCTTTTGTCTTCACCAGCTAGGGCGCCTAGGGTTTGTGGAGTTATTGCAGTAATTTCGAGGTGGGAGATTGCCATCTAACATTCAACCATACCATTTCATGCTTTGTCATAGGCGGCTGCAAGCTTATTTAGGTTTTCTTCATTAAATAGTTTGTTTTTATCTATATGCCCGATTTCAGCTGTTGTAATCATTCTGGAAGGTCAATACATCATCTATCTTCAGATTCTGAACTATATTTTTTCATATTTAAATTGCTAGCATTTTATTTATATTTTACAAGCATTCCTTTAAAAATCACACCTTTGTAAAAAACCACAAAAACATCAAAAACACAAAAAACAAACAAAAACATAGCAGTATTAGCCAATGATTGGGTTGAGAGACACTTGGTCTCTTACAGTGGTATCAGAGCACAAAAGTCCTACCAGCCTATGCTTTTTTCAGTTTAAAGTTTGCTTTTTAGATGCTTTTTCATGAGTAGAGACATTATTTTCTACAGTAAGGGTAGAGGAACAGGCAGAGTTGAGGATTGGTGGCATCATGACATGTACACATTGGGTCATAACCAGGTCACTACTTACCAGTATTTCACGAACAGGATCATCAAGCGATTTGATAAGAAGGATCCATAACTTTACTTTAGAGAGTTAGCATACTCAGACAGACAGGTAGTTTGGATGCCTACATTGGGGAGTTTCAGAGGACTGCAGTCATGGTGATAGGTATTTTAGAGAGAAGACTTGTCATTCTATTCACCGAGGGGTTATATGAGCCAATGAGAGGTTGGGTCAAGACATTTGATCCTCCCACCCTTCAGGAGGCAATGAGAAAGGCACACAACATGGCGCTTGCAGCACCTCACAACAAGTTCTCTTCAATTTCCATGCCTAACTCAAGGCCAAATAGATCTTTTGATAGGGATAGACCCTTTGATAGGAAGAGAGATCCACCTGATCCTAGGAGAAGTAATGCACCACCATTTGACAGAGAGACACTAAATGATCTACATAAGAAGAAGTGTTTTTGGTGCAAGGCACCTTATGATGAAAAACACGTATTCCCTCTTCGTCCTAAAGCCAAAAGTAACCATATGGAGTGGTTTAATGAGGGGGAAAAGCAATCTGATCTATCAAACCAACAAGCTAATTCAGAGCATTCAAATGATGAAAGGTCTAAAAACGATAATGAACATGATGGTGGAAAGAAACTACAGGAGGCACACTTGACTAGTCTTCAGAGAGATGGCTCCTTTAGGCTATGTGGACTCCTAGCTGGTCAGAAAGTTATAACACTACTTGACACAGGTGCAATGCACAACTTTATAGATGCACGTTTGGTTGAGAAGCGTGGCATACAAATAGAGGAGTTTGAGGGTATTTGGGTTAAGGTAGTTGATGGGTACACCCTCAAATATGAAAAGAAAATAACAGATCTTCCGATGCAGCTAAAAAACTGAGTTCAAGACTGAATTCTATGTTGTTAATATGGGGGACACTGATGTGGTACTTGGAATGGCATGGCTTCATGATTTGAGTGAGTTCACACTAAATATTTGAGATATGGAAATGAAGTTTAAATTTAATGGGAAGCCACATGTGATTAAAGCTATCAGGAATAGCAACTTGAGAGTTGTATCTCATAGATAGATGGAGAGGCTTATTCATCATGATATGGTAGAGTGGGCTGCTGAATGTATGTTGATGCCCACACAACAAGAACAACAAAAGCATGAGTACCATCCCGATATTCAGGAAATAAGGATTAAGCACTCTAAAGTGTTTAACGATATTCCACCAGGTAGACCTCTAGATAGAAGAACTAAACACATTATAGAGTTGGAGGAGGGCGCAAAGCCCATTATGATCACACCATACAGACATCTGAAATGCCTCAAGGATGAGATTGAGGAAACAATTAGTGAGTTGTTGGCTATGGGGCACATCAGACCTAGAAAATCACCTTTTGCTTCATCGGTTGTATTGGTGAAGAAAAAGGATGGATCACTATGGATGTGTATTGATTACCGTCAGCTCAATAAGAGGACTATTAAAAATAGGTATCCTATTCCCCGCATTGATGAGTTGATTGATGAGTTGCATGGTGCTATCTTCTTCACGAAGATTGATTTGAGATCAGGGTACCATCAGATTTAGATGAGGGAGTAGGACATTGAGAAAACCGCGTTCAGGTGCCATTGCGGTCATTTTGAGTTCTTGGTTATGCCTTTCGGTTTAACCAATGCCCCTACCACTTTTTAGGCTACTATGAATAGAGTTTTCAGTTCTGAGTTGCGGAGATATGTATTGGTCTTATTCGATGACATTTTGGTGTAGAGTAGGTCATGGGAGGAGCATTTAGCTCACTTGGATACAGTACTGGGTATTTTGGCTGAGGAGTCCTTGTATGCCAAGGAGTCCAAGTGTGAGCTAGGCATGGCTAAGTTGTTGTATCTTGGGCACATCATCAATGCCAAGGGAGTCAGTATGGACCCTAAGAAGGTCTGAGCTATAGTTGAGTGGCCAGTTCCAGAGAACCTTACCCAGCTCAGAGGATTCATTGGGTTGTGTGCTTTCTACCGACGATTTGTTAGTGGGTTCTCATGTCACGCCGCACCCCTTACTAATTTGACAAAGAAGGGGGAATTTGCTTGGTCACCGCAGGCTCAGAAGTGCTTTGATAGGTTTAAGGTGATTATGACTTCATGCCTAGTGTTAGCACTACTAGACATTATGAGGTCTTTTGACTTATTTTGTGATGCCTCGGGAGAGGGCATTGGTGTCGTGGTGATGCAAGAGAGACACCCTATTTCTTTCCAGAGAAGGAAGCTTAGAGGTCCTGAGATATTTTATTTATGACAAGGAAATGTTAGCCATTATGCATGCTTTGGCTAAATTCAGGCAATACCTAGTAGGCAGAAAATTTAGTGTGCGTACAGACCATAATAGCCTGAAACACTTCCTTGGACAACGAGACCTAAATGAAAGGCAGCAGAAATGGGTCAGCAAGTTGCAATCGTATGATTTTGATATTACCTTCATTAAGGGAAAACAGAATGTTGTAGCTGACGCATTATCTCGTAGACCTCAGTTGAATGCTATGGCACAAATTTCTAAGGATTGGAGGTACAAAATTATTGCTGAGTATGCTAAGAACCCATGGGCTTCTAGCATAGTTGATGGGACAGAGCAGGATAGTCCATATACCTTTGTGAATGACTTGATCATTTACAAAGGGCAGATTTTTCTGGTTCCTGATTCATATGTGAGGGATATAGTTCCAAAAGCCTTTCATGATCTTCCAATGATGGGCCATCCCAGTTACTTTAAAACATATAAGCTGGTATGGGAGCGGTTTACTTGGAAAGGCCTGAAGACTGATGTACTTCAGTATGTACGAGAGTGTTTTATTTTCCAAAACAAACAAGAACACACATATCCTGCTGGTTTACTTCAACCACTTCCGATACCAGATAGGAAGTGGGAATGTTTATCGATGGATTTTATCACGAGCTTGCCGAAGGCCCAAGGGAAGGATTGTATTTATGTGGTTGTTGATCGGCTAACAAAATATGCGCATTTCTTTTCGATCACCACTACATTCACAGCATCGCAGACTGCAGAGCTCTTCTTCAGAGAGGTTTTTTGGTTACATGGATTACCTCGGACTATAGTCAACGATAGAGATAGTCAGTTCATGAGCAACTTTTGGTAGGAGTTGTTCAGACTCTGTGGAACCGAACTGACACCTAGTACCAGCTACCATCCACAAAAAGGTGGGCAGACAGAGATCATCAATAAGTGGGTGGAAGGATATTTACATATTTATATAGCTGGAGAGTAGAAAGCTTGGGTAAGGTGGATATATCTCGGTGAGTATTGTTATAATTCTACTCACCACATGACTATACAGATGACACCTTTCATGGAATTATATGGGTATGAGGCGCCCAACCTTTTGGACTTGGTGTTGAGTGATAGCAGAGTGCCCAACGCAAGTGATATGTTGCAGGATTAGCAGGATATTTTGAGGTCTCTCAGAGATAATATTCAGTGGGCACATAATCAACAGAAGTAGTATGTTGATCAAAAAAGGGTTGAGCATTCTTTTGCAATAGGTGACATGGTGTATCTCATGTTATAGTTGTACCATCATTCCACTCTGCGGAGGAGTGGTGGAGAGAAATTGAAACCTCGTTACTATGGACCATTTTGAGTCATCAGGCGAGTGGGTGAGGTTGCTTATGAGTTGGATTTACCGGCGGATAGTAGGGTTCACAACGTGTTTCACGTTTCTCGCCTGAAGAAGGCATTGGGTCAACATGTGATACCCTCTCCAGTACTGCCACCCCTTCATGATGAGGGGAAGTTGATATTAGTACTTGAGGCTATCCTCGAGATTAGAGAGAGACATCTTCGGAGGTGGGTGATCAGGGAATGTCTGATCAAGTGGAGAGATTTTCCAGTTGAGGATGCTACATGGGAGTCTGAGGAGATTTTATAGCATCCGGAGTTGAGATTGCTTGAGGACAAGCAATTTCAGGGAGGGAAAACTATAATGTCCCCTTCCTAGGTAGTACAGTTGGTTCAGAGGTTAGCCTATCATTATGATCCTCGTAGGCTGACAGATGTGTGTAGAGGATCACTTGAGGCAGTTATCCAGTGTTTGGGAACATTACTCCTTCAGTTGATTCAGGTTTGGGCCCTGGCAGACATTTCCAGAGTGATTTACAGATACTTACTATTTATAGTAAGTCAGGCAGGCAAGAGTTGCTATTTATAGCAGGGCACCTAGTTCAGTTGGTCAGCTCATTTTCGACCCAGTTTGATGATCTGATGAGCAAACAGTGTTTACTTGGGCATTTAATGTTTATTAAAAAGTTATTAATTTGACTTTATAATATAAAGTCACTTTAATGAAATATTAAAATAATTAAATGGAGAATTATAAAGTATTTAATACTTTATAAAAGAGGGGTTAAAATAATAATTAAATGAGCATTTAATTATTAATCAAAAGGGGACACCATTTATTAAATATTTATCCTAAGTCTAAGAAGGGTGAATTCATCATTTATTTAAATGATTATTCAAATGCATGTTTGGGTCGAACTTCTGAAGGGAGATATAAATACTGCCAAGAGAAATCAAACTCATTGTGTTATGATTATTCAAATATGTCGTTTCTCTTTGAGAGCATTGGGGTTTGTGAAACAAGGTTTTTAGTAGATTATTGGATTTTGGAGAACTTTCCCTCTTCAGAATTGGGCATACTGAGACTGTGCAATACCAGTCGAAGATTGTCAGTTGAGTGGCTTCATCCAGAGGTCATTACAGTGCATATTGTGGAGTTTACATTCAAAGTATTGAATGATTATCTTGCAACAGTGATTCACCCAGTATCCGACATGCATTTCAAGGCTGTACGGATTTCATTAATGCTGGTACAAGCCATACTTTTCTGTAGCAAGGGTCGTACTTTTCATAAAGGAAAAAATGCCTTCCTTTTTGTCTTTTGTCTTCACCAGCTGGGGCGCCTAGGGTTTGTGGAGTTATTGCAGCCATTTCAAGGTGGGATATTTCCATCTGGCATTTAGCCATACCATTTCATGCTCTGTCACAGGCGGCTGCAAGCTTATTCAGGTTTTCTTCATTAAATAGTTTGTTTTTATCTATATGCTCGATTTCAGGAGTTGTAGTCATTTTGGAAGGTCAATACATCATCTATCTTCATATTCTGAACTATATTTTGTCATATTTAAATTGCTGGCATTTTATTTATATTTTTCAAGCATTCCTTTAAAAATCGTACCTTTGCAAAAAACCACAAAAACATCAAAAACACATAAAACAAACAAAAACATAGTAGTATCAGCCAGTGATTGGGTTGAGAGACACCTGGTCTCTTAAAATTTGATTACATTTGCATTGTATCAGATCCAAGTTGTGTGAATCCAAATCAAATCTAGATATCAGATTGCTCTAGAAAATTCGTATTTTCTAAAATCGAATTCACATCACATTCTTCATGATGTCAAGTATGATCAGATTTGAAGATCATCTTGTAGGAGCAAACAAATTCACATCATGGAAATTTAGAATAATGATGATTCTTAAGGAGAACAAATTAGACTCACTTGTGAGAGAAAATAAAAAGGAACTAGAGCTGATCCTGAGAAAACTCAATGGATTGAAAACAATGAAAAGGCCATCAAAATCCTAGTAGATGCAGTTAGGGATCATATAGTGCCCATCCTAGCAAAACATGAAACTACATATCAAATGTTCAAATCTCTTGAGATCACCTATGAGATCAACAATACAAGTAGGACTCCTGCATTGAAGAGGAAAATCAACAATATCCAAATAAACAAAGGATAAACAATCAATGCATACTTCATGAGGATCATTGAACTAAGGGATCAATTATCCACAATTGGATATCAGGTTGATAGCAAAGAGTTAACTCTAATTGCACTAGGAGGCCTACCAAAATCATGGGAGTCATTTGTTCAAGGAATAAGTGTGAGGTCTAAACTCCCCAAATTTGATAGGCTGAGAACAAATTGCCTTCAAGAGGAAACAAGACTCTCCACAAAAGAAAATAAACAGAAGAACATAGATGAAGAAATTCATGTACTCAACACAACGTCTAATAAAAGGAATAAGAAAAAATCCTACAAGAGAGGATCTTTTAAAATAAAGAGAAATTCCAATGGAAAGGGATCTTCTAAGAAGAAAGACATCTCTCAAGTTCAATGCTTTAGATGTGATCAATATGGCCACTATGCAATGAAGTGCCCTGATAGATCAAAGCAACAAGCATCTTTTTCCAAAGTAGGAAAGAAAAATTCAAATCATGAATCTAAGAACTTTGTGTTCTATACAACCCTATCTAGTCAAGTATCTAACAACACCCACAACTAGGTAATTGATAGTGGTTCCTCTTGACATATCACAGGATTCAGAGAACACCTAGGCACTATGACTGAAAACACTGATTGGGGATGATTCTGCACACCTTGCAAAAGGGGTTGGAACTTGCTCCATGAAACTGAAATCTGGTATGTCTTTTCAACTCACTGGAGTCTTATTCGTACCTAGAATAAAGAGGAATCTAATATCCATCTCTGCCCTTGAAGACAATGGATATAGAGTTACCTTTATGGATGGGAAATTTCTAGCATGGCCTAAAAACTCAACTATAGAGAAAGCCCAAACCATAGGCTTAAGACAAGGGTACCTTTACAAACTATGCACTGAAGTAAAACAAACCCTTACCCTTGACAGCTTTGATTCAAATAAGATTTGGCATAGAACATTAGGACACCTTCATTTACGTGCCCTACCTTTTGTGGAAAAACTTATAACAGGCTTACCTAAGTTAAAACCATCTCATGAAGGAACTTGTAAAGGTTGTGCCCTAGGAACGAATAAAAAGGGATCCTTTCACAATAGCTTGAGCAAAACCCTAAATGTGTTAGAAATGGTTCACTCAAACTTATGTGGACCCATGTTTGTACCCTCTAAAGCAGGATTTCTATACTATGTCATACTTATAGATGACTTCTCTAGGAAAAACTGGATCTATTTCCTTAAATGTAAAGAGTCAATAGAAATCCTCAAAAGGTTCAAAGAGTTCAAAGCCCTTACTGAAAACTTCTCTAGGAAGAAAATAAAAACCTTAAGGACAGACAATGGGAAAGAATACACCTCTGAAATTTTTAAGGAATTCTGCATGAGTGTTGGAATTAAGAGGGAGTTCACAGTTGCCTACAACCCTCAACAAAATGGGGTTGTTGAAAGGAAAAATAGAACCATTGTAGAAGCTGCTAAAGGAATGTTGCTTGACCAAAACATTGAAACCTCTTTCTGGGTAGAAGCCTCTAGGACTGTTGTCTGCATCCAAAATAGATGTCCTCATTCTCATCTTGATAACAAAACTCCTGAAGAAGCCTTTACTGGCATAAAACCTGACATTAGTCATCTTAGGATTTTTGGCTGTCTTGTCTATATTCATGTGCCCAAAGAGAAGAGATTCAAACTAGAACCTTTCAAAAAGAAGGGGGTATTTGTGGGTTATAGTGAAACCTCCAAAGCCTACAGGATATTCGTACTCGAGCAGAAACAAATTGAATTGAGCAGAGATGTCATCTTTGAAGAAGACATTGCATTCAAGAGTGCAAGAAGTTCTAGTGAGATAGAAACCTATTCCCCTAGAGTACCTGAAATGGAACCTGCTCCTGAGATTCAGAGGGAGCATCCTGAGGAAATGCAACATGAACTTCCTTTTACTTCAGATGAGAATACAAATGACAATAGCAGAAAGAGGCCACTTTGGGCTAGAAAAATGATCAAAGAAGTCGAGGATCATGCAGCACCCAAAGGAACGTTTAGGGAAAGTAAAAGACCCAAATGGTTCTCTAGCTATGTTTCTCTAATGAACAACATCATAAAATTAGAACCTGTCAGTGTTACAGAAGCCTTCAAACATCAAGCATGGAAGGATGCAATGATGGAGGAATATCAGTCCATTCTAAAGAATGATGTATGGGACATAGTGCCTAGACCGAAAGAGAAATTTGTTGTCTCTTCCAAATGGCTCTTCAAAATCAAGCATGCTGCTAATGGCAATATAGAAAAAAATAAGGCACATTTTTTGGCAAGAGGTTTTTCTCAAAAGGAAGGCATTTAATATAAAGAAACATTTGCACCTGTTGCCCATTACACATCTGTGAGAGTAGTGTTAGCCATTGTTGCAGCTAAAGGCTAGAAGATCCATCAAATGGATGTGAAAATTGCCTTCCTAAATGGAACCATTGAAGAGGAAGTCTATTTGGAATAGCCTAAAGGTTTTGTGATACATAAACCTGACTCACATGTGTGCAGATTGAAGAAAGCTCTCTATGGACTTAAACAGGCTCCTAGGGTCTGGTATGAAAGAATTGACAACTATCTCTTGGGACTAGGATTTTCCAAGAATGACTTCAAGGTAATCAAAGGTGATATGCTAATAATTATTTTATATGTTGATGACCTGCTGATAATAGGAGAAGATCACCTCATTGCTCAAGGAAAGAAGGATCTAATTTCTGAATTTGACATGAAAGACTTGGGCATTTCACACTACTTCCTAGGTTTGGAAGTATGGCAGAAATCAGATGGCATTATACTAAACCAAGGGAAGTATACTATTGATATTCTGAAGAGATTTGGAATGTTGGACTGTAGACCAATTTCTACACCTATGGAAACCAACCTTCACAAACTGAAAGAAGCGGCAGTAGCAAAATCCAAGTGTGCAGATCCAACCCTTTATAGACAAATGATTGGATCCTTGATGTATCTGGTTAACATCAAACCTGATATTTGCTATGGAGTGAATGTTCTCAACAAGTTCATGTGTGAGCCAAAGGAAATTCACCTAATGGCTATGAAACATATTTTGAAATATCTTCAAGGCACTATTGGATATGGTCTTCTTTACAAGAATGACCAACTAGATCTACATGGGTACTCTGATTCATATTGGGCTGGAAGTGTAACTGATCAAAAAAGCACATCAGAATGTTGCTTTAGTTTAGGATAAGCTATAATCTCTTGGATTTGCAGAAAATAGTCTTTAGTTGCACAGAGATCAACAGAAGATGAATACATTACAGCCTCTATGGGAGCAAGAGAAGCAGTTTGGCTTCGTGAATTGCTTGTGGGACTCTTTGGTGAGCCCTTGAATCCTACAATTATTCATTGTGATAATCAGAGTTGCATCAAACTCTCTATAAATCATGTCTTCCATGATAGATCTAAGCACATTGAGATCCCCTATCATTATTTAAGAGATATGGTGGAAAGGAAACTGATCCAGTTGGAGTATGTTAGTACAAATGATCAAACTATAGACATTCTCACCAAGCCTCTCTCCTGAATAAGGGTACAGAACTTCAGGAAGAAAATTGGTATGGTTGAAATGTAATTTGATATTTATGTTTGAAATACAAATTGTTTATAAATTGTACTAATATATAAAGATGTTTAATGTGTAAACTCTTTTTTCATGTGTGTGACTCCATGACCTTATGGGACTACTCCCCCTGTGTACATTATTGAAAGGTGATGATCTTTCTAATAATGAACACTTGTATTTGACATTGTAAAGTGACAACTCTACAATGATGAGTTGAACTATCATGATAGATATCATGTGACTTGATATTTGTGGACATGTCATGATAGTATCTCTTGGACACTTTGATGAATATCATGGGACTTGATATCATTTGAAGATCATTGTGATCCTTAAGAGATAAATCATGGTGGATAATTATATCCATGGACATGCCATGAATTATTATGGTAGACATCATGTGACTTGATGTCAGTGCACATACCATAATGAAGATGTGTTATGAATAATGTCATGTGACTTGATAATATTGAGAAAACATACCATGTCTTTGATATCATGTGTGAAGGTGATATCTCCACTTGTTTAATTTGAAATATCTTCCCTAGCTAAGAGGGAGTGTTGATGAATGATAGCTTCGATCAGATATAAATGATGATTGTTGAAAGCAACATCATCATTTATATGTGATCAAGGCTCTTCTTCAAAATAATATTTCTAGAAAATAAGTGAAAATGAATTTATAAGCATGCATAAATTCAATAAAATAAATGATGTTAAAATTATGCATTTAAATATAAATCGGAACTCATATTATATACCCGCCACATAAAAGGTTATGTGTGTGTGTGTTAAGACACTAACTGAATGTTAGTTAGTCATGTGTGGAACCCACGTGCTCAAAGGGACACATCCCATGAGCAAACGTGTCTCCACTTGTGGAGACACGTCCTCTCATGAGATGTGTCTCTTAGAGGTGGGTCTCCAAACATACATATGGTGGTTCCCTCATTGATACAAAAACATCAAAATTTATTAATGTTCTGCAATTAGCGCATTTAGCATAAGAGAAGAAATCTAGAAATTAGTATTTGACTTAGAATTCTCACACAAAATTTCAGACCTTAGTAATTCCTTAGATTTATTAGGATCCTATTTGATAAAGATTTGATTACATTTACATTTAGACTCAGGCGCCTTCTGTAGTAAACTCCTCGTTATGCTGAATAATCCGCCAACATAATGAATTTGTGGGTGGGGGTATATGGAGGTAACTCATGCAAATGGTATTTCTATTATACGAGAGGTATTTTTAAAGGTCCGACTCCATCAAATTTCTACCATGGATGCCTCTACTTAACTCAATCTCACTGAGAGAGATGTATGCTCGGCTATACTCTTTCTAAGGCAACGCATGAGAATGAAATTCTATTTTACTCCTTCCATAGTTGTTGGTCTCACAAGGATTCTTCATGGTTTTAGCTTTAATTTTTTGAAGGTCTCTGATAGCTCAATGTTATTTCTTCATAACATTCTCCTTTTTTATTGCAAAAGCCTTTTGTGGCATTGATATTCACATCCTTAATAAGGTTGAGTGGTACTAATAAAATTTGCTTTCCTAAAATTCCCACCAAGCTTCACATTTATTTTTAATATAACATTGCCAATGTATTCGGGCCGATATTTTTTCACATGGTCTACCAAGCAACATTGGACCCAAATGCCCAAGTCTAATTCACAAATCTTCTTTACAAAAGCGTATAGATGCTCGTTGTCTGTTCGGGGCATAATGCAGACAATCAATTCAAGAGGATTGTTTCTTTTCTCCTTACAAACCCGCATCAAATGTCTTACCATAGTGTCAACATTGTGTTTTCCCAGATTGTGGCATTTACACTCTAAAAAATATGCAACATGTCAGGGTTTCCCCTCTCCAAATGGTGCTTTGTCTTTATTCATTTGTCATTTGTTTCCATTGTTTGAAGCTTTGATGTAGGGGTCACGATTTTCAGAGTCTTGCTTTAAAATTTCTCTTAGATTCAATAGTTCAAGAATACCACTTTCATTTGGATGCAATGGTAAATACTTCTATGATATTTGAGGATGTGGTAATTTTCATGGTGTGATGGAGTTTGATCAAATTGGTGCTATCTTGTACTAACTGATTTCCATTGGGTATTATTCTAATTGTAAGAGCTCCCAACCCTTGCTTCCCTTTCATGATTTTTTATGATCATACTAGCAAACATAATCTAGAGACTTTGATATTGGGATATGCCACTGGTTCCAATTGTTAATGTTTCCCAATTTAATCTTTCTATTAAGCACTTCCTAATGGTCTCATTTCCATAATCCTTTTGAGTATTATCTCAAATAACTGAGTCTTATGGTGTTTTGTTTCTTGCAATTATTCCTTCAGAACCCAAAATACATTTTTGACTGAAGTGGCCCCTTATCAAAATTCATTTTCTACCATTTTGCAGTGAAAAAAATAGATCAAGTTGCCTCCATAATCGATGTGGAAAACTGCTCAAAACTTCTCCTTAAGCAATAAAATTGCACCAATGTGTTGAAATATGATAGGGGAGTATGATTGCATAATGGTTTGGCATGAAGTTATTGGGATTGAAAACTTTTAACACTCAAAGTTGCCTACTTGACCTTTTCTAAAAATTGCACCTGTTAAAACTCAAATGGAACCCGCCAACTTGGCCTCTTGAAACTTATCAAAATTGATCGTACAAAGCTGAAAATTGGTGTGCATATTTCCATATGGTAGATAAATAGACGTGCAAGGTGGTTTGGCATGAAAATGAATAGATCTAAAGTTATGATTTTTCAAAATGTGCTCCTGGGGCTGATTTTACAATTGGGTTTTCCGAGTGTTGCACTAAAATTTTGACATGGCACCTTAAAATTTTGCCAAAATTTGAAGGTTCCAACACATCCTCCCTACTTGTGCCAAAATGGGAGCTTTGGAGCAAGGTATGAACATCCATCAAAGCATAATAGATGGGAGATTTTTGTCAGATATTATGGTTGGAAATGATTTGTTAGACATGTATGCAAAATGTGGAAATGTACACAAGGCACGTGAACTCTTTGATGGAATGCCTCAAAGAGATGTCGTCTCATGGAATGCAATAATTGCAGGATATGCACAAAATGGATTTTGCAAGGATGCTCTCAAAATATTTGAATTAATGAAGCACTCTGAAACCTATCCTAACATTGTAAGCTTTGTTTGTATTATCAGAGTATCGGAGGGATTGAGCTTTTTGTCTTGCTGAAATTTAATTCTCTCATCGATGACTTATGTACCTAAGTTTTATTGGAGTCAGAGGGATTGAGATTTTTGTCCCATTGAAATTTACTTCTCTCGCCGATGAATTATGTGCCTAAGTATTATCAGAGTATCAGAGGGATTGAGCTTTTTGTCTCGCCGATATTCATTTCTCCCTCCGATAGAATCTTCAATCATGTGATTTTTTGTATTTCACCATATTGGAGAGACCACACAATGATTCCCCAATGATTCAACAAGAGAAGAACATGAGATCATCAAAGAGAGTGATAAACATTGGCAAGACTCAATGCACTGTCCCCCCAATGCTCCAATAGTACTTAGGTGAAAAATTTGTTGGGAAAATAATTTAATATCAATGGGAGTTGGTGCAATGTCTCCTCGATACAACGATATGCATTAATCTCCATCGGGGACACTATGATTTGTTGATGGGAGTCATTGGTAAGTTCCTCCGATGGGGCGAAAGGATAAGTCACGATGGTAAATTTGATACTTCGCTCTTGTTTTGTATAATTCCCGTCTCTTGTAAGCCTTTGACTATATTTTTAAACTTCTAGTTATATATGGATTTTAAACTAGCACTTATGTATTTTTGGAACTATTTGGATTCTGAATGTCCATAGGAGATATATCTCTTTGTAAACTTCATGTACTAATATTCAGAAACAAAATCTTCATAGGTACCTTAAGAGGATATAATGTGATTTCAATAAGCATAGATGAACATTGAAGAACTACACAAAAGGAAATATAATTCATATGATTGATCACTGGAAAATTCCACAAATAGAATAGATCATTACCAGTTTGGGTAGCAAGGTGAAATTTTGTACACTAGGTTACCTCTTTACATTCCATTGTCACATTGAAACAACCTTTATGGAACCCATACACTTCTAGAAACAAACCCAGTTTACCAATAATATTTTGCAGTGCTTAAGAAAATAGAAAACTTTAATACCCCATTTATTCCTTTTATGAAAGTGTGAATTCCTTCAATTGAAACACTAATTTACAGTATACAGATAGATTGAAATGTGGATCAAGTATAAATTTTAAGCACTAACTATTCCTGAGATATAAAATCCCTTCGTCCACTTGATAAGTGTGCCAGAGGCAATTGAAATTGCTTCACAGGAAAGGAAAAAGTAAATCCAAGCTCCCTTTGTCAACTAGGAGGTGGTCTCATATTCTCACCTTCATTTGCAACAAAACTTGCTAGTTCTGAAGCAATGTAATCAAACAATTCCTGTGATCAACATCAAGAAAAATTACCAAATTAATTATAAAAAAAATAGAAGAAATGGCAATAATGACTCAAATAGAAAAACATGTCTAGAAATGTATTTTCTTTTGAAGTTAACTTGTACCGACCTCAGTTGTGTTTCTCATTAGTTTTGGAGGAATTGATACTTCTTTAAACTCTTGGTTAAAAAATCGCCTTTCCTTTCCACCTAATTCTACACGCAATACCCTAAAATTGATTCCCCCCAAGATCCGGTGCATAGAAAATGCCTTCCTCGTCTCTTTGAACAAGCAAAGTAGAAAAAAAGCATAAGTAGAATTCACTACTAAGTCATTTAATAATAGTAAAAGAAGTGCACAAAATTAATTTTAAGATTATTCAACATTTCATATTCAAAAGCACTAGTAAAGGCTAACCATCCTAATTGGACATAAATTGATTAACTTGTGTTAAATGCAACAAAAAATTACCTTTCTTGTCTCTTTGAAAAGAAAAGAGGAAACAAATGCATAAGAAAAACTAATGACTATTAAATCATTTAAATGATTGGGAAACTAATGTATATGCTTAAATTTAAAATGTAACTTTTACAGTTAAAAGACACTATTATAAAGACTAGGCATTTTTCTTTAGTTCAAGCACATTAAAACGGTTGCTTTTTTGTAGTTAATGCAGCCAAAAAGCTCAAGAATGACAAGTAAAATGTTATTTTAGTCTCAGATGACATTGCAAATATCCGTTAAGAAGCCTTATTACAAAAATCCTCTCAGCAAAAAATCATGAATGAAGAAAGAGGCCAAAGGGGAACTAATTTAATTATCGATTCATATCAGGGAAAGAATGTTGCCAACTTATTACATGTACTTCTATTGGTTATATTTTACAATGGCCTTGTTGTAGACTCTAATTTTCTTTTTCTCTTGCTTTGAGAGCCTATTCGTGCAATATAAGCATTCACCCCAATAAAAGAAACTACCATCAATTTCATAAACAAGTAAGACTTGAAAAAAAATAGATTGCCAACCTCCCATATGGACCAATGATAATGATTAGTTGATTTTAAATTGCCTCAACTATCTCATTCATTTTTTCATGTCCAAGTAAAAAATGGTAGCCATTGAAGCTTGTAATCCCATTGTTTGTGTCAAAATTTGGCACCAATAATATTGATATTCTAATTAAGGGCCCAACTCTCAATTTTCAAGTTTTATGTCCTATACTTTAGATGTGTTGCATGCAAAGTAGAAAATTCACTAAAATTTAATCTATAAGGAAAAGTCAGTTATCGAATTTCATATACGATAAATAAATACCCAATTTTCTTGTAAGTCCTAAAGAATATACATAAAGTAGAGAAACTTATTTGGTTTTAAGATGAAGATTCATGCATGTCATAAATGGATGAATTAATGAAGCACTCTGGAACACATCCTAACATTGTAATATTTTCTTGGGTTCTAGGTGCATGCAGTCATGCACGTTTTGTGGATGAGGGTTGCACATACTTCACACATCAGTAACCCTTATTGCATTACAATTTACATATATAGTTGATCATTAGGTGTGCATGGTTGATCAACCATTCATATTTTTACCTCTAAATATATAAATCCATGATTCCTTCCAAAAATTTGAGGAGCATTTTGAAAAAGTGTTTGATCCATTTATGAATATTTGAATCAAATCATTGTCATATTATCAAAGAGCTTGCACAACAATTGTGCATCCATAAATCCGTTCAGTTCACATTTTTTAGTGTACTTTCAACTTGTGCCAAAATGGGATCATTGGAAGAGGGTATGGAAATCCATCAAAGCATAAAGGAGAGAGGAATTTTTTTAGATGTTGTAGTTGCAATAGACCTAGTAGACATGTATGCAAAATGTGGAAGCATAGAGAAGGAACATGAAATGTTTGACAAAATGCCTCAAAGAACTGTTGTCTCATGGAATGCAATGGCTACAGGATATGCATACAATGGATTTATTGAAAAGGTTTTAAAAAATTTCAAGGAAATGCAAATGGTAGGTGTCAAACCAAACTCTACAACCTTTGTCAGGATCCTCCCTGCCTGTTCCAAAATGGGAACTTTGGAACACGGTATGGATATGCATCAAAGCATAATGAAAGGGGGGTTTTTGCCCGATATCGTAGTAGGAAATTCTCTGGTGGAAATGTATGAAAAATATGAAAGCATACACAAGCGATGAAAGGGAAGTTGGTCTTTACCTAAACATCACAAGACAAGTTAGATAAATCAACCAAATGAATCACAACTCTTTGACAAATCAACATTTTCAATCTAACTCTACATTGGCTAGTAGGTCTGCACACCTCTATTTGACAACTCTTCTCTCAATCCACTCACCAAATCCAGAGACTATTGATGGTTTTGAACACCCTATTTGGCCAACTTAAACATATACCAAAACCAACATTGATTCATTTTTGGCAACTCACTCAAATCCCTGTGCAACACTACCTTAAAAAGACTAGTTAGGTCTATTTTACAAAGAAATTCCTCCTTAAACTCTCCTCCAACCTAATACAACCTCTCAGACCTTAAATACAACCAACAAAAAGACATATTCACCAAGTTTCAGGTTCTCAAACCCTCATCCTATTGGAAAAAAAAGGATAGACAACTGAGAGGGGTGGGTGAATCAGTTGTTACCAAAAACTAACTTATGCAACATTAACCAATCTTTATATCACATATCTGATAATTAATAGTGCAAGCATAAGAACAACATATCAGAGACACATGAATACCAAGATTTTATACGTGGAAACCTTGTTAGGGGAAAAACCACAGTGGATGTTAGTCCACAAGATTATACCCTGTTAGAAGTATAATGGAATATAAAAAGAGAATTCACTTGCATTCAGGCACACTGCCTAGAGCACACTGCTCAAAGGGAAGGCTCACTACCTTACATATAGTAACCAGATTAAAACCATTTGATGAATAGGAACTAAGAAAATAGCTTTTGCAAAAGCTTGATGACAGTTTTGGTTAGGCACAAAAAAACTTCTTCAAACTCTTCCACCCTTATGCTCAAAATCTTCCACACTCTGCTCTGAATGATCTGAACTTTATTCACACTTGTACATCACTTGTACATGTGAGTACTTGTTCTAAATGAGAAAAAAAATCTCATATATATATATCCTTTATACAAATTTACATCCACTAATTAGTCAGCCACAAATAAAGAATAAATTACAACTATCGGCCTTGATAAATAAATAAATTACAATGCACACCAGCACAAGTCGGTCACAAAGGACCCAAAAAAACATTTCCAAATAAACCAAACAATTAAATATTAATCTTCACGGATTTGCAACATGCTAACACCACAATGTCGTCCAAGAACATGAACACTCAGACACATATCAGAAAAAAATTTGATCATGAAAACTTCAATCACTATGGACGTACAACAAGGATATAGTACAATCTAGACTCATCCATGAATGTCATAGATACATTCACAACACATGAGATTACCATAATTTCATCCGCTTCAACTAAGAACACCATCTACAAAAATTGAATAACTGTAGGCAGACAAATTTTCATAACTTCCAGAAAACTTGATGTGCACCTCTGAAACTTTTAGACAACATACTAGAAAGGTTCAAAAACAAACCATTTGAAGTGCATCTTCAGATATTCAATACACAGAGCTTTCCAACATTCTGACCTTCTCAGCTCCACTGGCTGCCTGAACTATATTTTTACAATTTTCTCAATCTCCTCGACATATACAACCTTAAATAGATTAAAATTCTAATAGTTTTGACATCAATGAAAACCACATATCAGTAGCACAACCACAACATCCAACAATCTCCCCCTTTGGCATTGATGGTAACACATGATGTAAAAATAATACCATCAACACTAACTCTTCTTCAACAATCTCCCCCTTTGGCATTGATGGTAACACATGATGTGAAAAATAATACCATCAACACTAACTCTTCTTCAACAATCTCCCCCTAAGATTGTGCACTTTTTCCCGATTCCTTCATTGCTCTTCTTTCCCACTTTTTCACATTGCTTCTCTCCCCCTTTGACATCAATGGAAAAGGTACACATGCTTTGATCTTAAATTTGAAACATCTGACTACTCCCCCTGAGTAGCAGTCACCACAACATCAATCTAGAATATGATATGGCAATGAATTCATAGATTGATGCAAATACCTACATCTTAGTTATGATCAAGAGGGGAAATCACCCCTAACTTTCCTTTGAGGTACTCAAAAGTATCCTTAGGCAATAGCTTTGTAAAGATATCTACAATTTTCTCTTTGGTAGGTATGTACTCCAATTTGACTTTTGTGTCACTGACTTTGTCTCTCAAGAAGTGATACTTGATGGATATATGCTTTGTCTTTGAATGCAACACTGGATTCTTAGAAATGTTAATGGTGCTTGAATTGTCAAAAAATATAGCAATGGGTTCTTCATACTCAATTCTAACATCTCTCAACATTTCCTTCATCCATAATACTTGGGTACAACTATCTGCAATAACAATGTACTTTGCCTCAGCAGTAGATAATGAAACTAAGTTTTTCTTTTTACTTAACCAAGATACCAACTTATTACCTAAGAATAATGCACCACTGGTACTCTTCCTGTCATCTACATCTCCTGCCCAATCAACATTAGTAAAAGAAATTAGAGTAAGATAATCATTCTTTGGATACCAAAGACCAAGATCAACTGTCCCTTTCAAATATCTAAATATTATTTTCACAGTAGACACATGGGACTCTTTAGGATCACCTTGAAATCTAGCAACCATGCACACAACATTCATTATATCTGGCCTTGTCTGAGTCAAGTAGAGTAATCCACCAATCATTGACATGTACCCTATCTGATTTTCTTTGGGATTGTCATCTTTCAGTGTAAGTTTGCATCCAGTCACCATAGGTGTACCAACTGGCTTTGAATCCTCCATGCTAAAAAAATTCAGTAACTCTTTCACATACTTAGATTGACATACAAAGATTCCATCATCCAATTGTGTAATTTGCAATCCTAAAAAGAATTTTAGCTCTCCTATCATTGACATTTCAAATTCACTTTTCATTTCATCAAAAAACTTCATACACAAATCATCATCACCTTCAAAACTGATATAATCAACAAAGACTTCAATGATCAGTTCTTTGCTATGATCCAGTTTGAAATACAAATTTGTTGTCAGCGGTACCTTCATTGAATCCAAGTTTCAGCAAGTATTTATCCAATCTAGCATACCAAGCTCGAGGGGCTTTCTTTAGTCCATAGAGGGCTTTCTTTAATTGACATACCATATATTTTTCATCAGTTAACTGAAATCCATCTAGTTGTTCAACATAGACTTCTTCCTCTATTTCACAATTCAGAAATGTTGACTTCACATCCATCTAATAAAATTTGTAGTTCTTGAAAGTAGTATAAGCAAGAAATAATCTAACAGCCTCAATTCTAGCAAAAAAGAAAAAGTTTCTTCAAAATCAATACCTTCCATCTATGAGTAACCTTTGCAAACCAGTCTTGCTTTATTTTTGACCACATCACCTTGTTCATTCAGCTTATTCCGGAACACCCACTTGGTTCCAATCACATTTTTGTTCTTATTTCTGGGAACAAGATCCCATGTATTATTCTTCTGTATCTACAATAGTTCTTCTTTCATGGCTTCCATCCAATATTCATTTTTGCATGCTTCACTTATGTTTCTAGGTTCATCTTTAGAGATTAGACAATATTCTTCTAGAATTATTCTTCTAGTTTGCACACCTTTTCTTTTGTCTCATATGATTTGACTATCAGAATGATTTCTTCTTACATACTTAGGAGTTTTGAAGTTCTCTCTTACCTCTTGTTTGTGTGTTCTTTCTTCTGCATTTTTGCTTGCTTCTACTTCTTCATTTCCTTGGTTCACCGGAACAATTTACAGTTGATTATGTGTTTGAACATCATTGTTAGTATTATCTAAATCATAATCACTAGTTCTGAATGATTTACCAATATCTTCATCAACCTTGACATTTGCACTTTCAACCATTTTCTTCAACCTTTTATTAAAGAACTAGTAAGGTTTTCTCTTAATGGAATATCCTAGGAAGATTCCTTCATCACTTCTAGCAGCAAACTTGCCTATATAATAATCTCTCTTGATGTAGCACTAGCTTCCAAATTTTTTTAAGTATTTGACAGTAGGCTTATAACCAAACCATAGCTCAAAAGGTGTCTTACCAAAATTACTGTTGACATTCACCCTGTTAATGGTGTACACAAAAGTACTTACAACTTCTCTCCAGTAGAAATGAGGAACATTTTATTGCAACATCATGCTTCTAGCAGTATCTAGAACGGTTTTGTTCTTTCTTTCAACAATTCCATTCTATTGATGGGTCCCGGGAGCAGATAGTTGCCTTTGAATTCCATGCTCTTCACAAAAATAATTTAATTCTCATGAGTTAGATTCACCACCTATGTCTGACCTTAGACATTTGGTCTTTTGGCCTATTTCATTCTCTACCATAGCTTTAAAACTTTTGAAATTTTCTAATGCTTCATGTTTTTCTCTCAAGAAAGTGACCCATATCATTCTAGAATAATCATCAATGAGTAACATAAAATACCTTTCACCTTGTAGGCTTCTGATTATGGAAGGACCACATAGATCAGTATGTATCAAATCCAATACTCCATTAGAGCTGTACTGTTTGCTCCAGAAGGAATTTCTTGTTTTCTTTCCCATCTGACATTCCTTGCACATAGTGTTAGTAGGCTTCACTAACTTAGGTAAATCTTTGACTACTTGAGTAGAGCTTATCTTGAAAATGTTATCAAAGTTCACATGACATAACCTCCTATGCCATAACTAGCTTACATCAATTTGAGAAATAAAAAAACTTTGACTAGCAACACTTAAATGAAAGATATTACCTTTTGTCTTTGTTCTTGAAGCAATCATATTTCCTGAGCTTCCTGTTATTCTGCACTTACCATTCTTGAACTGCAGATTGTAGCCTTTGTCTACCATTTTTCCAACACTTAACAAATTATTCTTTAGGCCTTCTACATAAAGAACATCATCAGTATTGTGCTTACCACCAAAAGAAATAGTGTCTCTGCCACAAATCACACCAGAAGTGTTGTCGCCAAACCTCACAACACTACCATCATAGTTTTCCAAATTTACAAATTTTCTTTTGTCACCAGTCATATGATGTGAGCATCCATTTTCAATTACCCACTCATATTTCTCTTCAACTTTGGCTGCAAGCGCTTTCTCAACATTCACATCACTAGCAGATCCAGTGGAGACCTGACCATTTTCTTTGATAGCAATAAATACCCATTCATCTTCATTTCTAGTTTCTTTATCATATTCTTCATCAGTTACACCTTCTTCAGCATAATAACACTTTCTTTGGAATCTAGTGTTCTTAAGCTTATACTTTGAAACTCTTTCAAGATATCTAGAAGAAAAATGACCTATCTTACTGCAAGAAAAAAATTTAATAAGTAACTTTCCTTTGTACTTACCATGACCTCTTGATTCGCTTTTCACAATCAATGCTTCCAGTTCTTCCAATTCTCTTTCTTCTTCAATCTGCTTCATCTCATCTTCATATTTGGATGTTCTCTAGGAACTTTCTCCTAAATCATTTCTCTTTTTCCTAGATATAGTAGCCTTGAAAGAATACTTAGCCTTAGGAGAAAACTCACTGAATTCACTTAATTCAAATGCAGCAATTTTTCGAATCAACATGTCTTTTGTAATATTTGTCATTGTTCTAAGTTCTTCAATAACATGAGATTTTGTCTTGTAGGAAGGGGGCACAGATCTAAGTCTCTTAGCCACAATTTTATCTTCATTCATAGTTCCACCAACACATCTATTGTCCATCACCAATTAATTTATCTTATGTGAGTAGGAAGTGATGTTCTCATCTTCACTCATCTTCAAGCTCTCCCATTTTCCTTTTAGACTTCGTAGCTTAGCACTTTTCACTAGTGCATCTCCTTCATGCAATGTTTCCAGATTTTTCCAAATCTGGTATGCAGTCTTCAATCCCATCACATTTGTCATTTCTAAATTTTTCAAAGCACTCACCAGTGTTTCTACTGATCTGGTATTAATTTATGCTTTCTTGATCTCATCTTCAAAGGAGGGACCATTCTGAGGAATATTATATGCAATTTGTGTCATCTTCCAAAAAGGTTCACCAATGCACCTCAAAAGACATTCCATCCTGACTTTCCATACAAAGTAGTTTGTACCATCGAATCTAGGACTATCCTTCTTAAATGATGCCATCTCGGATCACCTCAAGTTGTTAGGCTTCTTTCAGAGGAACTAGATTTGATACCAATTGTTGGAAAAACAAGGATATACAACTAAGAGGGGGGTGAATCAATTGTTACCAAAAACTAACTTATGCAACATTAACCAATCTTTATATCACGGATCTGATAATTAATAGTGGAAGCATGAGAAAAACATATCAGAGACACATGAACACAAAGATTTTATACGTGGAAACCCTATTAGGGGAAAAACCATGGTGGATGTTAGTCCACAAGATTATACCCTATTAGAAATATAATGGAGAATAAAAAGAGAATACACTTGCATTCAGGCACACTGCCTAGAGCACACTAGTCAAAGGGAAGGCCCATTGCCTTACATACAGTAATTAGATTAAAACCATATGATGAATATGAACTAAGAAAATAGCTTCTGCAAAAGCTTGATGACAGTTCTGGTTAGGCACATAAAAAATTCTTCAAAATCTTCCACCCTTCTGCTCAAACTCTTCCACACTCTACTCTGAATGATCTGACCTTTATTCACACTTGTACATCACTTGTACACTTGAGTGCTTTTTTTGAATGAGAAAAACAATCTCACATATATATATATATATATATATATCCACTATACGGATATACATCCACTAATCAGTCAGACACAAATAAAGAATAAATTATAATTGTCGGTGTTGATACATAAATAAATTACAATGCGCACCAACACAAGTTGGTCACAACATAGTGAGGACCCAAACAAACATTTCCAAATACACCAAACAATGAAATATTAATCTTCATGGATCTACAACACACTAACACCACAATGTCGGCCAAGAACAAGAACACTTGGGCACATATCAGAAAAATATTCGATCAAGAACACTTCAACCATTGCGGATGTACAACAAGGATATAGTACGATCTAGAATCATCCATGAACATCATAGATAGATGTGCAATACATGAGATTACCATAATTTCATCCACTTCAACTAAGAACACCATATACATAAACTAAATAACTGTAGGCACACAGATCTTCATAACTTCCACAAAACTTGATACACACCTCTGAAACTTTCAGAAAACATACTAGAAAGGTTCAACAACAAACCCTTTGAAGTGCACCTTCAGATCTTCAATACATAGAGCTTTCCAATATTTTGACCTTCTAAGCTCCACTGGCTACTTGAACTATATTTTTACAATTTTCTCAATCTCCTCAACATATAAAGCCTTAAGAAGATTAGAATGTTAATAGTGTTGACATAAATGATAGCCACATATCAGCAGCACAACCACAACATCCAACACATCCAACCATTGATCTCAAAAATCCTCAATTTTCACCATTAAAGTTAGGGTTTATTCAAACTCACTATGCCAAGACTCTTTCAGACTTAAAATTGCCTCCAACACACTGTACTTTGTCCGCCTTCACTCAAAAATCCATCTCCTAGCCACAACTCAAGTCACTTCTTCAAACTCTTTCTCAAAACCTCATTTTCCATACACTAACACACTGCAAAACCCTAGGACAGTCATGGTTTTTGTCCCCCGAATCTCACCATCCAAATAAAAACCTATTTCCAATCATCCCTCACTAACCTAACATGCCCATTCCATAGAGATATAGTGATGAAATTTTGTGGAATGGGCTTAAAACATATTTAAGTCTACAAAACCCTTGACAGGGTATACCTGGGTCTGTCAAAGAAAAAAGAAGATACTATGCTTCGAAACTTGTTTCAACAACCCAAACTAAGTGTAAAGAGCAGAAAACTCAGCCCTTCACAATACTCAATATCTTTTGGACATATTAGTTGTTGTAGGAATCGCACAATTAACTGATATGACATAATTTACAGGAAAACTCAAAAATTGATGTAATAACAGAAGTTATTTTATTGTCTCTTCTTCAAAATGGCTTCAAAAACCATACCAATCAAAGGATTACATGCTTTTATACATTTCTTTCCTAAAAATTCCCTCCAAAACCAACCAACTACTTTACAACTACCACTTGACTATTGGTATCCCCGAATCTTCCATTTTTGCAATTCAACTTTGACAACATTTGTCAATTTTGGCAATTTTGTATTTTTGAACCCCCAAACTTTATAAACACCTCTAATATTACCTAATACACTATTCAATTATTAAATATGACCTTATTCAACATGTTCCATGACTTGACTCACTAAACCCTTCATAAACCCTATTTACATATTTTGCTCTTTCAAGCACGATTGACAACATTTCAACATTTCTTTACAAAAATGATCTCAAGATACACTAGAATGGTCCCTTTTAGACCTTATTGACCCACTTCATGACTTTAAAATCCTAGAACAACCTATGACTCCTTATTTTGGTGAAATTAAAATAAAACTAATTGGGTGCTCCTGCACCAACAAGGCACATGAAGTTTTTGATGGAATGCCTAAAAGAGATGTCATCTCATGGAATACAATGATTACAACCCTTGTAGACATGTATGAAAAATGTGGAAACATAGACAAGGCATGAAAATTGTTTGAAAAAATTCCTCAAAGAAATGTGGTCTCATCGACTATAATAATTGTAGGATATACATGAATTAGATCTGTTGAAAAGGCTTTAGAAGCTTTCAAGCAAATGCAATTTGCAGGTTTAAAGCCAGACTCTGTAACCTTTGCTAGCATCCTCTCTGTCTATTCCAAAATGGAAGTTTTGGAATAGGGTATGGACATCCATCAAAGCATAATAGAAGGCGGATTTTCATCTAATATTATAGTTGGAAATTCTTTGGTTGACATGTATGCAAAATGTGGAAGCATAGAGAAAGCATGTGAAGTTTTTGACAAAATTCCTCAAAGAGATGTCATCTCTTGGACTGCAATTATTATCGGATATGCACAAAATGGATTTGTTGAAAATACTTTAGAAAATTTCAAGAAAATGCAATTAGCAGGTATAAAGCCAAATTCCACAACCTTTGCCATCATCTTTCCTGCCTATGCCAAAATGGGGGCTTTAGAACAGGGTATGAACATCTATCAAAGCATAAATAATATAGGAATTTTGTCAAATTTTGTAGTTGCAACTGCCCTAGTAGACATGAATGCAAAATGTGGAAGCATTTACAAGGCATGTGAACTATTTGACAGAATGCCTGAAAGAGATGTCATCTCATGGATACGATGATTGTGGGATATGCACAAAATGGATTTGCTGAAAAGGCTTTAGAAACTTTCAACCAAATGCAATTAGTAGGTGTGAAGCCAAATTCCACAACTTATGCCAACATCCTCCCTTCTTGTGCCAAAATGGGAGCTTTGGAGCAAGGTATGAACATCCATCAGAGCATAATAGATGGGGGATTTTTTTCAAATATTATGGTTGGAAATGCTTTGTTAGACATGTATGCAAAATATGGAAACGTACACAAGGCACGTGAACTCTTTGATGGAATGCCTCAAAGAGATGTCATCTCATGGAATGCAATAATTGTAGGATATGCACAAAATGAATTTTTCAAGGATGCTCTCAAAATATTTGAATTAATGAAGCACTCTAAAACATATCCTAACATTGTAAGATTTATTTGTATTCTTTAGTGCATGCAACCATGGAGGTTTAGTGGATGATGGACGTTGTATTCAACAACAAAAGCAACAAAACCCTTTGTTTATTTGATGCAAGTACATGGGTGGAACTAACTTCAAACACACTCAAACACTCTATCTAACACTATTTCAATAGCCTTCAAGGCATAAAACTCCAACCCACAGGGTTTAGCATAATTTGACCTTTTACCCAACTGGGGGACCAACGCCTAAAACTCAACCATAACTCCTGATAGAGGTGGACTCAAAGTTTGGAAAAAAACTTTTTGATTACCCATGATCAAGTAAATAAACATACCAAACTGGTTCTATAAGTTTTTTTGGAACAACTTTGTCAAACCTAACCTGCAATGCAGCAATTAGGCCTAAATAGGCCACTTTTACAAAGGAGGTGTTCTCTAAACAACTTAACTCTTCACCAATAGGTTCCTTGGATCTCACAAGTTTGGAATTCACCATTAGTTTGACCAAAACTTGAGAAAAATCTTTTGATCCAATCGAATTTCTCTAAAAGCAAGCTTGACACATGAAATTGTCAAGCTAGGGCATCATCTAAAACACTTGGAACTCCCCTCCCTATCCCTAAAAACCACTCAAACATTGAAAAAAACCTACAAATCATCATTCCACCAAGTCTCATTGAATTCCAACAGTGGAATGATGATTTATTACATTTTTGCAATCAAATCCTTGAAAAATAAGGGTTTTTAGACCACCCACAGAAAAACTCTTCAAACTTTCTTATTACTTGATGAAATTTGATCACTCAACAACCAAAAGAAGTTAGAAACTCAGCACAACAATTTCCCACAATTTTTACAGCTCAAAACAACTGTACGAAATCGTACAGATTAGAAAAAGACAACTGAACACTGTAAATTTCCATAAAAAATAGAGAAAAATTTAGTTATTTTACTCCAAAATGATGCAACAACCTTCCCTTGACCCTCTTGAGGCTTATTTAGCATGTTAAAATGGAATTCAAAATGTTTCACATGCGGTTACAACATTTGACCCTTGATCTTTCATAAAACAAGAAATTGTCAAGTTGCAACTATGCAACATTTAAACAATTTTTGAACATCTTTACAAAAACTGACTTCTTTCAATGTTGAATGCCTACTTGACCTCATAAGGCCTTATTTACATTTCAAGGTCTAATTGACCTTATTGACACCAAAATTGGACAAAAAATCCAAAAGTAGACTTAATTACTATCACCTAGTCCATTGTTTCCAAGGTGCTCTTGCAACATTATTCTTATGTGCCATTCTGAGCATGCATAAATAAAGTCCTAGGGAATCAAAATTAAATAAGAAAACTTCAATATCAAGCCCAAAAAAAATTCCACATGGAAGCATACACAAAATTACATCATTTCACAAATTTTTAGAATTTTCCCTTGGACAAAATTTGAGAAAACATCATTTTAGTCACCCATTGTTACCCTATCTAGGGTTTCTGACTGTCTGTAAAGGAAATACAATATATCCCTCCATTCTTGGTGAAATTGAATGAAAAAAATTGAGCAGTAAACTCAAGTCACTTTCATGCCCAATCGATCTCAGACCATGAAAGGGTTTGTACAACTTGTACAATGTGTAAGAACAGTGATAGGGAGTGGAAAAACACAGAGAAAATGAGGATCCCACTTGAATTCATCCTCATAAATTCCTCCTTCCACCTTCATCATACAAAATGACTCATGGGAGGCATATTTATGCCTATTACAACCTCTCTAGCTTCTCCAACTACCTTTTTACAACCTTGTCTCTTCATCTTCCACTTTCTGCAACTTTTAACAATATGACAAATTTTACAATATTTGGAATATGACCTCAATAAGACCTTCTAGGACCTAAAACAGACTCAAACAAGTTAAACATGGTCTATTAGACCTTATTACATGAAAAAAACACAAGACTCAAGAAAAAATTGCAAAATTGACTCATGGAGGCATATAGTCCATCAGGTGCTCCTGCACCAGTTCTAAACGGTTTGCCTCTTTTTTATAAGATTGTGGTGGCAGTGCCACCTGGGTCATAGTTGTTTGAATTCTTTTGATGGCAGTGGATGTTGGTTAGATTGTAAAAAAAAATGAGGTTTATAATTTACTACTAACCTTTTTTTTGGAAGCTTATTACCTTGTTCATCCATCTTTGGTATGTACATTGTGTGACAAGAGTAAGGCGATGTGCTAGGTTCAATAAGGTCGAGATTTAGTAACTTCTAGATTTCTTGTTCACATAGGGTTCTTTCATCCTTGTTCATTAGGAAACTGTTTGCTCAACATTTTGGTTCTATTGCCTTGTCATCTTCATCTTTATAGAATGGCAATCTACAAACAAAACTTCTTTTCATTTTATTTAGATCTTTATTGAAGAGATCTTGTTCAAATAATTTTCTGACTTCTACAAGCTTTGTTTCATGATTTTCCAATTTTTGAGCAATCCGAGAATAATTTTTTGGCCTCCTATTCTAATAGATTTCTAGAATTGCAACATTAGTACAAATGGAAGTAGATGTTTCAAAATTATGCAAAAAGGGAAATTTATTACTTGCTCCTTTGAAGAAAACTTCATTGTGATCAAAAGTAAAAGGAGACTAGGTTTGCATGGTTGGCATACCAAGTGCCATGTCGGAATCTAGGATCTCGGTATAAAAAAATCTAAGGTAATGAATTGAACCATCTGGGAACTGAATTGGTGCCCATGCACTCCAGTAAGAGAAGCCATCGTGTAGTCCACCAAAATTGATCTTAGTTTTTTTGGGCATCCATTGATGTTGGGGAAAACATTATACCTTGCAATGTTGAGGTTAGCACCAGTGTCTAACATGAAAATTAAAGGATATCCCTTAATACCTTTGAATTTAATAGTAAGTTTACACACTATATTTTCATATCCTTTAATCATCTAACTAAAGTATTTTGCCTTTTCTGAATTAGTTGGACTGGGTATTTCAACAAGGATTGCTTCCATCATCTCATGAGAGTATTTTTGTTGGATGTTTTCCCATTCTTGTTTTTCTTCTTCTTTGAGAGGGCTCAATGGTGCTTCTTCTTCTACTTGGGCTCCTGCTGCAAATGCTACCATGTTTAGTATAGCCTCTAGTGGTGGAATTCCTCTTCCATAACTCTTTAGCATGTCTTTGTAGGCTCTTGCTTTAGCACTAGGAGTAAAGGTGGCAAGTTGAAGCTTGGGTTTTATGAATCTTCTTGAGCTGGAAGGTTTTGGTTGTTGCTGATGCATTCAAAGGTAAGTTTGCAAGGCAGACTCCTCGCATTCAGCTATCTTCTTTTGGTCCTCCATATCCTCTCTACAAAGATGTTCCAGCTCAACAATTGCTTCCTTGATTACCCTTTCTAGTAGGGTAATTCTCTGGTGTCACCAGGGCTGTCTATCTTGGGGATTAGATTTCCCAATGTTGATGTGAGCAAGCTATTTCTCGAGAAATATTTCTTGTTGCTACTCAATTTCTTGCATTTTCTCATCATGCTCAATTTGAGCTTTGGTCTAAAAGATCTGATGGTCTATCTCATCTAGTTTTTCATTTTTGGCCTTCCAATCCCAGTAACCATCACTATACTATTTCTACTTGATTTCTTCAAGCAAATCTTCCTTTTCTTTCAGTTGAATCTGGAGAACTTTGTTCGAGGTTCAAAATTGTCCTTAGAATTGCATCATGTTTACCTTGTATAGGACTTTAGATTCTAGATTTTCTTCTTGGAGTTCTTCCTTCTCATCTAGGTTGGATTCTATTTCAAAATCAGAGTTGGAGTGGAAGTGGAGACAATCGGATTCAGAGGAAATTTCATTAAAGAAGAAATATTCTTCCTCACTATCAGATTCATTGAGCATTTCTTGGAATTGGCTAACTTTCTTTTTCCCTTTCTTTGATTCTTTGTTTGGGACTTGTTTGCATAGTGAGGACATTTGCAAATATAACAAGTAGGATTGGACTTGATCATCTTACGAGTGGATTTGGGAAACCTTTTCTTCTTGAAGAATCCTTTCTTTTTATTTCCTTTCTCGCAAGTTTTACAAGACAAAGATTTGTCTTTCTTCTATGATTTCTTTATTTTTGAAGATTTATACTGGGAAAGATTTTCCCTTGGGTCACAGCCATATCCTTTCTTCTTTTGAACAATTTTCTGAACTACTTCCTTAATGTGTGGTTGGATTGGTCAAATCATCCTTCTATCTTCATCAACTTCCAAGATTGTTTTATTCAGTTTATCTATGAACTCAAAGAGTTCAATGATTGTTATTGCTTGTCGGGACTTTCCTTTGTTTTGTGGTTCTTCTAAAAACTTAGTGTAATATAATTCACCAACATCTTTGAAGGATCTCAGGAATCCTTTACCTAATTCTTCTATCATTCTTGCTCCAAATTTGTAGAAATTTGTAAATTGTTATTTCTTGTAGGAGGTGAGGTATGACAGATCACAACATCTATTTTTGGTGAATTTCTCTAGTGCTTGAGCTTCAAGTGTATGTACACTCCCCAAAAATAATTTGACCGATTCTCTAGCAACTGCTCCCATAACCTGAGTGATCAGGTTTTCTTTGTAGGTCTGATCTAGTGCTCCCTAGACTTTGGTAGCAACTCCAGTGAAACCACCGAGTGTAGATTCAAAGATTTCAACTGGATCTGTTTGTGGTGTTTCTGCAATTTGATTTTTGACCCATCTAGACAAGGCTTCTATCATAGCTTTATTTTTAATGGGGTTGTATATTTCCATGGAGGACCACAGAGGTAACAACATCCCTTGATATTTGAGATTGGGTAGGAACGAATCTATGGGCTAAGCAGGAGCTGAGGGTTGACTTCCTCTTGCCATATTGTTGGATTTTTTCTTGAAAGATTGGGTTTGTGGGTCAAACTCTTCATCAAAACTTATCCCAACGTGGGATATTTGTTTACCTCACTCATCAATTTCTTGCACGATGGTTTTTCCTATAGAACTTCACATGTTGGTTGTTCCACTGGTACTACAAGAATTTCCTGGGCCCTATTGTCCAAATGGGCTAAAGCTTAGATTATCTAACCTTGCTTCTATCCTTTCTTGCACTTTTCGTATTGGCTCAATATTTTGGACCTTAGTATCTATCCTCGTGATCGTGGTGTCAATTTTTTGGGATTGTGACTTAGCAACTATAATCTTGTGATTACCCCATTGGAGACTAGTGTTTACTTCTTCGAGTATTTTCTTATGCTTTAGGCCTATTTTCATCAAGCCTTGGTGATTTTTCTCTAGCTTGTCTATTGATTCCCTGGTAGACTTCATCTAATTAAGCTTAGTGTTAAACCATGTCTAAATTTTAATTTGAAATGTCTCATATTCGTTCCTAAGCCTTTCTATTTCACTTCTCCAAAAAAAATTATATTTTTTCTCAAAACTGGCTAGCTTCGTTTGCACATCATGTTGCATTTGAATGGTTTGGGCATGGTTGGCTTGTATGTCTAAACCAAGTTTTATGGCTTGTTCCTTCACATATTTTGGCAATAAGGAAGCTTTTCTGGTGTAGAGATTATTCCACTTAAGGAGTTTTTCTCCTACAATGGCTTCGGTGGAAATATCACTGACTCTTTGTGGCCAGTATTGGATCCATTGATCATCCTATTGATCGATTTTGAAGAAATCTATAAAAGGGGTAGGATGCCTTCTTTTGTATGAATCTTGTGGCCACCTCCTAGGATAGTGACTCTTGACTCTTCTTCTTCCTTAATTTTTTCAGGATTTGGGAAGTGTATGGTTCTACCGCTCATCATATTGTTGTGGTAGCCAGTGGGATACTCTGGACCATATTTCTCGTTCTAGGTGTATTGACAATTTTTACACCTAATCACTTTGAAACCATCATCTTCACACTCAGGGTGTGGACACAACATAGTTTTAAGTGGAGGCTCAAGTATGGTTTGGCCCTTTCGATGGATCACCCTATTTGAGATGCTACCATAAGGGCACATTGGGAGTTGGGTAGGTGATTCTTGGTTTTATTACTCCAACGTTTCTAACACTGGGTTTCATAACCTATCCATCGTGGATCTAGAATGAAGGGATGGTAAGGATTTGCCTAGAACTGAGCCTTATATGGGAATAGACTGGAGAAATATTCGGTTTGGTATTTACTTGGGTCGGGTCTGCTTGAGGATCTAGCGAAAGAATACCTGACTTAAGAAGTCTGACTCAACTAGGTAGCCCTAGGGTCATATTGTTCTTCATCAAAGAAATCTGCATAGGCCTTTCCATCCTTTTCAACTATCTTGGAGGTATTCTCAAGGGATTTTGGCTTTGATGGTTCAACCAAACTTTGGTAATTGACAACCCAATTTTTGGGTATTTGCAAAGACTTTAAAGGCACAATTTTGGGTGCCTTTAGTTTTATCAATTGTTTGTCTATTTTAGATTCCCAGACAACACTATAGCATTCCTAGCCAGGTTTCGAATGCGGGTCTCACATTATGGGCATAGTAGTATTGAAAAAGTGGACACTTATGCAAAAATAGAGAGTATAAGGGATGGATTTCACTTTCATGTTTAGGCCTTCAATTTTAAACTAAAACTTAAGAACTTTGTTCAAGTTTTTGTTTCAAAGGGAGACGACAAAGTTTGGGACTGCATCAAAAGATACAGGATCGAAGCCAAACACAACCACTGGCTGCTTGAGCAACATATCAAAATAAGTGTTGTGTCTAGCATCAAGCAAGGTGTAGAAAGCATAGGCTTCGATTCCACATTGGACATAGCTAATATGAAGATATTGATATCCTCCCTTTTTTTTTTGCTTCTCATTTTCTCACAATCTTCATCTTTAAACAACTGAATAAATTCTTCATATTCTTGGGAGATAGGGAGTTTTTGTTCTATGACAGTGCAAAATTTTCAACTTTTATAGGACCAACTACTTAAATCAGCATAAATTTCATTTAAGGGTTTTTTCTTAATCCTAAATCATTCTCGAGGAATCTCTGCTAAGGATCTATCAGAACTACTACTTTCATTGTCTCTTGGTTCAAAAATAGATCTACAGTCATATGTAAATTCATAGGAATGTTAATCGAGACTTACCATTTCACTTGTTGGGGGCATAGGGCTCTTCTGTGTTTCCTCACGGTGTGCATCCATCTTTCGCTACTAGTTATTGCTGACTACACGCTTTACTTGGAAGGTTTGAAAATGTTGACTTACGAACAAAAAAGAATGCCTAGATTATGATTGAAATGCCTTGGGCCGATTAGCAAAGGGCACTACGAGAAAATGAGTAGAAAGAAAGAGAGGGAGATCATGCGGTCACTATAGAGTTCTCAATTTAAGCCTTTTATCCAAACATAGTTACGCGCATAAATTTTGAAACAACCATTTCATAGAATATTCCATTGAACAAAATAGGGATTCAAAATAGAGACTGAAAATAATATTATATTGATAGAACGAGTACAAAATAGAATTTTCGACTCTTATAGGCCCAGTTACTTAAAAAAAACTCTTGGGAGATAGGGAGTTGTTATTCTATAATAGTCCAGAATTTTCGACTCTTATAGAACTAGTTACTTAAATCGACATAAATTTCATGAAAGGGTTTTTTCTTAATCCTAAATCATTCTCGGGGAATCTTTGCTAAGGTTCTACCAGAACTACTACTTTCATCATCTCTTGGTTCAAAAACATATCTACGATCATATGGAAATTCAAAGGAAATTTGATCAAGACTTATCGTTTCACTTGTTGGGGGTAGAGGGCTCTTTTGTGTATCCTCATGGTGTGCATCCATCTTTCGCTACTAGTTACTTACTGCTGACTATGCGCTTTACTCAAAAGGTATAAAAACATTGACTTACGAATGACAAAGCATGCCTAGATTGTGATTGAAATTCCTCGGGCCAATTAATAGAGGGCACTACGAGAAAATGAGTAGAAAGAAAGAGAGGGAGATCATGGGATCACTATAGAGTTCTCAATTTAAGTCTTTTATCAAAACATAGTTACACTTGTAAATTTTGAAACAACCATTTCATATAATATTCCATTGAACAAAATAAGGATTCAAAATAGAGACTGAAAATAGTATTATATTGATAGAACGAGTACAAAACAGACTAACCCCAATACCACCAAGGATGGGATGGATGGGAGGAAGGAAGGCGGGATGCAAAAAAGGGGATGAGATGGTCAGGTGGAAGGAGAAGGGAAAAAGTAGAGGTTTAGGATTTAGGGTTTGTAGGCTCTGATACCATATTTGTCTAATTTATAGGGTGGAATAGCCAGGGTACAAATCATGCGCCCTCCTCCTTCCACCCTACCATCCTATCCCCATTTCTACATCTCGCCTTCCTCCCTCCTGTCCATCCCATCCCTGGTGGTATTGGGGTTAGCTTGTTTTGTACTTGTTCTATCAATATAATATTATTTTCAATCTCTATTTTGAATCCCTATTTTGTTCAATGGAATATTCTATGAAATGATTGTTTCAAAATTTACACACGTAACTATGTTTGGATAAAACGCTTAAATTGAGAACTCTATAGTGATCCCACAGTCTCCCTCTCTTTCTTTTTGCTCATTTTCTGGTAGTGCTCTTTTCCAATCGTCCCAAGGCATTTCAATCACAATCTAGGCATGCTTCTTTGTTCGTAAGTCGATGTATTCAAACCTTACAGGTAAAGTGCACAGTCAATAGTAACCAATAGCAAAAGATGGATGCACACTGTGAGGATACATAGAAGAGCCCTTTGCCTCCAACAAGTGAAATGGTAAGTCTCAGTGATGTTTCCTCTGAATTTTTTATATGAGTGTAGATCTATTTTTGAACCAAGAGATGATGAAAGTAGTAGTTCTAGTAGAACCTTAGCAGAGATTCCTTGAAAATGATTTAGGATTAAGAAAAAATCCTTTCATGAAATTTGTGTTGATTTAAGTAACTAGTCCTATAAGAGTTGAAAATTTTGTACTATTATACAACAACTCCCTATCTCCCAAGAATGTGAAGAATTTATTCAATTGTTTAAAGATGAAGACTCTAAGAAAATGAGAAGGAAAGCAGAAAAGGGAGGCTATCAATATCTTCATATTAGCT
This sequence comes from Sequoiadendron giganteum, assembly GCA_007115665.2. Taxonomy (NCBI): domain Eukaryota; kingdom Viridiplantae; phylum Streptophyta; class Pinopsida; order Cupressales; family Cupressaceae; genus Sequoiadendron; species Sequoiadendron giganteum. The sequence continues at coordinate 651,355,758 of CM021102.1, forward strand.
ATGTCCAATGTGGAATAGAAGCCCATTATAGGTTTGGAATCGAAGCCTATGCTTTTTACACCTTGCTTGATGCTAGACACAACACTGATTCTGCTATGTTGCTCGCAGGAGCCAGTGGTTGTGTCGGCTTTGACCCTGTATCTTTTGATGCAGTCTCAAACTTTGTCGTCTCCCTTCAAGACAAAAACCTGAACAAAGTTCTTAAGTTTTAGTTTAAAACTGAAGGCCTAAACATGAAAGCGGGATACATCCCTCATACTCTCTATTTTTGCATAAGTGTCCACTTTTTTTATAATATTGTGCCCATAATGCAAGACCCGCATTTGAAACCTGGCCAGGAATGTTACAGTGTTGTTTGGGAATTTGAAACAGACAAACAATTGATAAAACTAAAGGCACCCAAAATTGTGCCTTTAAAGTCTATGCAAATGCCCAAAAATCGAGTTGTCAATGACCAAAGTCTAGTTGAACCATCCAAGCCAAAATCCCTTGAGAATATCTCCAAGATAGTTGAAAAGGATGGAAAGGCCTATGTAGATTTCTCTAATGAAGAAGAATATGACCACAGGACTGCCTAGTTAAGCCGGACTTCTTCAGTCGGATATTCTTTCTCTAGATCCTCAAGTAGACCTAACCCAAGTAAATACCAAACTATATATTTATCTAGTTTGTTCCTAGATAAGGCTCAATTTCTAGCAAAGCCTTACTAGCCCTTCATTCTAGATCCATGATGGATAGGTTATGAAACCTAATGTAAGAAATCCCCAGAGTAATAAAACCAAGAATCACCTACCTAACTGCCAATGCACCCCTATGGTAGCATCTCAAAACAGGGTGATCCATCAAAAGGGCCAAACCATTCCTGAGCCTCCACCTAAAACTATGTTATGTCCACAACCCGAGTGTGAAGATGATGGGTTCAGAAAAATTAGGTGTGAAAATTGTCAATACATCTGGAACGAGAAATATGGTCTAGAGGATCCCATTGGCTACCACAGCAATATGATCAGTGGTAGAACCATACACTTCCCAGATCCTGACAAATTTGAGGAAGAAAAAGAGTCAAGATTCACTGTCTTAGAGGTGGCCACAAGATTCATACAAAAGAAGGCATCCTACCCCCTTTTAGATATTTCATCAAAATTGATCAAAAGGGTGATCAATGGATCCAATAATGACCACAAAGAGTCAATGATATTTACATTGAAGCCACTGTAGGAGAAAAAGTCCTTAACTAGAATAATCTCTCCACCAAATTTTTTGCCTTATTGCAAAAGGATATGAAGGCAAAAGCCATAAAACTCGGTTTAGAAATAGAATCCAACCATGGCCAAACCATTCAAATGCAACATGATGTGGGGGCCAAGCTAGCCAGTTTTGAGGTAGAATATAACTTTTTTTGTAGAAGTGAAATAGCAAGTCTCAAGAACAAATATGAGGCATTTCGAATTAAAAATGAGCCATGGTTTAACACCCAACTTAATCAGATGAAATACAACAAGGTAAGGTTGCTTTTATCTCACAAGACCTAAAATGCCTACAAACCAAAATAGAGAAAATGTTGAAGAACTATAAATGGTCATCCTGCAGAGACCTTGAAAAGGGCATAGTAGAATGCATCTTTTTGTGAAATAGAAAAACCAATGACTGGGTGAGGGTTATGGAATGATTGAAATGAGGAATCAATAGACAAGCTAGAGCAAAATCACCAGGCCCTGATGAAAATAGGCCTAGACCATAAGAGAATACTAGAATTACTAAACACTAGTCTCCAATGAGGTAATCACAAGATTATAGTTGGTGAGTCACAATCCTAGAAAGTTAACACCACGATCACCAAGATAGAAACTGAGGTCCAAAAGATTGAGCTAATCTGAGTGTAATGCCCCTCCGTGGAACCCAAAAAAAATGTTATGACATTCATATAAACTACAGAATAATTTTTTTTTTGAAATAGATTACATGTGACAAAAACAACCATAAACATTTCAAGGTTCCACAACTACACTACTAAGTAATAACATCAAAATACCACAATAACCATAAATAAATACTCATGAGAAGTCATGACTAGATATACATACACAATAAGAGTTACATATAAAAATCGAGATTATATCAAATCTCAAATTAATACAGATAGATACAAGGCATCTCATGCACATCATGAGTGTAATTCAATAAAGAATGAGATAAGGAAAAGAAGACATCCACGCCACGAACTCGCCAAAGGAACTAAACTCTGCAACCACTGTGTAGTCTGGATCCAGCCAAGGAAACTTGTTATGAACCAAATACCCGTAGGGGACCCAATGGAGTTGTGGCACGTTCCTTCCAACCTTGTGAAGCTCAAAAGCCCACCCCCATGCTAGGAGATAGAACAAGTCCTCAAATCAAATTCACCTCACAAATAATCAAATACAATTACAAGGTTGACTCACATGACAACTCAAGAACCAGTCAAAGACAACAATAAACTGCAACTATAAACTGCATATTGAAACTCCCAAAGGTGACTCATAACAGAAAGATCACAAAGTGTACTAGGATCAAAGTGTCATCACATATATGGGATAGGTTACCCTGGGAAACCTTCCTAGGTACAACTTCTCATAAAGATAAAACAAGGAAACAACATGCATGAAATTCTTAACCAAGGACCTATAATCAATTGATCCAATATATAACCAAAGTAATAAAGCATTGCAAAACTTCTGCAAGCACGTACTCATATAATAAGATAAAACTTTGTCCCAAACAGTAATACCTAGACATAATGTGAGAGATCCACGTTTCCCACAAAGATCTGAACAAGGTAAAATTGAGCAAAGATCACATTACCAATAGATAATCAACAAGCATGCCATAACTTAGTAACAATAAACAAAACCTCTGGGACACCATAAACCAAGACCCATCCATAATCAAGAAAATAACACAACATAGGGAAAGCGATTTAATTAGATTTTAACGAATTTTAAAATAATAGTTTAATTCATACAAGAAAATCTCAAAGCTTTTAGAACATTGAACTAACAAACATAAATATTCTCATATCGACATTCTATTATCCAAAATCTATTAAAGCTTATTTCACCAGCAATAACATTTATTCTAACTTTTAAATCTAATTGATACAATCCATTATTTTAATATCTTTTCATAAAATACATTATAAAGATTGCAACCAACTTAATTAATACAATTTTAACCATTCATATAAGATATTAACAAATCAAGAATATCAACCATAATACAAATTAAATAGAGATTACAAATAAATGTATTAATGCATCTATATTAGTGATTCTAATATAGATTATTATTATTTATAATAATCTATATTATAAATCAAAGTATTATTAATTCAATTTACAATTTTCAAACATAAACATATAAAACACTTATTTATTTATTGTATCCAATTCGAGATTAAATTTACGTTAAAATTTCTCTATACAAAACTTAATTAAAAGTAGATATAATGATCTAATTTATGCAACTATTTCATATCTAAATTTGTACATAAGCTAAACTTAATAAAAGTTTATATTTAAAAACCATTATTAAAAAGACTAAACTTCTAAACAAAAATATAAAAGGGAAGATCTTTTCTTAGAACCTAACACATATATCTACGTGTTGATTAAAAGAATCAAACCTAAATTGACTTCAATCTTTTGACTGTCCTAGAACCAGATGACTCAAATCTAAGTGATACCAACGAGGTGACTAGGCCTTGACTAATAGTTATGGGTCACAATGAACATGCAACCACCGCCAGGGAGTGGAGAAGGAACTTGATGTTCGCACAAAGTTTAACGTCGACAATAGGTTAACATAAAGCAACGAAGACAACATAGTAAATTCCATGGGTGCGGATACAGATACTCATCGCCATATAGGTTCCTTCCACAAGTGGCTTAATGAAGCAAGAGGCCTGGTGACCAAGTCGACGAAGGCTTATTTGTTTCATGAATGAAACCTTTGTAAATGCTAACAGATTAAATATACCAGTTCATTGCCATAGTGTTAAATAATTCCCTGCAACGGATAATCTGCTACTTCAAACATATCATTCACGAAATACTAATTCCCATATCTATTAAAATTATCTCAGGTAGATGATTTGCCACATCAAACAGATTATACAATGCACATGTTTAATGAAAGACTCCTTTTGAAAAGATGACCTGTTGCATCGAGTGTACCATACAAGAATGCTCCAGACTAGTTTGCTATACATTTCAAAAAAAAACCCAGTGTTTGCAAACTTCAAAGCCCAATCCCTTAAGAAATTGATTGTCAGTCTAAGGTTTGGTATACTACAGATCAAAAGAATCTATACCAGTGAGTTCTTTCTAAAAGCTTATACGCTAAGGCTCATATAATACATAGGTTACATGGAACAAGGAAAGAACAAGGCGCGGCTAGGTCGAGCATGCAACTCCAATGAAAGACTTAGATATTTCACCAGACCACTGCAACAACATAGGCCAATACTTATCAACAAAAAATGTAAATAACCAGAGATCTACACACCCTATATGTAGTCAAGAGGTGAACAACGTTCGGGGATCGACAAAAGATTACAGAGGAAGATACTATAACTACAGATTCAGTGCATGCATCATACATTTAAAGAGATTGACCATGTTTCAACTTCTATAATTTGTAACCTCCATCAATAATACTATTTTTCATTTTCTACATTTAGTCGAGATATCATTGCATTTATTCAGATTCTAACATGTTTTCCTTTTTTATGGTGTAGCAGAGTTTGAAGACGAAATCTTCACAACAAAATTTTCATGTTCATAATAAATATATTTTGGAATTTAACAAGATAAGAACCTGAAAGCGTTTTCCTGAAAATGGAGGATGAACATAGCAAAAACCTCGCAAATTCAAACTTTCTACTTTCCACAATCAGAACACAGTCTTTAACATAATTTGCAACTTCTATGATCAATTCCTCAAAACCAATTTTTTCAGAAAATATCTTTTGAAAACAATCTTTTTGCTTCCTACTATTCGAATATCAAAAACTGTCTTTTTTAGAATGATCTTTTTCTAGATTATATCCTTTTTTCATTATTCCTACATCTCAACTTCAACTTTTGTTTCAGCATGCAATGCATGCATTAAACTCAATAGACACAATAGATTAACAAGATATTTCAACTTAAGATCACAACTCAAAGTTCTATTTTCGAAACGTAAAATTGAATAATGAAATCAATTTACAATTAAATTCTCTTTTCGAAACAAGATATTTTAATATTTTAATTTAATTAAATAATAAACTAATAATAGCTTCTTTAATTTAATTATATCATTAAATCAATAAAGCAACATTACTATTTTAATTAAAACAAAATTGTAAATGCATTATAAACTCAACATTAACAAACGACTGCAAGCACACGCCGAACAAGTGGCACGACAAGAGGGTAACAATAAATACTCGTTCCTTTCAGAATGATGGCTAAGGACAGAGGAAAAGTCTATCTCCCATCAATAATTCCATTGGGTCATGGCATGCTCAGACCTGACAAGCAGGTGGAGTCAATGCTTGTACCTGAAAGTTGCATAACACTGCACAATTAACCAACACGTTCAAATATGAAAACACACCATGAAGAAGAGTCGTGATATAGCAGGGCACTCACTGATGAGTACTGCTAAATCATCTTCTTCACCAATTGACGTAAACATCTAACTAACATAACATCATAATGTGTGAAACATAACAACATAGATAATCATCATAAAATTTCATCTTATGAAGGTAAGCATCACATCAAATAATATAGTGTATCATCAAATGAGTTTCACAACTAGTCAAGTAAATCATGACATAAAACATCGAAACTACATAATATCAAAGGTCTAACTACTAACAGTGTCACAAAACAACTAAAATAAATGTGTCATCAGGAGGGTCACTACATTCTCCCCCCTAGGGTAAGGCTTACTCCTGGAAACATGCAAATACCCTTAGTACAAACTCCATATAGACACACAAAATCAAAGGTTCCAGAACTGAACCACTCCATACCTCAACATAAAAACAACAACCCAACCAAGTACACTGTCAATCCAAACAAAGCAACATGGTGAAGAAACCACCATCCAAGTCTCCAAATATATATCCAAACATAACAAGAATCAAAGCAAAGGAAACAACACGAAAGGCACCTCCACAACCTCTTGTACCATAAGATTTTCATGAGCTCCCAAATCAGTTGCCTGTCTACTTCCAACAATTTCCACATTTTTAACTTGATGCTCTGTTTGACGATGATCAACTGCTGCACTCATTCCACAATTCCTCTCTACATCATTACCTGTTGGCTTTGTAACTGCCAATCTTTGACTGGTTCTAGGTGTGTTCCTCTGAGAACACTGTCTCACCAAGTGGCCCTGTTGGCCACAATTGTAACATCTTGTACTTCTACCTGATGCAATTTGTGTGCTCTAAGCTGAATGGTTAGGACGATGGAGTTGTGCTCGTATCCAACTCCTAATCCTCCTATGTGTAAGACGTTCACCCCAGAACCCGAAGACTACTGGGTATACATAGTCAAAAGGAACACCAATCATCCAATTCTCAAACCCCAAACCTCCATAAGAACGATAGGTGGCCGAAGAACATGCTCTCAAAATATCCAACATAATTCTTGCTAACGTAGAAATATTTCTCCTAGGGACCCTTTCCCTTTCCCCAAATACTTGATGTCCACCATCCTGTCTAGAGCCAAGCCGGGTAAAAATTTCCCCAAGCGTAGAACGTAATAGTGAACCCAAGTGATCCTCATGATCATTCTCATGGGAACTCAGAAAAGTAAGATTCTGGCGATTGATGCCATGACTACCTCTTCTAGGCATCCTATACACACCAACCAAGAAAGGAGTCACAACCTAAAAGGCAAGAATTAACTTACAGATATTCAGAAATAAAACACCATACCCATAATTATACATGCATAGTACATATACATACCAATGAATAATACTGGAAATCACAACATAAGGCCACACAAGGGTCCATATGGACACTGGAAAGCAGCATACCAATCCATGATAGAAGAATCCATGAACCGAACATGTAACCATCTCATATATATCAAACATCAAAATAGTGGCTTGATGGTGTTAAGTCATACATAAAGTGAGACCATCCAAACAAGACCACTATGACCTATCCCTTGTTGTATAAGGTGATTAGCCTCCAAGAGATATTTATCACACAAAGGTGAGTAGTGGATCCTAGCTGCATAAAAGCCTCACATACATACCCCCATCCTCTTCATTTCCTGTGTCTACTTCCTCATACACACTCACCAAGTTCGCCTCATACGTCCTTGGAGAGGAGTCACAATACGACACATAGCCGACATTGAAAACAACAAAGATAACAAGCTTAGCCACCAAGTTCATAAAGAAGAGAAAATTAAAGTTCAATTTCAATAGTAAGGCAATAAATGTGCACAATTTCAACACTAGCTCAAATATATAACCTCTAGGGTTATAAGAAAATAAGATCACAAGTCATGGCTAAACCTTCACAATCAAGTATAAACAAAGTGTCGGCCCTCACAATCAACTGAAAAATCATCAATAACCAAAAGAAAATTCACAATTTTTAAATTGCATTGCACAACACTATGTGACTAAATACTAGCCACCAAACGAGGAAAGAGGAAACAACGTCTGACTAGAATTATAATAGCCCTAAAGTGGTGTGGAATGAGCACGCCATCCACATGACCCAAAGTGTATCCACGACTTATCAAAATGTCATCACTCTACCTAGTCATACACCAGTCGGAGAAGGCACGTACTAGTCATATTCCACATGGCAATGTGTTTGTGGGTCCGTAGAGGTAGGCACGTGCATAACACATCCCACATTGTGATACCTCATGGAGAAGACACATGTAGGAACTCATTGTAGCCAAAGGTATACGTGGCTAGGATCTACTCATATGCTACTCAACCAACATGATCAAGGCAACCATGAGGATCCCTCTACAAGTGTTCAAGGCCCCATAATGCTCATCGCCAAGTAGGCTAACAAAGACAATCTTATAATGTGCCTTCACATGTCTAGGCACGTGGCAGCGTGTAACATGACATCATCACCATCACTATGTTGGAGCATGAGAGGGGTGTGGTATCGTACTGCATCATATCGAAATATGTGCAATTACAGTATATCAAAGTATCATCACCAACACTATGTCGGAACATCAGTGTGGTATGGCATTGTATCTATCACATCATGTTGGAGCATGTGCTGATACACAAAATATATAATATAATATGATAATATCACTATGGGGCTATAGAGCTTCACCTCTCATACATACGAGGTTAACTCAACAATGCCAAATCAACGCCTCTACGGACGTCCAGACATAACTAACATTCCAATGTTGTGCTCAAATTTGTGGGAATTAGGTTAACACTTATGGATCAAGTATCCTGATCCATCATAAGGGAAAGTAGTGGGTACATTTCCTCGGGATTGGTTGATTTGAGACGCTCTACGCCACAATATGCGTACACTACACCCTCCACCCAAGGAACTTGTGGCTGCTACTATCCCTTCATGGATTGAGGGTCTAGAGAATCAAAAGAAATAGAACTACTTTTGGTTACTCTTATATATAAGCTTCAACCACACATGAGTTGGCCCTCAAATAGGTAACACACATAATGTTATGGTAAATCCCACACCAAAGTGTAACTTTTCCCCATGGATGGGTACCAAGTGTCACCATCACATGGATACACAAAGCAAGTACGAGATTTCACAACACTCAAACAAGATACAGTTAGTTACTAGTTTCTTACATTTATAGGGGTACAACTACATACCTAATTTCATAGGAACATCAATTTTCCATAGCCATGGAATACGTACCATAACTTTCCAACCATAACCATATATCACGTTCCTTCACGCCACTCTTTTCCACAGAGTACATCATGCTAAGGTAAAAGCCATGAACACGTGATCACTTAACAATTCCACTAACAAAATCACAAAGATAAAATAGTGAACTCAACATACCCTAAGTACCAGTGTATGAACCTGTGGCTCTGATACCAAGTTGTAACGCCCCGTCATGGAACTCGAAAAAAATGTTATGACATTCACATAAACTACAAAATAATTTTTTTTTGAAACAGATTACATGTGACAACAACAACCATAAACGTTTCAAGGTTCCACAACTACGCTACTAAGTAACAACATCAAAATACAACAATAACCATAAATAAATAGACTCATGAGAAGTCACAACCAAATATACATATACAATAAGAGTTACATACAACAATAAAGATTATATCAAATCTCATATTAATACAAATAGATACAAGGCATCTCATGCACATCACAAGTGCAATTCAATAAATAATGAGATAAGGAAAAGAAGACGTCCACACCATGAACTCGCCAAAGGAACTAAACTCCACAAAAAATGTGCAGTCTGGATCCAGCCAAGGAAACCTATCACAAACCAAATACTTGTAGGGGACCCAATGGATTTGTGGCACATTCCTCCCAACCGTGTGGAGCTCAAAATCCCACCCCCTGTGCTAGGAGATAGAAAAAGTCCTCAAATCAAACTGACCTCACAAAGAATCAAATACAATAACAAGGTTCACTCACATGACAACTCAAGAACTATTCAAAGACAACAATAAACTGCAACTATAAACTACATACTGAAACTCCCAGAGGTGACTCACAACAGAAAGATCAAAAAGTGTACTAGGATCAGAGTTTCATCACATATATGGGATAGGTTACCCTGGGCAGCCTTCCTAGGTACAACTCATCATAAAGATAAAACAAGGAAACAACATGCATGGACTTCTTAACCAAGGACCTATAATCAATTGATCCAATATATAACCAAAGTAACAAAGCATTGTAAAAATTTTGTAAGCACATACTCATATAATAAGATACAACATTTTCCCAAACAGTAATACCTAGACATAATGTGAGAGATCCACGTTTCCCACAAAGATCTAAACAAGGTAAAATTGAGCAAAGATCACATTACCAATAGATAATCAACAAGCATGCCATAACTTAGTAACAATAAACAAAACCTCTGGGACACCATAAACCAAGACCCATCCATAATCAAGAAAATAACACAACATAGGGAAAGCATTTTAATTAGATTTTAATGAATTTTAAAATAAGATTTTAATTCATACAAGACAATCTCAAAGCTTTTAGAACATTGAACTAACAAACATAAATATTCTCATATCGGCATTCTATTATCCAAAACCTATTAAAGATTATTTCACCAACAATAACATTTATTCTAACTTTTAAATCTAATTGATACAATCCATTATTTTAATATCTTTTCATAAAATACATTATAAAGATTGCAACCAACTTAATTAATACAATTTTAACCATTCATATAAGATATTAACAAATCAAGAATATCAACCATAATAAAAACTAAATAGAGATTACAAATAAATGTATTAATGCATCTATATTAGTGATTCTAATATAGATTATTATTATTTATAATAATCTATATTATAAATTAAAGTATTATTAATTCAACTTACAATGTTCAAACATAAACATATAAAACACTTATTTATTTATTGTATCCAATTCGAGAGTAAAATTTACCTTAAAATTTCTCTATACAAAACTTAATTAAAAGTAGATATAATGATCTAATTTATGCAACTATTTCATATCTAAATTTATACATAAGCTAAATTTAATAAAAGTTTATATTTAAAAACCATTACTTAAAAAGACTAAACTTCTAAACAAAAATATAAAAGGGAAGATCTTTTCTTAGAACCTAACACATATATCTACATGTTGATTAAAAGAATCAAACCTAAATCGACTTCCATCTTTTGACTATCCTAGAATCGGATGACTCAAATCTAAGTGATACCGACAAGGTGGCTAGGCCTTGACTAATAGTTATGTGTCGCAACGAACATGCAACCACTGCCAGGGAGTGGAGAAGGAACTCGACGTTCGCACAAAGTTTAACGTCAACAACAAGTTAACATAAAGCAACGAAGACAATACAGTAAATTCTATGGGTGCAGATACATATACTCATCGCCATACAAGTTCCTTCCACATGTGGCTTAATGAATCAAGAGGCCTAGTGACCAGGTCGACGAAGGCTTATTTGTTTCATGAATGAAACCTTCATAAATGGTAACAGATTAAATATACTAGATCATTTCCATATTGTTAAATAATTCCATACAACGGATAATCTGCTACTTCAAACATATCATTCAAGAAATACTGATTCCCATATTTGTTAAAATTATCTCAGGTAGATGATTTGCCACATCAAACAGATCATACAATGCACATTCTTAATGAAAGGCTCCTTTCGAAAAGATGACCTATTGCATTGAGTGTACCATACAAGAATGCCCCAGACCAGTTTGCTATACATTTCAAAACAAAACCCAGTGTTTGCAAACTTCAAAGCCCAAGCCCTTAAGAAATCGATGGTCATTCTAAGGTTCGATATAGTATAGATCAGAAGAATCTATACTAGTGAGTTCTTTTTGAAAGCTTATACGCTAAGGCTCATACAATATACAGGTTACACAAAACAAGGAAAGAACAAGGCACGGCTGGGTCGAGCATGCAACTCCAAAGAAAGAATTAGATATTTCGCCAGACTGTGACAACAACACAGACCAATACTTCTCAGCAAAAAAAGCAAATAACCAGAGATCTACACACCCTATATGCAGTCAACAGGTGAACAACATTCGGGGATCGACAAAAGATTACAGAGGAAGATACTATAACTACAGATTCAATGCATACATCATACATTTAAAGAGATCGACCATGTTTCAACTTCTATAATTTGTAACCTCCATCAATAATACTATTTTCATTTTCTACATTTAGTCGAGATATCATTGCATTTATTTAGATTCTAACATGTTTTCTTTTTTTATGGTGTAGCAGAGTTTGAAGACGAAATCTTCACAACAAAATTTTCATGTTCATAATAAATATATTTTGGAATTTAACAAGATAAGAACCTGAAAGCGTTTCCCTGAAAACGGAGGATGAACATAGCAAAAACCCTACAGATTCAAACTTTCTACTTTCCACAATCAGAACACAGTCTTTAACACAATTTGCAACTTCTATGATCAATTCCTCAAAAACCAAAATTTTCAGAAAATATCTTTTGAAAACAATCTTTTTGTTTCCTACTGTTCGAATATCAAAAACTGTCTTTTTTAGAATGCTCTTTTTCCAGATTATATCCTTTTTTCATTATTCCTACATCTCAACTTCAACTTTTGTTTTAGCATGCAACACATGCATTAAACTCAATAGACACAACAAATTAATAAGATATTTCAACTTAAGATCACGACTCAAAGTTCTATTTTTGAAATGTAAAATTGAATAATGAAATCAATTTATAATTAAATGCTCTTTTCGAAACAAGATATTTTAATATTTTAATTTAATTACATAATAAAATAAAAATAGCTTCTTTAATTTAATTATATCATTAAATCAATAAAGCAACATTACTATTTTAATTAAAACAACATTATAAATGCATTATAAACTCAACATTAACAAACGACTGCAAGCACACGACGAACAAGTGACATGAAAAGAGGGTAACGACAGATACTCATTCCTTTTAGAACGATGGCTAAGGATAGAGGACAACTCTATCTCCCATTGATAATTCCATTGGGTCATGGCACGCTCAGACTTGACAAGCAGGTGGAGTCGATGCCTGTACCTGAAAGCTGCATAACACAACACTTTAACCAACACATTCAAATATGAAAACACACTATGAAGAAGAGTCACGATATAGCAGGGCACTCACTGATGAGTACTGCTAAATCATCTTCTTCACCAACTGACATAAACATCTAACTAACATAACATCATAATGTGTGAAACATAACAACATAGATAATCATCATAAAATTTTGTCTTATGAAGGTAAGCATCACATCACATAATATAGTGTATCATCAAATGAGTTTCACAACTAGTCATGTAAATCATGACATAAAACATTGAAGCAACATAATATCAAGGGTCTAACTACTAACAGTGTCACAAAATAGCTAAAATAAATGTTTCATCACGGGGTTCACTACACTGAGAAGTGCAAGAAAGGATAGAAGCAAGGTTAGATAATCTAAGCTTCAGCCCATTTGGACAACAAGTCCCAGGAAATTCTTCCAGTACTAGTGGAACAACCAACAGGCAAAGGCCTATAGGAAAAACCATCACGATAAAAATTAATGAGCGAGGTAAATAGATATCCCACATTGGGATAAGTTTTGATGAAGAGTTTGACCCATGAACCCAATCTTTCAAGGAAAAATCCAGCAATATGGCAAGAGGAAGTCAACCTTTAGCTCATGCTCAGCCCTCAGATCCATTCCTACCCAATCTCAAATCTCAAGGGACAATGTTACCTCTGTGGTCCTCCATGGAAACATACGACCCCATTAAAAACAAAGCCATGATAGAGGGCTTGTCTGGATGGGTCGAAAATCAAATTGCGGCAACACCACAAAAAGATCTAGTTGAAATCATCGAATCTGCACTCAATGGTTTCACTAGAGTTGTTGCTAAAGTCTGGGGAGGACTAGATTAGACCTACAAGGAAAACCTGATCATTCAGGATATGGGAGCAGTTTCTAGAGAATTTCTCAAATTATTTGTGGGAAATGTACATACATTTGAAGCCCAAGCACTAGAGAAATTCACCAAAATAGATGATGTGATCTGTCATACCTCATCTCCTACCAAAACGAATAATTTACAAATTTCTACAACTCTGGAGAAAGAATGACAAAAGAATTAGGTAAAGGAATCCTAAGATCCTTTGAAGAGGTTGGTGAATTATATTACACTAAGTTTCTAGAAAAATTGCAAAATATAGGAAAGTCCTGGCAAGCAGTAACAATCATTGAACTCTTTGAGTTCATAGATAAACTGAATAAAAAAATATTGGAAGTTGATGAGGATAGAAGGATGATCCGATAAATTTGACCACACATTAAGGAAGCAGTTCATAAAACTGGTCAAAAGAAGAAAAGATATGGTTGTGACCCAGGGGAAAAACTTTCCTAGTATAAATCTTCAAAAAAGAAGAAATCACAAAAGAAAGACAAATCTCTGTCTTGTAAAACCTGTGAGAAAGGAACTAAGAAGAAATGATTCTTCAAGAAGAAGAAAAGGTTTCCCAAATCCACTCGTAAGATGGTCAAGTCCAATCCTACTTGTTATATTTGCAAAGGTCCTCACTATGCACACAAGTGCCCGAACAGATGTAATGTCCCCTTATTAGAGACATAAAATGTACGGATTAAAATTTTGATTTTTGTTTGATAAAGAACAAGAAAGATTGATGGAATAAAATAAATGAAATACATGATTATCAACTAGTGCATAACTATCATAATCTGATATGACTTATTACTCTTGATCAGAATAGATCTTCGTCTTGTGTCCTCTTTCCTAACCCCAATGAAGGATGGTAGAATTATTGTGCTAAGGGCGCATGAACAGTCTCCAAGTGGACTCCCTCAAGGTTTCCTACCCATCTTGGGACCATCCATCAAGTGACCGAATTACCAGCCTTTCCCTCCACAAATTCCCTATCCTTGTTGAGTGCTAGCGAAAGGGAATTTTTGGCCCAAAGTCTATTCTTCAAGGTAAAGTCATAAAAGACTCATTAAGACACAATAATTGCTGCAAGTATCATTATTGGATAATCAAACATAATATATATATATATATATATATATATATATATATATATATATATATATATATATTAATGTTCATTAGCCATATGCCTAATGTATGTATCAAATATCTTTATTTAGATATATTTATCAACCATCAATTATATATTCATCAATCCTAATATATTTAAATATATTTGTCAATCATAATATATTTGAATATGTTTATAAAGCATCAACTGTTATTTGAATTACCACTATATTTATTTATTTATTTTGAAAGAATTACCACTATATTTGACCCTCATTAATAATTAAATTCATAATTGTATTTAATAGTTCTTATTTCCTACATAAATTATTCTTACTTATATTTATTTTAATGTATTACAATCTTTTATATTGGTGTCTAATATTTAGTATTTATATTTTGAAAATTACAATATTATTTTTAATATTTATAATTATAATATTATCTTAAATTATTAATGTTATTTATCTTATTTACATATTTTGATATTTAATATCTTAATTTCGAGATCATGACACTAATAAACAACAATACTCCTACTGATTTTACTCTCATAAATTCCTAGTACCTACATCTATTGGTCCTACTTTATAAATTCTCACTACACTATAATTGAAACAACAGTAATGAAAGCAATTATAATTCCTACTCTATAAGTTATGACAATAACCAACATGCCTAATTTATATTCTTAGTAGATTAAAATTCGTAATATCTGATGCATGTGACACGAGAATATGCAGATTTGTATTTTTTTCCTCATATTTCAGATGCCTCTTCATTGATGCCTTTAGACTTGCATTGTTCTCTTAATCCTACTTGTGTCAAATCTTTAGCAGCTTTGTTTGAAGAGGAGAAGATTGTTAAAATGACAAGTTACTTGTCCCAATTACACAGCAGAAGAAACGAAATCAGCAAAAAGATTGAAAACAACAACAGATAGTTTGGTGCAACGGTTTCCGGTTTCATCTCTTGGGTCCCATAGACTAGTTGGTCTCGTGGACATAATTAAATTCATTCATTCATTCATTCTTCTTAAAACTGATACTAGGACATGTCTTTTCCTCATACATTGCTTCCCTTGCTTGGAACCGGTTCTTATTATGGGTCATCTTCTTCTTTGACCGATCCTTATTAGTGTTTGATTGTTTGCTTAGTTAATAAGAATCGTTGCTTATGCCTTTAATAATTATCATTGCTTATGTTTGCTTTATTAGTAGTTATATCTTTTCTAGGGGTCACTGTTTATTGGTTTTATTTATGTATTACTAAGGCAAAGATTAATATTGTTTGTATGATCATTATTATTATTTTTATTATTATGATACTTCTAATAAATAATATAAGGGATCTTTATTAATTTTGATAGTTGTATGATAATTATAATATTATCCAAGATAATTATAATTATAATGATGTTTGATATTTTTTTATTAATATTATTTTATATTTCTTTTTCTTGTGAATATTATAATATTTATAATTACTAATATTAATTATTTCGTTTTGTATTATGATATTCATAGTATAATATTTAAATTGTGATTACTCATTTATATTTTAATAGTATTTATATTTTGGTATTTCATCTTTTGGTGTTACGATTCCGGGACATGACAACAGAGAATCAAAGAAAGGGAAAAAGAAAGTTAACCAACTCCAAGAAATGCTCAGTGAATCTGATAGCAAGGAAGAATATTTCTTCTTCAATGAAACTGCCTCTGAATCTGATTGGCTCCACTTCCACTCTAGCTCTGATTCTGAAACAAAATTGAGCCTAGACGAGAAGAAAGAACTCCAAGAAGAAGATCTAGAATTTGAAGTCCTATGCAAGGTAAACATGATGCAATTCAAAGGACAATTTTGAACCCTGAACGAAGTTCTCCAGATTCAACTGAAAGAAAAGGAAGATTTGCTTGAAGAAATCAAGCAAAAATAGTATACTGATGGTTACTGGGCTTGGAAGGCCGGAAATGAAAAACTAGACGAGATAGGCCATCAGATCTTTCAGACCAAAGCTCGAATTGAGCATGATGAGAAGAAGCAAGCCAAGAAAATGAAAGAAATTGAGTAGCAACAGACAATATTGCTTGAGAAAGAGCTTGCTCACACCAACATTAGAAAATCTAACCCCCAAGATAGATAGTCCTGGCGACACCATAGAATTACCCTACTAGAAAGGGTAATCAAGGAAGCAACTATGGAACTAGAACATCTTCGTAGAGAATATATGGAGGACCAAAAGAAGATAGTTGAACGTGAGGAGCCTGTCCTAAAAACTTACCTTTGAATGAATCAGCAACAGCTAGAACCTGCCAGCTCAAGCAGATTCAGAAAACCCAAGCTTTAGCTTGTCGCCTTTACTCCCAATGCTAAAGCAAGAGCCTACAAAGACAGACTAAAGAGTTATGTAATAGTAATTCCACCACCAGAGGCTATACTAAACATGGTAGCATTTGCAGTAGGAGCCTAAACAGAAGAAGAAGCACCATTGAGCCCTCTTAAAGAAGAAGAAAAACAAAAATGGGAAAACATCCAACAAAAATACTCTCCTGAGATGACAAAAGCAATCCTTGTTGAAATACCAAGTCCGACTAAATCAGAAAAGGCAAAATACTTCAGTTAGATGATTAAAGGGTATGAAAGTCCAGTGTGTAAACTTACTATTAAATTCAAAGGTATTAAGGGATATCCTTTAATTTGCATGTTAGACATTGGTGCTAACCTCAACATTGCAAGGTATAACTATTTTCCCCAACATCAATGGATGCCCAACAAAACTAAAATCAGTTTTGGTGGACAACACGATGGCTTCTGTTACTGGATTGCATGGGCACCAGTTCAGTTCCTAGATGGGACAATTCCTTACCTTAGATTTGTTCATACCGAGATCCCAGATACCGACATGGCACTTGGTCTGCCAGCCATGAAAACTTGGTCTCCTTTTACTTTTGATCACAATGAAGTTTGCTTCAAAGGAACAGGTAATAAATTTCCCCTTCTGCATAATTTTGAAACATCTACTTCCATTTCTACTAATGTTCCAATTCCAGAAATCTATCAGAACAGGAGGCCCAAAAATTATTCTTGGATTGCTCAAGAATTGGAAAATCATGTAACAGAGCTTGCAGAAGTCAAAAAATTATGTGAACAAGATCTCTTCAATAAAGATCTAAATAAAATGAAAAGAAGTTTTTTTTACAGATTGCCATTCCACAAAGATGAAGATGGCAAGACAATAGAACCAAAATGTCGAGCAAACAGTTTCTTGATGAACAAGGATGAAAGAACCCTATGTGAACAAGAAATCCTTAAGTTACTAAATCTCAGCCTTATTGAATCTAGCACATCACCTTACTCCTATCACATGATGTACGTACCAAAGATGGATGAACAAGGTAATGAGCTTCCAGAAAAAAGGTTAGTAGTAAATTATAAGCCTCTCAATATCTGTTTACAATCTAACCAACATCCACTGCCATCAAAAGAATTCATTTGGCACAATATCCAGGGATCTATGTTCTATTCAAAATTTGATTTAACAAAAAGGTTTCTGGCAAATCCAAATTCATCCTGATGACTGACATAAGACTGCATTCAGTGTCCCACAAGGACTCTACCAATGGAAAGTTCTGCCCTTCGGCATCAAAACGACACCTTCAATTTTGCAGGGCTTTATGGATTCAATCTTCCATAAATATCACAAGGAAATAATTATATACATAGATGATATTCTTGCATTTTCAAAATGTGTTAGAATCCATATTAGAAGTCTAAAACCTTTGTACGAGCTCTGTAAATCCAATGGTCTGGTACTCAATCCAAATTAATATCATCTCCTAGAAAAAGAAATAATTTTCTTAGGTGTTAGATTATTAAACGAAGGACGAATGCACGTCCAACAACACATCTTAATAGAATTTGTAGAAACCCTTGTTTCCCCTGTTCTCTGAGTCTGACTGTTTTTTTCTTGTTTTGATGTATTTTGATTTTTTTTGTGGTTTTTGAGCATAAATGAAATATTGCGATTTTGCTAGAAATTGATAATAAATTCAATAAAAATGCTATAATGCCAATATGGATAAAAATACGAGATCTAAGGATGGCAAATCATTTATTGATCTTCTGAATTTAATACAGTAGAGATTTGGTAACATGCAATGGAATAATATCAACTTGATTTATTAAGAACCTGGAAGTTTGCAGCTGCCTTGAGCAAACATGAGATGGTACGGCTTCAAGAATAATCCACTTCCTCCTCTGCCAGATGCTACACAATGAATCTCCAGATATTTGCGCCCCACTGGATGAAGCCAGATGGTCAAAGGGGTAGGCGATTTGCATTGGCTGAAAGGTACGGCCTCTTCAATGGTACGGATCTGCTGTAGAAGGTACGGCTGTAGCAGCAGCAGCAATAAATGAAAAAGTACGGCCCTCTGTAGAATCTCTAGCCTTTAATAAAATGGACGCCTTGATGAAGAAATCTCCTCTGGACGAATTCAATAATCAAAACTCTGAAAGTAAAACAACTGTGAAGTTCTGTGATCTCTCCTGGATGAAGAAATCTCTTTGCCTGGCAATAAATCGGATGATATTTCACAACCTCTGAATTGCTTTCACTAGAGATGGCTCGTTCCCCAATGCTCTGAGACTGAAACCCTTGGCTTTCGTGCTCTGGTTGAAGACTTGATCAATTTTTAATACTCAATAACATAATGGCTCGATTTTCCAAGCAAAGCCTTATATCCCCTTTGAAAAGTGTGAATTCCTTCAAGAGGCATCATTAAAATAAATTTGACTTTTCTTTTTAATTATTTCAATAGTCTCTAATCAAATTTTAATTATAAAATATAATTAAAATGGCCCCTTCCATGATGGGCGACCCCTTCAGCCAAAATCACTTAAGTTATAATATTTAAAATATTATAACTTTATAATATAAGCTCCAATAATTAATATTTAATTAAATCAATTACATATTAATATCTCTCTCAATATTCACCCGATGCATAAACTGTCTGAAGCTGACGAATAAGGAAGTGATTCTGCACGTGATCAATCCATACTGCTAAAAATAGCAGGGGTGCCTCGCTGAGTGCCGAATACTGCTAAAAATAGCAACTCAGGCAAAAAGTGTCCGAATGAGCTCGAACGAAAGCCAACTGGTAAAAATACTGACAAATGAAGCCAAGCCAAGCTCCATCAAGACCCTCTATCCATCCTATCAGCCTACGAGGGTCGCATAATAGGCTAATCATGTGCTCTAAGAGATGTCAACTAGAAGGGGACATGACAGAATTGAGGTTGTTAAGGTAAGTGTTGATGGTCAAAATGACACAAACAACATTAAAACAGAATATTTCTACTCTATTTCTCCTGAAAAAGAAAGAGAACATATAGTAGCCTAACTCCCAAGGTCTTGGTAGTTGGTTCTCAACTGTCTGGTGTCACTCAATCGGTTCATGCAACTGTAATATTCAAGGGGCCTGTGTTGGTAACAAAGAATACAAGCAATGACTTGTTCATCGAGCTATTCTTTACAATGAAAGGGTTTTTAAAATAAAAGAAAAAAGATAAATCAAAGGGTAAATCAGTGAACATGAATCAAACTTAGCTAGAATCCGGACATATATGTTCAATAATGAATGTTTTCCAACAGATCAAGAAAACCAAAGCATGACACAATTTATAAAATAATTCATACTATTGCATGCATCTAAGGTGCTTATTTTAACATCACAATTCGTATATCACAACTATTTCAAAGATTCCAAAAAGGACACACATTCATTCATTGCCAAGATCATAGATCAACAGACTTCAATAAATCCAATTCACCGATAATCTAACGAGATAATCCTTAAATCCGGCTTCTTCTAATGACTTTCATCACATAAGAAACAATCATGCTTCAGCACAATCACTGGCATACAGATAGATTATAACTCATTAACCTTATCAAGTAAAACAACTTAATTCTAACACCATATTGCGTAAACCTATAATTTTATTTAACTGTAAAATGAAGTACAATTTATCTCTGTAACGCTATCAAAAAAAATTCTATCTCCTACAATCAGGTGGCCAATTCTATTCTCTATTAGCCCACCTTTACAATATGATACCCCAAGGGTATTTATAGAAATACAAAAATCTGAACTCCTCTTCTATTTTAAGTCGACCCACCCTTTTAGGTATTACAATTATCTTTGGAAACTCAGTTAAACTAGAAGAAAAGAGAATAGGAGAGAAGAAAGCCATGCGCTTCAAAAAATGTCAGTCCTGCATGCAACATGCAAAGAAGAGAATAAATCCATGCATGCATGAGATTTTATGCATGCAAATTTTGCTTGGCCATTTACTCATCAAAACTAGAGAAGACTTGTTGTAATATGTCCAATTCAGGCCCATCCACCTAGCTGTCTTCAAACTTAATTCTTTCCAACTCCACTATAGCAAACCCTCTCATATCCTTCAACTTTGTCAATTCTCTTTTAGCTACCCTTATCTCTTCTTTGATGTCCATCAATCAATCTATTAGCAGATCTTCACCATCATTTCCTCTCTGCATGACCTCTTTAAACCTTTCATTCCACTTCTCCTTTATCTGGCTTAAAGGTAGGCCTTCCTTTTCTAGTACCTCCATGTTCACAATAATGGCAAGAATGGCTTCCAACTCCTCAAACTGTTCCCTCAGATCCTTAACAAAATCTTGAACTTCATTTCTATGCTTATACAGAAAATATAATCTAAACCGGAGTATGCAAGAAGTCTTCTCCAAGAAATCCTTATTATCTTCTTCTAGTATCGATTGTTCTAGGAGAGTAGTTTTTGGCAATTTGCTAACTTCTTTTACTTTCTGGTTGTTCCCTTTTTGTACTCCTCCTGTGCTTCCAATGTTTTAACATATTGATTCATTTCTTCTATCAGTCCCTCAGTCACTTTGTAGATCTCAAAACTATCTTCCAATACTTTATTTATTTCTTGATTCAACTTATCGACCCATCGATCCAACATTTCTGCCTTGCCCCTCACCTGCACCAAATCATCTACTTCTTTCTTACTCAACAAAATTGGGGTCTCAATAGCAGCAACCTATTGTGATCTTGGAGCAGAAACACTTTTTAGAAAAACATGCAGTTGATCTAACTGAGCCTTAAGCTCATCTTTCCTTTGTTTGTCCTTCAACATTCTTGACTTGGTTGAGGATGCTACCACATCAATTATATTCATTTGCTGATCCCTAGTAGGTCTCCCCAAATTAACAGTGCCTAGCTGATAATCTGTCAATTGCATGTCTCTTGCCTCCTTGTCTATCATGGGTATAGCACATTCAATCACAATTTCTCCTTTGTCAGTTAGCCTAGTAGAATGCAGGATCTTGGCCTTCTTTTTAGGCCTTTCTCTCTCAATCTCCTTCATCATATCCTCCCAATTGAGAGGTTGAGAAGGTGTCGATGCTCTCTTTTGAAGATCTAATTTCAACCAAGTGGGAGCACCTGGAGTAACAGTCATCATGGTTGAAGAAGAGGAGGCAATAGCTACCAGAGGTTGCACATTTATTTGAGGTTGAGAATCAACCCTTTGTTTCTGTTGCTGCTCTTGCTCCACACTTGTTTGTGCCAGCTTTTCTACTTCCTCTCTGTCCTTTTGTTCTTTTATTCTTTTATCTTCTTCCTCCTTCTTCGACCTTTCCTCTTCTAATCTTTCTTCTTCTAACCTTTCCTTTTCCAATTCCCTTTTCCTTTCTTCCTCTAAAGCTTTAAGCTTTTCTGCATCTTCTTTTTCTTCTTGTTGCTTTTTGATCAACTCTTCAACCTCTTTCTCCTTTCGCAACCTTTCTGCTTCTTCTTTCTTTTTGTGAGCTTCTTCAGCAAGCTTTAGCTTAGCTACCAGAACTTCCCTCTCCCTTCGATGTCTTGCCTTTTTATCCTCAAGGTCATGAATTTTCTATATCAATTCTAATTTATCATTCTCCTCCTTGACCTTGAGCTCATGTTCTTTTTGTCTTTGTTGCTGCTCTATTTCATCAGCCTTTGACTTAGCTTCTATATGTTGTTGCTGCAATATGGCATCAGCTTGTACCTTGGCATCAATTACCTTTTGTTTTTCTATTGCTACAGCAAGTGCTTGATCATCAACAGCCTTCTTGGCTTCTTCAAATAACGCCCACTGATCCTCCTCTGTCAACACTTTTTCAGCTAGAGGCATATTCTCTTGCACATCCCTCTCCGACAGAGTCTCATCAGAATCTGTTCCAATATCATGAATTTCTACCTCTACTTCTTTTCCCTTCATGGATTCAACAATATTATGAAGAGTCCCTTTTTGCACTTCTTCACTTTGCTGCTTTGCAAGTGGAACTTGAGTAGAGGACTCACCTAATGCAGGTGTTGAAGCAACCATTCCTATTTCGGCATCTCCCTCTTGTGTCTCTAGTTCATCTTGAACTGTTGCTTCCAGCTCTATCTCTTCAATATCTAGAGGGAGGAACTCCAAAGGCTCCTTGGGAAGTGTCTTTCTTTTAATCCTTTTATATCCTTTCCCCTTTTTAGGAGCTGGTCCTTGAGGAGTTTTGGTTCTTAGAACCACCCATTGAATGCTTCTATCCAAGACTACTCGCCCTACCTGCTTAATATCAATGGTTTCCTCACTGTCCCAATCAATCGGATCCAAGCTTTTAGTCCTAATGTTTAAAGCTTCATACGATGGATCCAATACAACTCCATCATCCACCAATGTGTCAGAAATATCATTTTTAATCCCAAGCTCTGCCATAAGTGAGACGGGTAACCTCTCATAATTCTTCTTTCTGAGGTCATACTCATCCTGCCGGTCACTCTAGAAATATTCCAATAAATTGAAATGTTTATCAAAAACAGAGGGTAGCAAGGAATTCATTTTATTCTTCTGGTCAAAGTACCTCCGAGTTGTACACAAACCTAGTTTTAGATGTATCAATTCACTACACACTACCTTTGCTCCCACCAGATGCTGACAACTATATTCACCCAACTGCATGGGGAACTTATGACATCCTATTTTGTGTTTCAATGCAAACTGGGCATTAACCCCCAGAGCTTGATAAACAAATTCCATCTATACTATCCTATTATTGCAACATCTTGGTAGCAAATGTGGATGACCTTCAAACCCAGCTAGCCTGAAGTATGTGAACCTGGGGTATTGAATGTACCAACATCCCCATTCAGTGATAAATGCCATAGCTTCTTGGCCCAATCTATACACAACATCTCCATTGAGCTAGTTAATGATCACATATAGGAATGCATCATTAACCCTTCTGAATTGAATCTCAACAACCTATAGGGACAACTGGTTATAATGATCCCACACTTTCTTTTGTCCCTCAGCCTCTCCTATTATCCCCACTCTGTTCAGACTTGGGAAGATACCTACTCTCGTTGTTGCATACACAATATAAGAAGTCATTAAGAAGCATTTAGTTTCCCTAATCCTGGTCAATTGATCATGAATGGCATCTGAAACAATCATCGGCCAATCGAATTGTTGGGTGCCATTTAAGATTATCTGGATGAAGGGAAACATCCACTCCTTGAAATGAAAGGCATCTCTCTTCCCAAAGGCCCTAGACAACATCATTATTAAATCCGATACTTCTTTATAAAAATCTACCCTCTTTGGTTGGTCTGAGAGCTTGGTTAGAGACTTCTTCTCTGTTTTTAACCACCTTTTGTTCAAGTGAGACTTGTTGGATTCCTTGTACTTGCTATATTTCTCAAGGGCCTCTGCCTCAATCAACTGCACCAAGTTCTTTGGATCCGAGACACTAAACATAGTTTGAAACATTTGAGGAGTGAGACAAATGATTACATTATCTTGTGAATCCATGCATTGTCGAGTAGCCAGATTGTAAGCTCCTACAGCTATCATGAATAGCTTCAGGCATTGGATTGGTAGAGGAAACAGGGTGATATGAGCCAAACCAGAATCCACTATTCTTTTAGTTCTAGGTGTCACATTCTTATTGAATGTATCCGCATATGATTCCTCAAAGTTGTATTGGCCCATATTGGTATCAGTTATGTTAGACCGATCTGATTCTACTTTGCTTGCAATGGCAATAGGACTCTTGTGGTTATACCTCAAGGTATAACGTAATTGTTCTGGCTTTATCTTCTTGGGCTTAGCTGCTACCTTTGATGTCCCTGCAGGCCGGTTCCTTTGGGAGGCTTCTCCTGATGTCCCCAACATTCTTTAGCTTTCATGCAACAAAACCTCTAGTTAGATCCTTGAATAAACATCACAAAATATACCCTAAAATCACACCTTTCATACATATATCGGAAATGGAATCAACATAAAACATTCTAAACAGTCTTCTTTAAAACACTGTCGGGCTTGGAGAAAAAACTGTTATCGAGATTTCAATAATAACGAGCGGGCTCGGAGTCGGAACTGGAATGGTGATCGGAACCGGGACCAGAATAGAAACGGACTTGGTTTCTTTCAGTTTTTCTATTTTCATATTTCATTTCGGTTTTGATTCCGCTTCCGACTAGGTTATCATTTTTTTAAAATAAAGCTTCTCACTATAAGCGGAGTCGGAGACGGGATGGAAAATGAATTTGACACTAATTATAAAATACGCCCAAAAACCCAAATCAATTCTGATCCCGCTTCTGCCTAGGTTGACCATGACGTCATAAATGATTTTAACAATTTAATGCATATCCTCCTGATTAAAGACTAGGTCATATCAAACAAAAAGGGGCTAACATATAACATAATAAGACCATCCCCATATGACAGAGGGCGACTGTACTTTTAGGGCATCATATTTTAAATTTGAAAATGCGAAATACAAAAATGCATCTAAACCCTAATCTAAAAACCCGAGATAAAAACTAGGGCACAAATTTAACCCTTTCTAACTTAACCAGATGAATTTGCAACAAAAACCCTAAGTAAAAACAAGATTTAACCAACCCTAACTCATTGTAAAACCTAAATTTAATCTATCTCACTGTAAAACCCCAAGCAGCACGACGCGATCACGACAAAAATCTAAAAACAACCGTGCCTAAAACAAAGAAAACCAGATACAAAAGCAAAAAGAACGAAGATAAGAACAACAAACAAACAAAAATAAAGAAAAACTAAACATGCAAACCTATTGAGAAGCACGAACCAGCCCAAAGCAAAACAATCTAACAAAAACAAGAAAACACGAAAGCAAATAAAAGAAGAATGAGAATAGGAACCCTACATCGAACGCAAGTAAATAGGTAAACCTTCTGAAGAAAATCCGCACACAACTGTCTCCTCTTCTTTCAATCGATTCACTCCAGAAAAACTCGACTGTTGCTCTACTTTGCTCTTCGATTTCTTAACAACAATAATGATAACTATGCGTTTAATCCCTAATTAAGGCAAAAACTAGCAGTTTCACGCATGCCTGACACCTATCATTAATGCCATTAATGGTCTAGAGCGGAGTCGAAACTGTAGAAGAACTAGCCCATTACTGTCGTGTGACTTCAGTAAAAAGTCAACGACCAAAACCCAACGGGAGTAGAATCAGAAATGAAAATGGATCTAGAAATTTGAGTATTTTCCCAACTTGGTTCCCATCTCGGGTCCAATTCCGCCAACAAAGAGAAAAGCGAAACAAAACGACAAAATAAAACAAAACGACCGACACAAGAAAACATAACATAAAAACTTAGTCTAAAACAAATGTCCAAAACGCAGAGGCGAAATCGGAATCGGAATTGATTTTGGAATTTTGAATAAAAGACCGACTTAACTTCCACTCCGGCTCCAGCTCCAAAAAAGACAAGACAAAAGGTTCAAAACAAAGCCCGTCGGGATGGAGATCGGAATGAGTTTTTTTTAAAGAAAGTTCCAAAACCCGATTCGGTTCCGGCTCGGGTCTCGACAGACTAAACCAAAGAAAAACAAAGTGTTGGAAGAGAAACACTCCAAACTTTGTCTGAAAATCAACCAAGGATAAAAACGAAAAAAGGAGACCCATTTTGACCAAGGCAAAAGATGGGGTTGTTATGCAAGGCATAACAGTAAGCAATGTAAAATCTCTCCAGAGATTCCTTGGCCTTATAAACTATGTTGTTGCTCACTATCCAAACATTGCAGAAGATCATTGAATTCTCTGTCATCTCCTCTGACAAGAAGAACCTAAGTGGGAAAAGAAGCATTACGATGCTATCAAGCGTGTCAAAGAAAATTGTAAAATGCTTCCCACTCTACAACTTCCTAGAATGAGATCAGAATGGGGTTGAACATCCAGTTCGATATGCAACAGGCACCTTTACTGACATAGAATGCAATTATCACTCCACTCACAAGGAATTATTAGCTATTGTTAAAGCATTTGAACATTTTATGATGTTTATTGTTGACAAATGTTTTCTTGTCAGGTCTGATCTTCAGCATATTCAGAGTTTCTTATGGGCAGAAACCAAAGACAAGGTCAAAAGAAACCAGCTTCTCTAGTGGGCATAATTCATCTCCGGCTTCGACTACAACATTGAGCACATTAAGGGCAAGCACAATTATCTTGTTGATTATATTAGCCGAGAATATCATTGCAACATGGTATTTGCATCCAAGACCCATGTATTCTTTCACAGCATTGAAGAACCAGAAGTTGGACAGGTCACGCCTTCGCTTTGTCGCAACTGGTAGAAATCCAGAGAAGAATATTTTGCAGCTAGCAAATTCTTTCAGGAAGAAGGATTCGTCCGTATGCAACCACCTTGCCAGATCTAGCCAGATTCCATCTACCGAGATCCGTGGCCCCTTGAGATTAATGCCCTAGAATACTTGCAACCTTGGGACATCAGTTTCTCTACTCCCAGAGAACCTGCCAAAATTGACATACACTGGAGCCACTATGACGTTTTCCAACGCTTCTATATGGAATGGCTTCGAGACCTCCTCCATCGCCCAGAAGCCGACACCTTTCAGGGAAGTACTAGATATCATGGGAGGTTTTATCAGCTCAGGTTTATTGACAATCATCGGTATCACTTTTTCCCAAGGCATGCGGTTGATACCTATGGGCCACAAGGTGTGATTAATACCATACCTCTGTGACCGGATCCCAAAGGTCTAACACAAGCAGTTCCCACATGGTTAAAGATAAATCACTACGCCTATCGTTGACGTATCTTCTCTACAGATCATTTGGATGGAGAATATTGGCAATGGACCTGGAGAACTGAAGAAAATTTGTACTAGTGGGACAAGTTGAATCCAACTCACCTATCTTTTGTCCTCGCACCTGGTGATGGCTACCCTGACTCTGAAGGATATGATAGCAACACCGAAAGTGGCAGTTAAAGCTATTAGTGGGGCTTGACCACTAAGGGTTTTACTTTACCTTGTCCCAATAAAGGTAGAGATGAGAGTATACTCATGTCAAAACAGTGAACGCACTTACTAAAGTGTGTGTATGAGATACCCGATCTTGTGATCAAAAGGGAAACCCCATAATGGATTTTGGGTGTAAAGCCACCTCTTTTCATCCAGGGGGTCCTTGGCACGATTGTCTATTTCCTACTTTATGTTTCTTCAAAGCTTTGTTCACACACATGACCCTTAAGGTTGTGCTACGGGTTTAATGCCCCGATACGTGTCACTACTCCTGTGATGGAACTCAAAATTTGTAAAATTGTCTGAGTTCCTCAAGGTACTCCTCCCATGTTATAAAAGGGGAAACGAGGCTACACTCAAGGAAATCAAAGTCGAATAAGTTTGAGTTTAGTCATTTAGGGTGATAAGTATCCTTTAGGTTATTGCTTTGTTTCCACCTTAGTAGTAATAGCTGACCGCAATTTGTACCTTGGCTACGCCACCCTACAAATCAGAAAAATATGGTATTTGATCCCATAGTTTCCTAATTTGACCCTCTTATTCATTCTCTACATGATCATTCATAACAATTTGACATGAGTGTGTATTCTTTTGGACAACATTTGGAGGAGGCTTCTTTGTCTTCAAGCAAGGTATCTTTGTCTTTGGATTGTGATCAATTATTTCTAGGAGTTTCTAGATTCCCTTCTTCTATAATTTGGCCTAGAATGCATGTTTGGAGGGTGACAACTTTCAACATTGACATGGAAACACTTGAGCATCATTCAAAGACATCACACATCATTCTTCTTCCCACATCTTCCTTCCAAGAATGGGAAGACATCATGCATAACATCTTGGTTTTGTTTCTTCCTAAGGGAAGGGACATTGTTTGATAATCTTGGATCATCTTCAACATTCAATGTTGAGTATCTACCATCATTGCAAGAGACTCAACATTGAGGGGGGTTACTTGGTCTCTCTTTTTCTCTCTTATGGTGATTTTTTTCTTGCATGGGGTTTTGTCCTTCTCATTGTTCTTTAAGAGAATTTTGTTTTAATCTCTCTTTTGGGGAGGAGTTTTTTTCCCACTAGGTTTTCTCCTTTTCTTCGTTTGTGAGAGATTGTGCTTGTACATGAGTACCTAACATGGCCTCATAGTTGAGACTCATCCTTGCATAATAATCTACTCCCTAAGTTGCAAATAGGTGTTTTACCTATATAGTCATTAGTGGGTCATATTTACATGTAAGTTTACTTGGGTCCTATCATATTTTATCTAGTTGGCTTTTATTTAATGCTTGTGTTCTGGATCATTTAATATTAGTTGAGTTCGTTGTATCAAGACATAGGATTAAGATACTTGGCATAATCTTGTTTAATCCTATATCTCACCTTGGCTATATAACTAGTGGTATCATTTGTAAATTAATCAATTCATAACAATCCCTTGATGAATCATATCATCATAATCTATCATTTAGACCTTTTGATAGAATAAAATTATTCTTTCATGGTTGATCTCTCTTATTCTTTCATGAAGTTCCTAGATCTTGGGTGGCTATAATTGTCAGCCAAATCTTGCATGGTGTAGAGTATTATATACCAACTTTTACAACAATAGGGTATTATTAGTATTTAGCAATACTAGGTAGGTGATAGATCTTAGGAGCTACCTTGTACTACGTTGAACATACATTGGTAGTAACATGAAGGTAATATTAAGATCCAATGATCCAAAAGGTTTAGTTGGCTATGAAAATCCTAATAATATCATCGTGTGTTGTGTTTTGTTACAATTATGCCCTAGCCATTGATGACTACAAGTAGCATGGGCCATTTAATTTTCATCATAACTAGTAGTGAATGAAGAAAAGGATGGACCCATAATGTAGTACAAGATGCACTATCATTTCCCTTTCTAGGTGATATGTACTTAAGGGCTTAGGTGTTAGTAAAACAAGTAAAGGGCAAGATGAATGCAAGAGGGTTTCCATTCACTTTTTGGTCAAATGGTCACTATATGGACATGTGGTATATGTATGACTTGATAGCTATGTGTAAATACGTCAGAGGTGGTCATTATGTGTACATGTGATGTATGCATGAGCTCATTACTATGAGTATATGTGATACATGCATACATGATCTACACATGAATTTATCATTATTTGTTTATGCAGGTTCAGGTTTACATCTCAAGGTTTCAAGTTATTTTTGAGTTATGTTGTCATATGGCCCTCTTCCAACTGACATCCATGCAGTAGTAATCTCTACTATCAAGTGATTAGTACTCAGGCTATGTAAAAATTCAAATGAAATCTTAGAACCACTTGTTCTTCAGAGTATTGTGGCTTACATAGCTGCAATAAGAATCAAATCCATGTCTGTTTATAAAATCTATATCAGCATCCATTTGCTTAATCTCATATTCCATTCTTGACTTTGAGGTAGATCCCATGATAATTCAGAATGAAGTAGTATAGACATAATCTTCAAAACTCACCCATTTCAGAATTCTCTCATTTAGCATGTTCTCCTGCAGTCCACTCTGCTTTTGCAACAGAGGATGCCACCACAGAACTCCATCTGTTGCTGCTCCCTTCCCCGTTTGCTGATAGTGGCACAGCAACATCATGAACGCCTGCCCTTCTAGCAAGTTCAGGCTTTACAGCCTAGGGTTTCAAGTTATTCTTGAGTTATGTTCTCATTCAACCCTCTTCCAACCACATTCATTGAGTTATGTTATAAGCATGGTTTTGCAAACCACTAGGGATTTTGGCCTTAATTATAAATTTCCATTTTACTTGTCCAAATTCATTCATTCAAATGAACAGTAGAAGATTCTTGATCAGGGGATTCTACCACTGTCATCCTTCACACTTTTCAATTGTGTATATTATATAACATACATTTATAGACACAAACACATGTATAATATCCAGATGTGTAGTCTGTATATACGGGTAGAAATTGTGTATATATAATTCTGTGTATCTGTACAGTCCTTGTGTGTATATACAAATGTCTATAATGTGCGCATAAATGCATTTATTTTTACAAATATGTGTTTTTTTTTTTTTAAATTCTAACACTTCTCTTTTGAGCAACATTTAGAAGCTTGTTTAATTTTTCTCACTTCGATTCTGATATCATGTTAAGCTTTTCATGGACCAGTTATAAATCAAACCTAAGATAGGCCTATTTACTGTAGGAATGCTCTACGACTGAGCCACCAACCCTCCTGAAACATTCATTTTCAACAACACATCTACAGACTATCCACAAATTTGATATAGATACAAATGAGTATATACTCATATGGCTATATTACAAATAGGTATAAAACTGATAATATGCATACAAACATGCCTAATATCCAGAATGTAGACTAATTGTTTCTGCCAAATCTTAAAAAACAACCCAAACATAATAGGCTAATAGCTACATAGTTAAACAGAGGTATAACTGAACAATCTGTAAGCCCAAGAACTAAATTGGGTCTGAAAAATAGTTAAACAGAGGTATAATTGAACTATCTGTCAGCCCAAGAACTAAATTGGGTATGAAAAATATGACAGCATTGAATCTTAAACTTAAGAAAGAAAGTGCACTCACCGAGAGAATTTGACCACTTCATGAAGTCTATGGCCCAAGCGAAGAGAAGATCTCCTCTACTCTAGCAGGACTGTGTTTACTCATTTCTCTGCAGTACCCCTCAGTTTTTGGCCTTTAGTTGAAGAGGTTCAACCCAAGAAGGCTCGTGCTCCCATATCGAATAGCAAAAAAGAATTTGTGGATGACCTCCATCAAAAAAATTAAAAAATAGAAAAGCGAACACAATATAATTCGTGAGAGCACCTAAAACATTAATACCAACTATTAGCAGGGCATATTTGCATACATTAAAGAGAAGTTGTTACCTTTTCCATCCAGAGTTCGTATCAGCTGCAATGTTATCAAATTTAGAAATATCAAAATTTGGAAGGAGAAAAGTAGAGTTCATGAAAAGAGAAGAGCCATAACACACCAGTTGTTGAAGACCAAAACATATAGAAATGAGTCCATAGAAGTCATAGCTAGAGATTTGAACGCTAGTTGTTTACCGTTGCACAGAATCCTCAAATTGCAAAGCTGTACAAAGTACTGCTCTGCACCCACTCAACGTCAAAAAAAAAAATTGAAATTCATTTTACAGTTGAAAATCTGCATGTCCCATCACTTTCTAACGGTACTTTTTAAATTTGGACTCTTAAAAAAGTATAAGCTAACTTAATGTTATTGAAAGGCTATTATAGTTTTTTTTGTATCAGTGCCTTCTTTAAATTATGTTGAATAATTTGGTTGCTTCAAAATTTTAAATATTTATTTATTCTTTAAAAAGTAGTGCTTGGTATATTCTAACCTTAGTCAAATACTTGTCCATCCTTATGAGGTTAAGGAATACTATTAACATTATACTTTCTACAAAAGATTGTTTAACTATGTTGAAGATGATAATATCATATTAGTTGATGTTATTCCTTCAAGCAATATTTAAGGAATTAAAAGGAGATTTAAGTCTTTTTTATATAATTTATACTATTTGAGTTTGAATTATAGATGTTTAGTAATAAAAATGTATAAAATAAATGCTTTTAATTGATAAGTATTAAGATTTAAAATAATTTATCTTGTTGAGACATTTTATTAGATAGATTAGAAAAAATAAAATAATATTTTTATTTGTAAAAAAGAAGTTATGAAACTTGGGGAGGTAGAGAAAATTATTAAGAAGTCAACTATCAATAATAAGCAAGCACCAATCGTATAGTCAATTGTGATAAAGTCCTCCTTTCTTTACCATTAGGTTATATGAGCATGGTACCTTCTACTTTATTTAAGACAAGACATTCTCCTAAGGTGTCTTGAGAAAACTTTACAAACCAATTTTTTATTAGATAAATTGTTGAGTTTGTCTTTAATTTCTTAAAAGTTGATTAGCTAAGAATTGTAGATAGAATGTAGTTTATTGATGGAGATGTTCTTATTGTAGAGGAGAAAAGTGCATATTTTTTTATTAAATAAGTAGGGATTTTGAAAGGGCCCTGATCCCTTTTACATCAAGAAAGATTCAACAATAAGACAATCAAGACAAGGAACAACCAAAAGATGAGACAACTCAAAAGGCACAACCAAAATGACAACCGAAAAACAGAGCAAAACACAACAAGAGATACCACCCAACCAAAAACAAGTCAAGGTGGTTTAAAGAATTGTTCCAATGATTTATGTTGAATCGTAATACAAGGATTCCTCTGCACAAATATTTTCATCTTCTTTTTACAAGGAGAAGAAACAAGACCACCAATAGAACCAACCAAGCCCAAAGAATCAACAAAGGGGCCAACTTAGAGGGATCATCAAAAACATCATTCTGAAGCTCTTGATAGGGAGTGGTGTCTTCCACAACATCTGTCACCTTTTCCTTTTTCTTCAAAATAGTGTGTTGTTTCTTCTTCTTCAAGCAGGTGAAGGAGGCATGACCCACTTTACCACAAGAATGACAAATAACCTAAGAGTCTTCATAATCAATCTGTTGTACCCACTTACCAAATTTAGAAGATAATGTAATCTTAGTGGGAAGAATATGATTATTCTCCATTAACACAAAATCTAGCAGACAACAAACGCTTCATGGATTTGGTGACCTTATCTATAGTACAATATTGCCCAAAGGAATTAGCAATACACATAAAAATATTTTCATTCCAAAACTCTAGAGGCAGCCCTGGCAAACAAACCCAAATAGGAAACTTAAAAGTGTTTGTCATTGGGTTGAAACCAGGGAACCACATCTGGAGACAAAGGCCATTTGAGCCAAGAAACCAAGGGCCTTCATGAAGGACCCTTGAACAATCTTCTACGCATGGACAATAAATAAAAAGAAACCATTACACATAGCAGTTACCTCAACTCTAATCTTCCAAACCCGGAGAACCCATCTTCTAACAACATTAATATTAGGACGATTACCACAAAATCTCACAACCAACGAAGTCTTAAGCTAGTCCAAAGACTCATTTCTAACCTCATGTCAGTCAATCTCTAACTGCTAGTTAGACAAGCCACATACCTTCTTAGCACGAAACTCCTCCAAAACAATGATAACAATAAGTGAAGAAGCAGAAGCAGCCATTTATGAGCTCCCAGCCCCACAAGCCAACCCATGAGTGTTAGCTCATAAATTGAAGGGGTCAAGGGGGAACCAAAAAGAGAAAGAGGAGGAGAAATAATAGACTGCTGGGTGAGCCGAGCCATTGAATCTTCATGTTTGGGGCCTTACAGTCAGTCAATCAAGTCCTGCTAATCACTTTCATTGCTCTACGCCCTTTTGGGGCTTTCAGTTGCCTTAAAATAGTAGGGCGGGTGGGTGGGAAACTATAGTTCCTTTGGATTTCATTCATTCTTTATTGATTGATTGAGGGTTGGTTCACGAACCGAACCCCACCGACCATATTGGCCTTAGGGTGGGAAGGTGCAGTTAATTGATGAAGTGGGATCGTATAGCTCAATTTCGAACCCCAACTCCTACTCGAAATGCTCTTGAGTCCCCCGAGAGGCCACAGTGTTTTCAATTATCCCGCCATTGCATCCAACAGTATCTCCAAACATCCCATAGAATTGTAGGGGCTTTTGTTTCAATCGATCAAATGGTTTGCTTGGAGTCCCTCGAGTGCCTTCATTAAACCCTCCCCTCTCCTTATTCTAGTGAGTTTATTAATTAACCCCTTGTGTGCTTCGCACCCGCCTAAGATGAATGGGTCGGTCCCAAAGGCCAGGACAAACACAGGTGCCGAAAGCATCGAACCAGCACCCCTACAATTCTATGGGGCATTCTGGTCAAAGGATGAAGTCAGTGGAGAGGAGAGTTTAGAAACTTTTTCTTGGAGATGTTGATTTGTCTCGCCTAGAGGGAAGGAAGATTGGAAGATCTGAAGGGATGAAAGTAGCTCAAAGTTGGATCTGTCTTTAGGAAAGGTTGCCCCGACCGACGATGGAGAGGGAGGCACAAGTGATGCCCGATCCTCAATTGAAAGCAGAGGATAAGAGTGACTTTGAGAGCGAGATCTAATGTAGTTGGAAGGGGAACACCTTCATTAGGAGCAGTCAAGCTAAACCAACAAGAGCTTCAAAAAGAGGAGGAGAAATAACACTCCCTCTTCAACAACAAGGAGAAGAAATCCCTTTTTAAGGACTGAAAATAGAGCATTGTTGACCAGTTGCTCCACAGATTGGGCATTAGCATACTAGTGATGGAAGCATTCTTCCCTAATTCTATTCTATGCTTGACATTCTTCAGCACAAAATTTCTAAATTTTTCGAACATCCCCTCACTCTTGCGTGGGTCATCTTCAATCAATACTTCAGTAGAGGAGGATGCCTTTTCCAAGGGTTTTTCTTCATTCATGCTCTGTAGCATGAGGACCTCCTGCTTGACTGGCTTGTATGAGCCCAGATCAGTTTCTGCAAATAATACTTCACTATTATCACCGTACTCGGTGATCATCAACCTGAGTCGTAGTGTGCTCTCCACTCTTATCTAATTAGGGATTCCTCTCCAAGGCAACCACATGTGAGAAAAGTCGGTGGCGATATATCCGTTCAACTTTCAAGACCAATCTCTGTTGAGCAACATGCCATACCCATCTGGTATATCTACAACAGAAATATCAATACGGCTTTGGATTCTAAGATCTGCAGTTAGCTACATGTGAATGTCATTTAATTCCCCAACAACAGGAACTTATGTTTTATCTAGTTGAGTCACCTTTTTGTTAGTGTGGAGCGGGATTAGGCCCAACCTTTCACATACCTTCAAAGGCATGACGTTACTCGAAGCTCTGGAATCAATCAAACAGTTGTGTAGCATTTTTTCGAATATTCTGACTAAAACTAAGAATGGGGCTAGTTCGTCCTTCCCCTAATAAAATACTACTAGTTTTCTTCTTTCATCTGCTACTTCATTTCTCTTTTCATCTTTCCTATCCGGCTGAACTTGTCTGCTTTGAGTCTCATCTCTTGTACCCTGTTTTGGCTTCATGGCATCGTCGAGTCGAGGACCTCTCTCAGTCTCGGTCTTTTCGGGAGTGCTTGCAGAATTTAATACCATGCCCTCAAAGTTCTGAGACTGTTTTTGTGCCTCCCCTAAATTATAGGACGTTTCTGGTGCATTTTGCACTAGATTTGTGTTCTATACAGGACGGAATTGCATGACAACCTGGGGGTTTCTTGGCACATTGGGTGCCTCTTGTGAAGTGCTCCTCATGGTGGGAATTTCAGTCAACATCCCCAAAAGAGTTTCTCTTACTTCCTGGACCTTCATCAATTCATAAAGTGGCAAACTGACTTTTATCTTCTTAAATTCCTC
This sequence comes from Sequoiadendron giganteum, assembly GCA_007115665.2. NCBI lineage: Eukaryota > Viridiplantae > Streptophyta > Pinopsida > Cupressales > Cupressaceae > Sequoiadendron > Sequoiadendron giganteum. The sequence goes on from CM021102.1 coordinate 651,392,360, forward strand.
CAACACATAGGAGCTTAGCTTTTTCATGTCTTCTCTAGGAGGATTCCCCTTTTATCCCCGTTCAGTCTGGTAAACAGGCTGCTGAGGCATTTGCGGTCCATTTGATCTTGCTTGTGTGGGACCCTATTGTCTATACTCCGGAGAGTCTTTTGGTGTAATCGACACGTTGCTCGCGTTGGGATGCAGAGGTGTTGTAAATTTGTTTGGAGGCATTGACGTGGTCAACAACTCATGTCGAGGATAACCTCTTTGATACACTTTAGGGGGGCCACTTCTAGTAGCCTGGAGGGCTTGTACTTCTCTAACTCCTTCCACCAAGACACTATTGTTAAGAGGCAGAAAATTGTAACTGTCTTTGCTCAGGGGCTCATCCGGTGATGCATATGTAGCATGAGCTTCCAAAGGCACTTGAGCTTCCAGCATTCCTATGGGACCATTTGCTGAAGCTGGTGGAAACTTCTGATTAACTAGCAGTGGTGTATAACTCTAGAATTCAGGCGAGAACTTGAAATCTTCTAAGATCAAGGCCTGATCATATCAAGGTGCTGGAACTATTTCATACCCCGTAACGGGAGGATTCTCTACGGATTCTATGTTCTTCACTTCTCCTCTAAAGATGTCAACAGCTACTTGGAACTCATGGCATTGTAACTCAGAGTGCTAACTAGTATTATGCAATCTACACCTTCCCGACAAGGCAGCCTCTACCAAGTATACTTTGTCTACAGGACGGTTCTCAAGAGGTGGCGGGTTATCCAGTGATGAAGGGACACCTCCATTGTTGGGCCCTGTATACTAGGATCTCTTCTGGAATCCTTGATTGTTGTTCCTATACCCATGACTATTCTCATGATTGTGTCCTTGATGGGTATCATGATGGTGATTTGGAGGATTATTAGAATATCCTCGGTTAGCACCTTGGTGTGCTTGATTATTCTGTTGCATGGCTTGTATTTGATTATTTTGATTTCTGAGGTAAGTTACCTAAGTTGATAGCTTCTTCACTTGTTCCACCAACTCCTTTATCTCATCCCTTTCCTCTTGAGTCTTTGTTGGTGGCACTGTATTCTGCAGGTAAATAGGCTACGTTGTCGGCGCTTGAGACAAGGGTGCTCCAGGGTGGAGGACTAACTGATTTGATGGTACAGCTACCTGGTAAGTTGGTTGTGGAACTGGATTCAATGCTGGAACTTGCTAATTCCAGGCTTGTATCTGACTGCTCGTAGAACTTAAGCCAGTATATAATGAGGGACCAGTTGTATTTTGTCCCATGTTCTAACTTACTTTGATTGCCTTAGCATAAGCTAAGTTCATATTGGCTGGCCCGGGGTGAGCTTCTCTCACAAAAATTGCAGTTAGAGGATCCAAAGCAGCATAATAATTCTCTCGAGCATTTGTGATAGCGTAAGGGGTACGCAACCTTGTGAGGGCCTTTTGAAATCTATTGTTAAAGACGTGAATAGGTTCTTTTTCTTGCCTCCTTACCTCTACAAACTATTTGAATAGTTCTGCGGGAGTGATAGGAATTCCAAACTTTCTGATGAAGGTCATCTTCATCTGCTCCCATGATCTGATTGAACCGACTGGCAAATGAATGAACCAGTAGTGGGCCTCTTTCCCTAAAGAATATGGGAATAGCCTGCAAGCTACATCCCCATATGCAATTTTCCTGTTGCACAGGTGGTCTTCAAACATCTTGATATGGTCCTCAACAGTGCGGTTCATGTCGTGGACGTGGAACTTGGAGCAAAATCTCTCTGGATTTTTTGGCATGTCATGATAGTCATTGAATTCTAGCGGAGATGGGTTGGTAACCAACCAAGTAGCACCATTGGGAGCTAGCTGAGCCATTGCTTGCCTTCGTCGATATACAACTGCTTGAGCTGGAGGTTTAGTGGCTTGAACTGGTTGCTGCTGTTGAATAGCTACTGGCGTGATATCTCGGGCTGGTCCTTGTTGGGTAGACCTTGAAATGCTAGGCGAAGTTCTGAATAAACTTGAAACTTCTTCGCCACTCACCGCTTCTTCGCTTGATAGAACTTCTTCATTTGATAAAATTTCCTCGCTTGAGGGAACCTCTCCGTTTAATCGAGTACCTTTCTTCTTCTTTCTCGTTCTGGTAGGCAGCTCTAGCTCTACAAGTTCCTTAGATGAACTGGGTGCAGACCTCAAGATTCTCTTCAACTTGTCCGGCGAGAATGAACTGATGCGATCCAAGATGAAGCTGTTTCTTCTTATTGGCGACATGCGGGAGCAAGTGGCTGTCTTTGATTCAACAAATCTCTTTCAATGGCAAATTGGATTTTGATAGCCTTTTCTTCTTCTTCTTCTTCTAACACAAACCTTGTTCGCATGTACTCAACTGCACTTCTCTTTGTCCTCCATGCAAGATTGTTCAACCCTGAAAGGATGTCTTCCTGATCGTCGTTGAATCCCAGATTTGGCTGCAATACCAGAAATATCTCTCTATGAGGTAGCACCATCTTGGTACATTATACCTTTTTTTTTAATTCTTTTGCTTCACTATCATAGTAGGCCCTCCTTCTAGTGCCAATTATGTTGACGGGTGTTTTGTGACCACACCAACACAGAATAAGATGTCCAATGGTCACTCTATTCTCTCTTGATCAAAATATCCCGCATGCTACGATTGTGTGAAAGATCATGCGTTCAACTCCAAGGTTCCTTATTTCACAAATAGACTCAATTGGTTGATGTGAATATGCTGGGTATTCCAAGGGGACTTACGTAATTGTTCAACTTCTTGAAGCAGATGAAAGGTTTGACTATGATGCTCTGGTTCCTAAGTTAATTGGGAATATACTGAATTTAAAGGGAATAGGGATAGGGATTCTACAATCTATTTCTAAAGGGTGGAATGCGAGGATCAGCTTCAACAATCTTCAAACTAGAGTTTGCTTTGCCTCCCTTCAGACAACTCCGACAAAGTTGGTGCAATCTTCAAAGGATGAGTAAGATACTCAAATTATGATTCAACATACACACACCATCACAATGATGCAAGTGAACATACGAATCACAACCGAAGTTAAGTACTAATACTCCAGTCGACCACGCAGGGCGAACTTACCATCAACAAGCCCGCTAGTGATATGGATAAAAGAAGACTTGCTCAAACCAAACGCCACATTCCACATTTAACAACTACTTGCATAAGATAAAGTCTGCTTTACTCTAATCTACTTGAATTGGAAAGACGAAAAAGCCTTGCCAACTGCCCACAATGAAAGATAGAATCACCAGTCAATGAAAATATTTATATTATGAGAGTCTTCGACAACAACCTTTTACAAAAACCTTCAAAGGGAAATCTTTTCTTTCCTTTTCAAACTAAGCTAACTCCTAGCTCTACTCTCTATTCTAACTTCTATCTCCAATTTTGTCTAGTCTTTGGTCTAATTTCTATTCTATCTAATCTATTACAAATGAGGGGGGATGCCCCTTTTATATCAAGCCCAGTCCAATGGATGACTTAGATTTAAGTACAATGGAGGGCTCAGATTGAGCCACATAAGCCCTGATTAGGGTTCTAGCCCTTAAAACCGCCACTAAGAGGAGTGGGGCAATGAATGCACTGGAGATTCTCCACTCCCCTGCAGGAACCACTATCTGCAATCAATGCACATCATCTCCTTCCAAAAGATCATCATCCAGAGGGGCATTTCCCTTCTCCTTGTCACTGGCCGCAAACCTGATGAACCTAGCCAACACTGCCTCAACTTCCTGATCAGAAATGGGAGGAATGTGATCCAATTGAAATTCTAATACTGTAACTGTTTTCCCATGTCGGGCACAAGATTTCTTCTAGGCAACGAGGGCGTCCTGGGTGTTCTGAATGATACTGGAGAACGTAGAAGTGTTCTCAAAATCATCCTGGGTGAAGGTCTTCACCTCAAAAAAGAATGGTGTTAATCTATTCTTCAAACCATCTGTAGTTACCTCCTCAGAAGTTAGCCTCCTAGCAAAGATAGCCTCCAACGTATTGAGGACTCCATCAAAGATGTTTGTCATGGCCTTTCTGACCCCGACCGAATATGCCTGTGATGCATCATAGAATCCCCAGCCTATGACCACTGAAGAGTACCACCTGGCGAAGTCGTATCTATCACCTTCCTGAATCACACCTCCCTCAACCAAAACCTATAGAGGTGTGTGCATCAAAGCTCCTAAGTGAAGAACAACTCTCATTTGATAGATACGAGCCTCATCCCAAGCATGGTTAACTGCATCCATTCTTGCCATAATGTCAGAGGCTTGCCAATAGGCATGAGCAAGATCCTCCATAAACTTTTATGTTTCAACACGAACGTTGGCAACCCATTTGTCTGCCTATTGTGCCATTCTTTTTAAATCCTCTAAGCCACTGATTGACTCTCTGGGCAATTCGGCTGGAAGCTCAATTGCCGGATTTTCTTTCCCATAAGGATGGGACAAATGTTGCACATAGCCAATCAGTGTTTTGTGCTCTACCTTCAATTTCTTACATTTAACCTCGATATGGAACAACCTATCCTTGAGTGCTTGATATGAATTGTCGCACTCCTCAACCACCTGTGCTCCAGTAGGGCGGCCAAGTTCCATAGTTGTAGTCACATAATTTTTCGGAACAGCCTCATCCCGATCACACTCCACCCTAGGCACTGCCATATGCAACGTTCGAGAGCCATCCTCATCTGTTGATATGGTAGGAAAGGTGGAAGAATTGGATTTCATTCTTTGCCTCTCTTACTGCTTGTAGTGATGGACAAGCTTCATCAGAATTCCCATGGTAATTGGGAATCCAAGTCCACCTTTCTTCTTCTTCTTTTGAATCTTATCATAGGCAATAAGTTGCCTAGATATCTCCAGCATCACAATTCTGTTTGTGGGATACCAAGGCAATCTGTACGGATAGGAGGAAAATTCTTGCAGCCTGATGTAGGTGAACTTCGAAAACTGGATAAACCAACATTCGAACTTCTCAATCAGCTCCTGTGCCTCTCTAAATATTCTATGGTGAGTCCTTTGCTGCAAGGTCCTTGTTATGTGCATGGTGAAGGCGTCATTGACCCTTTTGTAGTTAGAGGTACTTGTCAAATGTAACTGCGGACAAGCCTCATGTATTTTGAACTGATGGGAGCCACACCCAATTGGTTCCTTATATGAAATTCCTCTATACTTCGTCATTCGGGCTAGCATGTAGACAATGTAAGAGCTCATGTAAAATGTTTTTGTCCTCCTCAAACCATGGAGTTGCTCGTGCAAGTTGTCACTGATCATCAGTGCCCAGTCCACGTAGTCCTTGCCTTCTAGCACCAAGTTGACATAATAGAACATCCAAGGTTCAAAGATGAATGCTTGGGGGCACCCTCCAACTCTTCTCAACATCATTATTAAGTCACATAACTCTTGCCTCAAATCTTCTGGAATTATTTGCTTGGGCAACTTCGTGTGAGTTGGCTTGGGCTTGTTCATCCACCTGGAATTTATCAAATCAGCACAACAATCAAACGTGGACGAATACATCTTTTCAGCCCTCTCCCTCATTTTGTAAATTATCTTCTCATGGACTGGAATTCTGAATGCCTCCCCAATTGCCTCCGGTGTAAGGTTGACCAATATCTTGCCATCTGGTGAAATGATAGTCCTTTGTTCTACGTTGTAGTAGTTGGCACATTCCATGATTAGCTCTGGACACTGGATTGCCGGAGGGAAACTGGTAGCTGCATAAAGTCCACTCCTTACAATATTGTGTGAAGTAACTGATGGATGATGGTCTCCAATCCCCATTATTCTCCTTCTGAATGTCTCCAAGTTGAACGAGCCAATGTTTGTGTCACTTAGTTTGCCCAACCTTGAAGAAAACTTCGATTTTGGCAGGAAGGATTTGCTCAATTTCTTTATCACTATTTGTCTTGATGTGCTTGCTCTTGTGGATTCAGTGTGGTTTCCTCTGCTTGCAGCTCTTCTGCTTGATTCAACCATTCTGCAAAAAATGCAAGAGAGTCATTAGAAAACAAGATTTCATAAAATAATATATCACTTTGAGGGTGCCAACAAATTTTTAAATAAAAAGGCTGCAACACTTTGTCATTTTCAGCTGCAAACCTCAACACCCTGTTTACTTCAACACTCTGAAATTTCTCTACTTGCAGCAACACAATGCCCAATTTGTGGAAGTATTTGCTTGCAGCAATTCACCTTCAGCAAATTTGAAACTTCTCTCAAATTCACACTTCTCTTTCTAACTTTGCACTTTCAGCAACTCACTTTCCTTTCTCAAATTCGTACTTCAACAAGCCTACAAATTCGTACTGCAGCAATCTCAAAATCTTTCAACTCAAGTTCGTACTTCCAAACAATTTAGGATTCCTCCTTTCAAGTCGTACTTCTCAGCATTCAGCAACTTGAGACCTCTCTTTGCAAACTCGAATTCTTCAGCAACTTAAAAATTTTCTATCTCTGCAAACTCGTACTTCTCAGCAACTTCAAGCTTCTTCCTCAAATCGTACTTTTCAGCCTTAGAGAATACTTTGCACTCAACAACTTGTGAGAAGAATGAGAAGAACTCAAAATCTTATAGCCAGGTTGAAATCTAGTAGAGGCTAAACTTAGCAAATTTTTGAATTCCATTTTCCCTCCTTGGCCAGTAGCAACACTTGTCACCTGGAGCATCGGAATCTTGAACTTCTAGACTTTTGAAATTTCATCACTCCTGCACTGGCTTGCTTCATCACATTTGTATTTTTAAAATATTAAATCAATTACCTCTTTGAACAATTTCATTTCATCTGGCTAAGTCATTTTATTTCATGTTCGCTTCAGCAAACTTACTCCATTCAACCAGTTCAATTCTCAAGCAAGAACACTTCGTGAAGACATATTCTTCTCATTTGCCTTAGACAAAATTTTGAATTTGCCTTGGGAAATTTATCAAAATAGACACCTGGAAAAATTCTCTGCCAAAATGACATGAGCGAGGTGTGGAACAAGTTCAAACCATCTCGCAATTGAAAACGTTCAATACCCAGAAGAAAATTCCCTTTAGAACTCATCGTTTTCATGTGTATCCGAACGAAGGGGTACATTTAATTTTTATTATTTTGAAAAAATAATAAAATTGCTAATGTTCACCCATTTTTGTTCTGGACGTCTTCCACACCTGCAATCTTCAATTTCTCTGCCTTGGCACTTTCTTTGATTTTCCTGAAAAATTTCATGTCTGGCTCTGGGCGCATTTCATCTTGTTCTTGGAAATTTTAATACCACCTCTTCCTAGGCGTATTTTACATTTTTCCTTAGAAAATACCTTGGAAAATTTTATTAAATTAACTCACCTTTGTAGCCTTGGGCGCATATCCTATGTAGTGGAGGAATTCTTACTTTAAGAGTGCACTTCACACCTCATGATTCCATTTAAATCCCTTAGGCATTTCCACGCCTAGGCTTCTTTTATCATATTTTCCACAAACAAGGGTGCATTTCATAGCATGAGAGGGAACTTTCATACTTAGAACAATTTCAACCCTATAGCCTTGCAAATTTAGGCGCATTTCATGTTGTTCTTGGAAAATTACTAACTTCACCCCTAGGCGTACTCATTTTTGAAGATGCCTTAGAGAAATTTAATTTAAATCACCCATGGAGGGCGCATTTCACTTCATGCATCAACTTTCACCTAGCAATTTTCAAAATCACACCCCCCTTGCCTTGTCTTCCTAGGCGCATATAGCACATGAAGAGGAAACCTTTGAGCGCCTTTCACCCTTGCCACTTCCACATGAGGGCGCATTTGAAGGGATGGGGAGGAATTTCCCACGCCTTAGTGACTTTTCACCTACCTTAGGCGCGTTTTACCTTGGCTACCTCCATTTTTGCCTTGAGGGTGCATTTGAGCATGTGGACTTCCACTCTTAGGCGCATTTGAGGGGTGGTGAAGGAATTTCCACCACTTAGCATATTTTTCTTATGCCTTTACTCCTTGTGGGTGCATTTCATGTGTGCTAGAGGAACTTTTGGGCACATTTTGCATAGGGAGAAGGAATTTCCCCAAGCCTTGGGCGCATTTAGCCTAGGTAACTTCCATTTTCAACCTTTGAGGGCACATTTCATGTAGTGTGAAGGAAATTTCATACTTAGCAATTTTTTATCAATTTTCTCCCATGCCTATGGCGCATTTCATGTGGTGGGAAGGAATTTGTGAGCACATTTCACATATGAAGGAGGAATTTCAACACTTAGAGATTTTTCAACCTCTTCACCTCCCCTGGGCACATTTCATTTGCCTTCATGCTAGTTTTTTTATCTATGAATCTCCAACGCTCTAGCCATACCCTGGCCTTCTATTTTTAGCAAATTTGGAGAAGTGAGGATTTCCATGCATTTCATCTGTTCTGAGTTGGAGCAAGCGTGGATGTGCTTCCACTGACTTTTCCACCTTGTTTATACCCTCTGTCCACACTGGCTATTTTTAGCAAACCCTAAAATTGATTGATCTTTGTAGCTCTATTTGACCTGAAATTCGATCCACTTGATTTTGATGACCTAAATGTCCCGTTCACACCTGTCTCTGGCACAGATGTGCTATTTTTAGCCGTGGAGTGACTTACTAAAAATAGTAAGTATTTAGATTGTGCTCAATTTTTGCCAGTAGGCAGCCTGAAAGATGCTGAATATGGTGGTGTACCTCGTTTTGACAATTTTGTATTTCATTCCTCCTATTTTTAGGCCTAACAGTGGAAACCCTAATTTGACTTCCATGTGCCCTGAACTATTTCCACTTGACTTGATTTCTGTTGCCTGTCGTTCTGCTCACTGAACTGAAGTGTCGGGTGGCTGCTGGAGTGAAACTGCTATTTATAGTAAGTGTCCCGAAAGTGATCAATCTGATGTTGGATGAGTTTGCATGTTAAACTGCCCGTGGGATCTCAAAAAACCTAGAAAAACCCAAAAAACTGGTCAACGTGTGGGCACTGGCTAAAAATAGTAAGTCCTTGAAAAATGACCCATTTCGCTTGCCATTCACATCACTACGAAGCTCTTGCAAAACCCATAAGGAATATCCGAACATGCACTGAAAAAATCTGCATGCAAACCCTAAAAATAGCCTTTGAAGGCTGTACCGCTGAAAGTCATCATCTCAGTTTGCATGTTACATCACTGCGAAGGTCTTGAAAAACCTAGATACATTCTCCAATCATGCATTAGAAAATCATATGTTTAAACCTTGAAAATGGCTCTTGAAGCCTGAACTGCTAAAAATAGCCAGTTGTTTGAATCTGTTCAAATTTCATGTGTAGGCACCTTGAAGTTACCTGGATGTGCTGAAGTAGTCAGAATCCCAAAACCCTGAGGAAAAGGCCTCATATTAGGTACTTACTAAAAATAGTAAGTTATCAAATTTCAGTAAAATTTCAGTGGGATCCTACCTTGAGCCCTCTGATTGTATTGATGTGCTCAGATTTTACCTTGAAAACCATACTTGACCTTAAAACAAGCCTAAAGGATAAAACCCTAATTTCATAGACTTAGCTAACATGTCAACCTAGGTCAAACGGTGGGACATCCCCGGAAGGACAAAAGACCAGAGAGAGAGAACCAAAGCCAAAAGACCAGAATGGAGCAAAAAATTAGGGGGTCCCCATCTTGGATGGGGTGATGTGTGAAAAGCTCACAACATCTGGCGACTCCACGAGAAAGTGTTGACAAACACTTTAAGATTAAACCTTGGCCAATCCCCTCTGCCCATCATACAGAAAGGATACTTACTTAAAAGGGGAGAAGAATCCGATATTGGATCAAAACACCTTCATCTGAGATCTCCTAAACATATGCATTTATCTCATCTCTAAATCATCTTGACTTTCGAGATTGGCTACGACAATTTATATAAGTGTCTCAACTTCAAAAGCATCCCGGACATTGCCTCGCTACCAGTCAGACGTCCATAGCCCCAATGAGGTTGTCCCTACAATCCTCATGAATATTGCTCCACTACCAGTCAGGCGTCCATAGCCCTGGTGGAGTTATCCGTATATTCCCAAACCAATAATCAAAGTATGATATTTCTTTCATTGTTCTTTCTTTTGATATTTCTCTTTTAGCATGTTTTTCTTTTCTCTTGATTTTCTGTCAATTCCATAATTGGTTGGTGAGCAGTGAAGCTACCAATGGGTTTGAGAATTGTAGTGGCGCTGAAGCAAGATGTAAAATTTTCACCTACCATAACCTCTCCCAAGAAATCAAAATGACTCAAAGTAGCTTGTCGAACTGATATGACATGATGATCTCAGACTCATGTGTTAAGACACAATAACTGATTAACCTTTCGAGCCGAGCTTATATGAAACCGGATGATGATAAGAGGAAAACAACCTTGTTATTATATCATTTGCATCAAATCCATAAACACCCCATGGCAGTAGACCAAACTGTAGAATGAAAGACATCATCACCCCCTGCAATGGGAAGCCCAAAACTCATGTCCATTCCAAACCCAAACCAAAACCACTTGAGCGGACAACTCAAGGGAAGAAACACCAAAACGAAAAACCTAGAGGGCAACAAACCAAAAAGGAAAGCGGGAAAGATCATGTGATGGTTCTATTCATCCGATTGGTTCTTTAACTCTCCTAATTCAAGTTTGACCCACAAATTTGAATGTTTTATTTATTATAATCTTGACATCAAATAAATTTCATGTGAATTTAGGTCACTCGTGGCTTACCTCCATGAATGCAGTCCCCTCTTTTATTCATAAATGTATTAAATTCCCATTTGAGGGACAAATACATATTATTTAGCATAGTGGATTTAAACATTTGGACCTTTGTTTTTTCATATAATTATTTTTGGCCTGAACCAATTCAACCCACTTAACCTAATAAAGACTTTAATCTATTTTATCATATAATTTTTTTAAAGCTAAACACATAGCTCAATTATCCATTACTAATATTCCTCCTGAGGCTCCTTGATCTCTAGTGGCTATGATGGTTGTTCCTCCTACTCCACGGGTAGCGAATGAACCTTGACCTTAGCTAGGTATTCTTCCTCAACCTCAACCATCTATCATCTATGTCATAGTCTCCCCTCCAACATCCTCTCAAGGACCATGAGACAACCATTCAACAAGGCCTTTGGGTATTGCTTTTATGCCTCCTAAATAAAAATAATCCTTTGTGCAAAAATATAAAACACCTACAACTTCCCAACCTTCAATAGTTCCTTCAGTCCCTTCTACAAAGGAAAAAATAGACCAATGTTGGAAAACACCACAATCCCCTCTTCACAAGCTAAAGCTTGTGTAAGATGAAATCAAAATTCAAAAGAGTGTAAGAGAAACCATGCTATGGATCACCAATTTTTTAAAGATAAAAAATCCTTATATAATAATCTCCCATCCATACAACCAAATTCCAATGAGATACCTCCCACCCATCCATCCTTGTCATCACCTGACTCCACTCCACCTCCCTCACCAAATAATGAAGATGAAGCATATATTTCCCAACCAAGTCAAAGACTAAAAATATCAACTCACTCCTGGTTGCCTAGTCCAAGAATTGCTCACATGGATGATAATACTCACAATTATGCCAATATCACTAGTATACAACCCATTATGGTATATTCTGATAATGATTTAGAAGATAAAATGAAAGAACAAAAATAATATCATAATGATTTAGCTCTTATGTTTGCACAATCAATGAATTTTGATGTGGGAAACCATGAGTGACCCACGTGTCAAACCCAATACCTCTCCTTATAATGCATTTTCTATAGTTCCTTTAGCATATTTTTTACTTCTATTTATGATGAGAAATATTGAGATGTAGATGATTTGATATAGACCGACTTAAATGTGTAGTGCCCCCTTGGTGTCTTTGTGTTTTTCTTGCATGTAATGCAATTTCCCCATAATGTGGTGCTTGGTTTATATTTATGTTCGTTAGCTCTCTTTGGTTGACCTTGATGTTCCCATTGTTACAAGGATACAAGATAATGGTTCCATTGTGACATTCCTCTATTTGTATCTTCATTCTCGTTTATGTCATAAATATATTTCTTTTGTTTCTTTTGAGAATGATGAAAAGCATTGAGATATTTAGGTCTCTTCCATGTTGACCCAAAAGCCTTTTTTATGTGGCATTCCTCCCTTATGTTCATAGTTCTACAAGTACTTGGGGAACAATGTCAATTCAAAGCATGATCATAATATAAATTATATCGTGTCCATACTTACCCCAGATCTTTATATCCCTCATGTTCCATTTTTATGTTGTCAATTAAATATTTTTGCTTTAAGAGCAACCCTTGATATGTGCCAGCCTTTTGGGAACATATAACTTGGCATAGGGTTTCCCAAACAAGCTCTTATGGCCTATCATTTTACAAATTTCATTTTTATTCTACCTTAAAGGTAATTTCTCCCTATTGGCATTAACAATTGCTTTAAGGTGGGGACATACATTTCATTATTTGCTTTACTTTGTTCACACAATATGAACTTAGTGAAGCTTTCATGGCATATTCATCATATTTGTAGCACCTTATAAAAATTATTTGGCTTATAATTCTTGGTATGGTTGACATGAGAACTCACTTAGTGAATATCATACTTCACTAGCCCTTGTGTGTTTTCATTTTCTATCATTGTTGAAACTCGCCTAGTGAATATTAGACTTCACTAGCCCTTGTGTGTTTTCATTTGCTACCGTTGTTGAAACTCGAATAGTGAATATCAAACTTCACTAAACTTTCTTATTTATTATCAAGATCACTTAGTGAATATTGGACTTCACTAGTTTGTGATGCCTTTATTTACTCATGGGTCACCTAAAAAACATCATACTTTCTAGCTTATGATTTATGGATATCTTGTGATATGAATCCTAGTAGGAATCTACATATATTGCTAGTGTATGATGTCACACCCTTTTATTTGCATTATGTTTGCATTATATTTGCATAAATGTTTTTCATTTTTTTATGTTGGCCTTGTTTCTTCATAATGTATGCTTCATATTTGATTATCATGTATCTTTTATTGCATTGTGTCTTACATATATGTGCATTCTTTTATCTTGAAATTTTTGCTTATTAGGATTCTAAGCCTAGGGACTAGTGCATCCCCTAGATTTAGTATCATCTTACTTCTCCAATATTTCAATGAGAGAACTCTTTTTGGATTTTTCTTACTTTATTATGAGTATAAGCATAATTTCATACTCTCACTAAAGTGGGGGCTAAATAAAGCATCATAAATTGTCATCCCTAACAATTTCACACTATATTTGGCACCTCTTATGTGCTTGGACCTAATTATGCTTACTATTTACCTATTTTATTACCATTTCTAGTAAAATAAGATAAATTGGGAATTAAATTTAATTACTTATTTAACAAGCATTTGAAATTCAAAATAGGCCTAGTTAAGGGCACACTCACCCTTGACTACCCTATTTTGGCCCAATTTTTAATATTTTATTAAGTTAACATTAATATATTTACAAATTCAAATTCATTTTTTGGCCTTTCAAAATAATTATTGTGGGAAATGAAGAAATGCATATAAATATAATTCTTTTTCACCATTTGAATACCTAATAAAATTTTGGATCAATTGAGCATCCTAAGAAGAAATAAAGGAAATTCAAGAGTGGAATAAACATTATTTTTACAACACTTTTATCAATCAAGATTATATTTGCAAAACATCATCAAATTCATGTCAAATCATAAGTAATATTGTTTCATGTTGTGTGTTCATTATCATTGTGAGTAATAACACTTGCGAGATCTTCCATCAACTATCAACTTCTCCTTGTGTGAGATGTGCATCATGACTTCAGCCCATCAAGGAATGCAAATTTGAATGATAATTTTTAACATTATGATTTATCATTTATTTTTAACCATTTTCCTATGCCTGACATAGGGAAAGCACTCTTTATCCAACATCATCATAGCCATTGTGGAGGAGGAAACACCAAAATGGGGTTTGACTAAAGCAAGCCCCTATATGAAACAACCCTTCATTTGCTTTCTTTATTGCAAGTTGCATATTTGAAGTGGACTTGGAGAATATTGAAGACCTGATAGTAAGATTAAGCATACAAGCACATTCATTCACCAAATTAGGCCAAGACCAATTATTTGCTAACAAATGAAATTTCAAGTTGATTCTGATAGGAAGCGACCTATAGAATATAACCCACCTCTACATGATCAGAAGTTTCAAAAATCCTAACTTTCAATCTAGGGCACCCACATCCTTGACCAACCAATTTAGACCCAAGTTTGAATTCCAAGTTCCTTAATTTTTACCCTCTACTATCCTATTTTCAGTTAAATTGTATATTAGTTTTGTGTTTTTGTGAATTAGAAATAATTTGCTACACTTGAATAATTGACCTAGTTTACACTCATAAAATCACACACATCATATCAATCCATTTCAACTCAAAATAAAATTCAACCTAAAGGGGACCAAAACCTTGGTTAGCCATTTTGGCTCTTCCTTAAGGACAATAGCTAAGTGGTCTTTTATGATTATTTTTGGTGTCCCCCAAAGTCATATGTTGAAAGGTGTGATTTAGGTTAACATTAGCCTTGGATCTGTTTTTCAATGTTACAACTAAGTCTCCCATAATTCAACTAGAAAAATGATATTTTAAAATTTACAAACTAATTGGGTATTATTCTTGATAAGCTCTTAAAACTTAGTTTTTCTATTTCTCAAAATTTTATTAGTTCAATTTTGTTTTTGGGTTAATTAGGGAGCTTTAGAAGCCTTTGGGAAGGGATCTAGTTAATCAAAACTGAAAAATGGTGTGCCCAAGACATAACATCCATGTTTAATATTAATGCCCCATTAGTCAGAGTCAAGAGTGCCACACTATTGAGAAATAAGGTGAAACTACTACAATCTCTTACAATTATATGCAAATTTGAAATTTAATCATTTGTCCAAGCATTACATTATGATGATTGTGTGATTGCATAAAAACAACAATAAAAAAATAGAAAATCCATATGCACATAAAATTTATGTATCTAGAAACCCTTTTGGGAAAATTCCACATAAGAAAGAGGAAATATATTAATATTCAACAAAGAGATACAATCAACACACTGACATTCTCTTCACTCTTACATCCCAACAATTCTTATGCACATATAAAATAATGTATGAAGCCACTATCTCATACCATCAATATGCAAGGAGAGGACAAAATCACAAATGGTTTATCAATACAATTGATACCAAAACTATGGTATCATAAAAATCCTTATTCCCATTTTGGACAATATCTTACCAAAATATTAAAAAGATAAATGAATTCATATGGACATCACATGGGAAATTTTAATTATCCTCCTAAATAGTAAACACAATCACAAAGGAATCCTTGATTCCATAACTCTTGACAAACCACATCCTCAAATGGAGCACTCCATTTTAGAGTAACCAACTCATGTGGGTCCCATCTAATATGAAAAGATCCTCCACTCCTCAATCTTAGAACCTGCAATTGAGAAAGTGTATTTAGTGAGTTCAAAGTGAACCATAACTACCATTATTATGCTCCACCTCCCTCATCAATACATATGACAACTAATGTTGAGATTCTTAGGGAACCTTAATTACAAACTATCTATTTTCCAGTTATAGCATAACTATCGAAGAAAAATTTCTAAGAGTGTTGGAGATACATAAAATATATAGGATTGTAAATTAAATGGCACCTTAAACTTAAAATTATCCCACTTAATACTATACATTACCAATACATTCATATAAAATAAAAATATAACTAGGTACAACAATCAAAATTTATGACCTTCTTGAGTCAAAAGAACTTATTTGTGGTCACAAGCTTCAAAAGTAAATAAGCAACATTATTCAAAGTGTCAACCTTCTCTAACAAGACCTTTCCATTGTCAACCATTTCTCACACAAAGTGATACTGAACATAAACAAGCTTGGTGTGAGCATGATACATGAGATTCCTATCCAAAAAATATCACTTTTACTATCACATCCAATTCTAACAATCCTACAATCAAAACCAACACTTGTACAAAGTATTTATAACCAAACTACCTCCTTATCTAGGTGTGTGTAGCAACCATTATTCTACTTCAATGGTGGATTAAAAAACCATGGGTTTGTTTTTACTCATTAAAGTCATTACAACCAAACTACCTCCTTAGAGGTATGTGTAGTAGTCATTATTATGTTTTGGTAGTGAGAAAATTAATTCTATGGTACTTTTTACTCATCCAAATAATTACACCTCCAATTAGAGAAAATATATGTAGCTACTAATAGACCTTTGACTAACCAAGGCACATACTTAATTTGTATTAGCAAATCACTATATGTCCAATGAATTGTTCATATCATCAATATCATGATAACAAAATAATAATAATAAGATGCATACAAATATCTAAATACCATCTTAACAAAACTCTAATGATCTCTATTAGAGTTAGGGATAAACTTGCTCAAAATTCTCATTGCTTGGGAAATTTTTGGTCTAGTGTAAACCATTATATACATAAAAATACCAACAACACTAGCATAAGGAATACTAGAAATCCCATAGAAATAATCACTAATCTAGGATAGACATCTAAAGGGATTTTAGTACCAATAGGAAATGAAATACTCACTAATTTGTGTTCATGCATACTAACAAAAAATGATATCCACATACTTACTCTAACTCAACCAAAAAAATATTACATAATCCCTATTGATCGCCATCCCAAGAATATACTTTTTATACCCTGGTTTCTTCATATCAAGTGTACCAAAAATTTGAGTTTTGATCCTCCTAATCATCACCTTACTTTACCAATAAATAAAATATCAACCACATACAAGACAATACTTAGAATTTGAACATCAATAATCTTAACATACACACAATGATAATCCTCACTCCTAACAAAGCTAAAAATTAATGTGAAATAATCGAACTTAAGATACCATGTATATTAGGTGATTTTTTTAGACCATACAATGGCCATTTTAATCTATAAACCAAATATTATTTCTCATCCACAACAAAAACTATTGGGTTGTTGAGTATAAATTTTCTCCTTAAGATCCCCATGCAAGAAAGTAATTTTAGTACTGATTTGATAAATCTTCACAAGCTACAATAATAGATAAAATGAATATAATAGAAGATCACAACAATAGAGAAAATTTTACTAAAATTACTCCCCTCTAAATGGGAGTACCTCTTGTTCACTAATCTAGGCTTGTACTACTCTAGTTCCATCAATTGTTAATTTTATTTTTATACACCCACTTACAACCAACGAGACTTCTTCCTTCTAGCAAACTATCAAGGCATTAAGTATCAAAACTATCCAAGGCCATCATCTAATCCTACATAGCTTACTTCCAAGACTCACTATCTTCTAAAGAGATAGCCTTCCTAAATTTTAAAATTTTATTATTAATACTTAGCAAATAAAATACATAAAAATTATAACAAGATATACTTATCAACTATATTATGTTGTCTTGTGGATCTCGTTAAGGTAGGAGAAATGGCTTCCTCCTATTCTTATTCAATATTCTCATCCTACACATCCTCATCTGAATCCTCTTATTCTTTTCCATCCTTTGATCCATCTAACTATTCTTCCACATGTATTTTTTTGCTTTTCTATTTTTGTCTTGAAGTACACTATTTTTTCCTCTTTTCATTATTTTTTACCTAAATAAGATCCAAACTCCTTGAAAATCATATCTATAGAAAAAAAACATTTTTCTAGGTTATAGGATTCCACCTGTTACAATCTTTAACATTTTCAATGTAATCAATGAAGATGCATTTCTAATATTTTGGATCTAGTTTAGATCATTTTTCTTGAAGCACACGAACATACATCTCACAAATGAATACTCTTAAATGTGAAATTAAAGGATTCTTACATATCCACAATTCATAAATATTTTTATCAACAAGAGGTAAACAAGGAGATCAATTAACCAAATACCAAGAAATACTTATAGCCTCTTACCAACCTACAACCAAACTTTCCAAATGTCACATGCACACTAGAATAATTCAACTTGGATATAAGAAAGTAATTTTTTTGCAAGTATTAGAATATAAAAAACCATCATCAAGGGTTTAACCCTTCCATCACTAAAACATAATTTTTTTTTCCCTCACCAACAATCTACTTGGTATTATTGTCTTCAAGGAAAACCACTCATCCATCATAAGTTGTATTTTTAGAGAGTCACTCCTTGTGATGATTCATATTATAAGAGAAACATAAATCAATAAGATAAGAACCATCACTGATAATAGTGAAAATAAACAAAGAATCATTATCACCATCATCAAAAGACTTTTTGTGTGGAGGAATTTTAACTCTTTTTCTTATTTGCATTCTTTTTTCACATGTATTAGCTTTCCATAGTTCCAACACTTTACTTTCCTGGGGGTTTTAGAATGTCCTTTAGACACTTTGATTTGTCTTTCCTCTTATCCCCTTTGGGACATATTTTTTCTCCTTTAGGATATGATGCTACACTACTGCTCAATAGCCTAGTAAATCAACTCTATTACATAAATTGATTCCTTATTTTTTCCCATAAGCAGGTTTGATTGTATTAGCCCGAACTTTCAATAATTGATATTTATGGTGCTTTCTCTATAAATTGAATTGATTTTTTTATCCATGGACTATCCAGGCATTTACCCATTCATATTTGGGCTCCTATGAGGGATATTCTTTTGACTATAGCTGATAAAACCCATTCTTTAGATGGTACATATGTAGAAAGCCTCTTTTTTAATTTTTCATAGTTTTAAACGAATTCATTCTATAGTACAGATAATCGCACATAATGACAGATCAAAGCTATATTATTAAGAGCTTGTGGTAAATATGGGTTTCATTTTAATGCCTAAAAATAATATTCCAAATCCTTAGTATGTTCCCCATTACTTGTGTGGTTAAAACCTATATTATACAGTATATAA
This sequence comes from Sequoiadendron giganteum, assembly GCA_007115665.2. NCBI lineage: Eukaryota > Viridiplantae > Streptophyta > Pinopsida > Cupressales > Cupressaceae > Sequoiadendron > Sequoiadendron giganteum. The sequence goes on from CM021102.1 coordinate 651,411,388, forward strand.
CTTCTATCATAGAGGTTGATTTCCGACCGCATGACTTCATAATATTTTTTTAAAGCTTCTATGTATTCCCCTTCAGATTGGCTGAACTTTGTTATGATTGTTTATTCAATTGAAATGATCTTCACTTCAAAACCGTACATGATAATTTCACCTCATATGGCTCCTCCTTTTTTTAAAGAATAAATAGAGTAATCCCTTTAATTGACAAAAAAGGACTTTTCTTGTACATGCAAAACATACTTTGAGCCTTCATTTATGAATTTTCTTCTCATCTCCTCCAAAGAGAAAAGTACTAATAATATTATGTATTTTGGGCTCTACACCACTACCACTAATTATAATAATTAGATTTTCCCAAGTATTAGGTGATGAGAAAAGTAATAATATGCATTTATCTTTTTCTTCCAACTTAAAATCTATAGAATCAAATTGAAATAAAATAAAATTTAAACACATTTAAATTGTCTACAATAGAATCATCATCCTTCATTTTGAATGAATACAAGTCTTTTGAGATAATTGTTAGTAAGACTTATAGTTTGTTAGATTTCACTTATCATCTTCCACAAATTGAATGTATTAATCTCCTCAAACATTCTAGAGGGTAGAATCTACAAGACAACCAAATAGTTTTGTGTGCCTTCATACCTAGTTTCAACCAATCATCATCAAACATATCATATGGATTCTTCTCCTTTTCAATAGGAAACCTCATATTTCTTTCTTCAAGAAGATTTTTCATCTTCAACTTCCACACCTTGTAATTGGTACCATTGAATTTCTCAATATCCATACAAAAATTAGAAGCTATGGTTTTTAATCCTTCCCACAAATCTATAAAACCATACAATAAAAAATCTCCCATTATTATTTAACACTTAATAGAAAGGTGTCCCTCAATCTGAGATCCCTTAGCAACCACCAAGTTCCCTCTTACCAACCTACAACCAAAATTTCCAAATGTCACATGCACACTAGAATAATTTAACTTGGATACAAGAAAGCAATTTTTTTGTAAGTATTAGAATATAAAAAACCATCATCAAGGGTTTTAACCCTTTTATCACTAAAACGTATTTTTTTACCTCACCAATAATCTACTTGGTATTATTGTCTCCAAGGAAAACATCTCATCCATCATAAGTTATATTTTTAGAGAGTCACTCCTTGTGATTATTCATATTATAGGAGAAACATAAATCAATAAGACAAGCACCATCAGTGATAATATTGAAAATAAACAAAGAATCATTATCACCATCATCAAAAGACTTTTTTGTGGAGGAATTTCAACTCTTTTTCTTGTTTTCATTCTTTCACATGTATTAGCTTTCCATAGTTCCAACACTTCACTTTCCCAGGGGTTTTAGAATGTTCTTTAGACACTTTGATATGTATTTCCTCTTATCCCCTTTGGGAAATATTTTTTCTCCTTTAGGATCTGATGTTACACTGTTGCTCAATACCCTAGTAAATCAAATCTATTACATAAATTGATTCCTTATTTTTTCCCATAAGAATATTTGATTGTATCAACTTAAACTTTCAATAATTGATCTTTATGGTGCTTTCTTTATCAATTGAATTGATTTTTTTATACATGGACTATCCAAGAATTTACCCATTCATTGGGCTCCTATGAGGGATATTCTTTTGACTACAGTTGATAAAAAACCGTTCTTTAGACGACGCATATGTAGAAAACCTCTTTTTTTCTTTTTCATAGTTTTAAACAAATTCATTCTATAGTAAAGATAGCTGCACACAATGAAAAAGAAAAGTTGTATTATTAAGAGCTTGTTGTAAATATGGATTTCTTTCTAATGTATAGAAATAATATTCTAAATCCTTAGTATGTTCCCCACTACTGGTGTGGATAAAACCTATATAATACAGTATATAACTTCTATCATATGGGTCAATTTTCAGCCGCATGACTTCATAATAATTTTGTAAAGCTTTTGTGTATTCCCCTTCAAATTGGATGAAATTCATTATGATCATTTATTCAATTAAAATGATCTTTGCTTCAAAACCATACATGAGAATTTCACCTCATATGGCTCCTCCTTTTTTGTAGAATAAGGGGAGTAATCCCTTTAATTGACAAAAAAATGACCTTTGTTGTACATGCAAAGCATACTTTGAGCTTTCATTTATGAATTTTCTTCTCATCTCCTCCAAAATAAAAGTACTAATAATATTATGTATTTTGGGCTCTACATCTTTACCACTATTTATAACAGTTAGATTTTCCCAAGTATCAGGTGATGAGAAAAGTAATAAGATGCATTTGTATTTTTTTTCCAACTTAAAATGATCTATAGAATCAAATCAAATTAAGTCAAATCGGCCCTGAGTAGTGTATATGATAGATAACTTCATTCAAAGTATTGAATGAGAAATCTTTGATCAAAGTAGTGAAATGTATGACATCCACTTAGACTGTGTGATGTTTGAGACTACATTGTCAGTTCATCGTGATCCTTGTACTAGTTTGAGATTGTGAAATAAAAAGGTTCTAGTTGAGTAGGACACAACACTATGCTCAGTTGGTTTACAGTATCGGTTACCCAACCAATCTCTTCGTTGAAGGGAGGGCCACCTATCGAATGATAGATGTGTAGGGGACCGCATTATAAGTCCATGGTTGGCGGAAAAGCACCCGAGTGATGCTTCTCCTCCTTTGAAGGCTATTGGTGCACCAAGATTTGAAAGGACAAATTCTTGGAACTTCTTACTACTATTTGTCTAAACCTCATTGGAGCTATGATAGTTAAGGTATGTTTTCTCTTTACTTGTACTTGTGAAGTTATTGTAATGAAATGGAATCTTTATTGTAATTTTAATATGATATAATGTTCATATATTATCAATAAAGGAAAGAAAAATTATATTGCAATGACTTGTTAGCACGTTTATTTACTCCTTTCATGTAAATTTGGAAATTTTTATTTTACCGAAGGGTCGGGTCGTTACATTGTGTGAGTGGTTAAAGAGGGCATAGAGAAAGAGCACGAGGACACTCATGGGAAGGGTGTTGAGAATTTCAATTTTGTTAAGAAGAGAAATAATGTATAAGGCTAGGATTAGTGAGATGAAGGGGATGTTGAAGGGTTTGAAGGAGACTCAAGTGACAATGAATAAGATGAAAGAAGAGGAAAGGATGGCTCTAACAAAGATCTATGTGTAGATGGACTTGTATGTGTAGATGAAGAAGAAAAAGAGATTGTAGTAGCATATCTTTGGGAAGGCATGGAAGAAGTGTAGAAAGAAGTTGCATTTGAGAGTGGTGTTGCAACAAAGGTAGGGGATGAGAAGGATAATATTGTTTTAGAATTTGTGAGTGTCATTTGGAGGATATGAAAGCATGAGAAGAAGAGAATGCAGTTGAGAGTGGAGATGAAGAAGATGAGAAGGTAGAAAGTGTGGTTGAGCAACTTGTTTGAGTGAAGGAATGGAGAAGTTGATGGTAGTAGATGTGGAAGATGTTGCAACAGAGGATGGATAAGAGATGGATAAAGAAAATATTGCAACAAATGAAAAAGAAAATGATGAGGTTATGTTGGTGAATAGAGAGCAACTGAGTAAAGAGGTTTAAGAGTGTGGGGGAGAAGTGGTGAGTGTAGAGGAGGTTGTAGGAGACTTTTGATGGAAGAAGTTAGACTATGGTGGGTTGAATCCCATGAGGGAAAAGAGTGGAGACAAGTGCATTTGACAAAGGAGGTCGAGCTATGGTGGGTTGAATCCCATGAGAAGGAGAAGAAGAATTGAGGAAAGTGATAGGAGGAATGTCATGAAGAGTAGTGTTTGGAGGAGGTTAGGTTGTGGTGGACAAAGGTCCATGAGAGGAAAGAGAGACGAAGAACACACTTGGTGGAGGATAGTTTGTGTCCTAGCCAAATGTTGGAAGAGGTGAAGGAAGAAGGCTTCTGATAGACCTGCTATAGTGTTGGATTCTATTATAGGTTGTTTACAACCTAGAAGGGTAGTTCTACTACTTAACCCCATTTTATGAATCCAAGCTCACAAACTTCTTACTCAAAATGTTTGATGCAAGAGCATTTAGGTGCATGAGCGATAAACATCAACCCAAAAAAATTAAGTTCTATTTTTAGTTTTGGTTTGGTTTTGTTGGTTTTGGTAGTTTTCTTCTCGAGGCAATTGTGGGTTGAATTTGGAAAAATTGAAGAAATCACCTTGTAGAGAGGCTTAATAAGTATTTGCAATTCAAATTTGAAAAAAAATAGAGCAAAATGGGCTAAGTTATGACTAATTGAAGGTTTGGGCCGAGTCAAAAACTAAATTGGGGCTTTCAATGGTTCCAAGAACCCCCCAAACTATCAACTGTTCCTATTCATGTTAACTTTGCTAATAAGTTTTGATTCAAGGTGATTTCGTCGACAAAGGTTATGAAGTAATTGTTCTTCTTCCTCCTTATGTCACCAAGAAAGACAAAGTAGCACGATGACTTTAGAAATTCTTTAAGAGTCAAAACCCCCAACAAAGGCTTTGATCTTCAACATTTTGGGAGTTACTGATGAGATCAAAAGCCTTGACAGAGGGAGAAGGCATACGTTCTTGAGGAAGGGACCGCCAACAATGCTCAATGGGGTTCTTGAAGGGATTAAAATCCTTGACAAAGTGATGATTCTTAGTTTTCGATTGGGATGAAAACCCCGATAAAGGGTGAGTTTCAAGTTTCATGAGAACCTTGATAGGCCAAAATCCCGACAAGATGAAGCAGAAGAATTTTTTTGTAAGTTTGATGAAGTTCTTAAAGGTCCCTATTCTTTGACAAAGATTTGCATATACGGGAAATTAGAACTTAAGATAGTTCTTGGATGAGTTCCACTTTCATCATCAAGGCTAGACAATAGTTTGTAAATGGTTTGTAAAAGAATATGATGATAAAATATTATAGGAACAAACATCAATTTTTGAGGAAGTATGCAACCTCAAAAAAAAAACTAAATTCCTAGTTCTTAATTTGGATGAAACCTTTGGTCGAAAGGAATTCATTCTAGAAGAGCTAGAGATTTCCAATGAGATTCCTATCAATAGTGAATGGTTCGATAAAGCCTATTATTTCATTTTAATTTTATTGATGGCTATCATGTGTCCAAATCAATTAAATACCTTTACAATTTAATTCCATGACGGTTCAAACCTGTGATAAAATAGGAGGATTATGATGCATTGGGGGGTTTTAAAATTTGGGAAAAGAACCACAAAGGATTTTGGTTGTTCTTGTTGAGCCAATGCAAGCTTGCTTGAGGGGACTATAATGACCATATTCAAGAAGAATATTTTGATGTAGAATAATGGTCTGGAGTGGAGATTTTATTGTTTGAATTTGTAATCATTGTAATTTTGTTTGTAGATGAATAAAACAATTTGAAGCTTCTTGTGATTGTGGATTTGATTGTTGAAACTCTCTATTTGAGAATTTGATGTTGTGTTGGTTACGTGATTGGGTAGTATGATAATATCCCCCTATCATGATTGCATCATATATGAGCTCCCTCTTCTATGTTTCCTAGAGGATTAGATTGTCTTCTTCTCAAATAAAACATGTTTGTACCTCCACCCGATTGCATAAGAATTATTTGTTTGCATAAAATTATTCAACTTCCCCATAGGTTGGCAAGATTTGTGCGTCTAATACCATTGAAATGAGCCAACTAATTTTTTATATTTTTAAAATGTTTAGCAAAATACTGACACTAAGGTTTTAAGTTTATTTAAACATTCATTCCAATGATCTATGAATTAAACTGAAATTGAAAATGTGATTATCTACTATTCAAGGAAAAACCTTGCAACCATTCTCATATATATATAACATATGTATAAATTCAGACAAATTGAGGCGAATGTGATCTCTAGATCACTGGAGAATACTAGAATCTTGTGATGGTGTTGCAGGAGGGTAATGATTCTCCTTTGCAAACCTGAATTGCTACTATAGACTAAAATTCTGGCACCAATAGTGTGTTGGGGTTGAAACCCTCACACAAGAGCAATGCAAGCTTATATAAACCCACATCCAACCTCAAATATCAATCTCAATTGATGAACTGTATTCATCAAACATGGTGACTAAGTTTAGAGTTTAAATATGCAATGATTCATCACAGAGACTCATGCCAACCCCTTTTTATCTTGCATACCATATTTGATGGATGAAAGCTTGTGCCAAATAATAATTGGGTGACAAATTTTTTAGCCTCGACTAGCAATGATATTGAAAATATAACCCAAAGATGCCTTCTAGAATTCACGTGTGAACTTAAACCTTGAAAACGACTTCCAAAAATCGTGTATTACAACCTATCTTAAGGGAATTTAAAATTTCAAAGATTGAACATTGCAACTCTCATATAATTTCTTCCATCTTTGTTGTCTTTGTTTCCTTTAAATGATTCCAACCTTCCTTAATTCCAATGCCACCTCAAACTTGCAATTGATATACAAAATTTGATATCTTTAATTACAATTTTTTTAAACTGTCAATTTTCACACACTAGTGAACTTTCATTGAATCAACTTGTTGCTAGTTAGGAAGAAATTCCTTTTCCAAAATCAGTTTTCATTCTAGAGTTCAGCTGAAACAATACATTCAAATTTTTCAATAGAAAATCAATTTGTCAAAGATGTGAAATTCTTCTTTACAATTTTTTTTATACTCCCTATTCAAATATTTGAGAAAGTACATTTTAGTTTTTTTCCATAAAATGACTTTCTTTATTTTAATTTTCTTTTTGACCTCCACTAAGCCACTCTAACATAAAATATTCAACTTATTATTCTCTTTTCGTAAGCCCAATTAACCTACGAGAATAAAAAATAGGCCAAGGTCCATCATCTCACACTTATGCCTGTGAAGGGGACCTTACACTAGACCATGATTTTTTTGCAAGGTGTTGTATTTTTTGGGTGGGGGATGTGATAAATATCATGATTTGATAAGAAATTGACAATCAAGTTAGTCTCTCTGTAATAACAAGAGGTAATAATATCATTAGAGGCCTTACTAATTTGGATTGTCTCTAAAAGGCTTTTCAATTTCTAGTTTGGACATGTCCTTTTGAAAACCATTTATCACCATAAGGAAGTTTCCTTTCACAATAATCTTTTCCATTCCTAATGATTTAATGAGAGGTAAGCCTTGAATTGGTGCTTCATATTTCATTATATTATTGGTAGAGACTCTCATAAATATGGAGCCCCATGTAAAAAAGATCTATGGTTATTATGATGAAGCTCAATTTTGCAATCCTAGAACTATCTTTTTGATGCATCATCAAAATTAAATTCAAGGAAAAGACTTAGGGGTGACAATTATATCGCATTTTGTCTAGTGTCCCCTTTATCTCTTAACCCATTGATGGGTATAAAATGATGGTGCTATTTGTTATAAATATGCCAATCACTTTAAAAAACACATTGGTTTAATCTTGTCTAAAGTTTTTGTTTGAATCCTAGACAACTTGTAGGGTAAGTACTTTGTTAAGTGGTATTTCTTTCATGATTATGTTATTTCTTTTAGAATTTTAAAAATGATTTTTATATTTTTATAAGAAAATGTTTTGATTACTTATATCTAAATTAAGAATCAATCAAACCTTACGGCCAATGATATTTAAGTATAACATATTTATAATAGATATCCACATATCATTTAGAAACTTAACTAAAATATTGTTTTAAAATTCAACTGATTAATATTAATAATAACTTTTTAAACAATAATTTAAATAATCATCCAATTAAATTAACTTTTTATATACCAGTATTCTAATCTAAAAATAAATAGATATATAAATAACTTTCACCGTAATAATAAAAACTAGAGCATAAGTACAATCATAATCATTTTAAACCCCCCTAGTTAGGGAGAATATATCAGTTGATGGCTGCATGTGATACTTTGCTACTTTTTAACAGTCCGTTTATTAGTTTGAGTGATACTCGTTTGTTTTGCATCTATCATATGTTATGGCCTCTTTTTAATATGGCTCCCACATTGTTGTCAAGAGTATTATTTTAAGTAAATTCTTCTGTATGTAATGTTAACATTATATATGAATTAATGTATATATTTCTCTACTTTGCCACAAGCAAAAATTTAAATCAATGGCAAAATCAAAACTACAAGCCAGAGAGGGTCCAGTTACATCTTTAAATAATAGAATATAGCCTTTACCAATCAACTAATAAAATATTGGAGGATGTAAGAAAATTGGGAACTTTGTTGTACAATTCAGACTTAATAGGGAACACAAATAAATAATATTTCACTGTCTTAAAAGGGTTCCCAGATGTCTAGAGATGTGCTGGCTATGCCAGAACCTCAAGAGTCCCCTTTACCATCTCCAACAATTTATTATGAATCATGCATTTAGTAACAGTTTTTTCAGCTCCTTCTTGTTCACCTGAGTCAACCATAGATGTTAGGATCCATCAACTACTTACACCCAATTATGGTATTTGTCCTTGTAAATATCAGAATTAAAAAGGCAAAGATAAAAACTGATGTGATGGGTGGAAGCTTAGAGAGACAGCTTACTTTGCCCATGGCATTACGAGGTAGTGAATCCCATACATATAAGAGCCCAGGAATCTACACACCGAAATAACACGCCATAAAAGTTAGATTCTCGAGTAGATATTTCTTTGCTGTGAAGACCCATAACCACAAGTATGAAGTTATGAGTTCCCTTCTCCAGCAATTATATATCTTACGGTAAGTTCCACATATAAGCATCTCCTTTGCATACGTGATGGCATGTAAAATGCTTTTGGATTCCAACTTATCATCCCACAAGAAAGGAAGTAAAGATATCTGCTTTAATTTTGAAGGTGAAAGATGAGATTGGAAACACATGAAGAGAAATTAACTATGGTTGGAAATAAAAACCTTGTATGGAGCGATTTTTTCCTTAGCCCAGTTATGAAGCTCCTCTAAAGTGATAACAGGTTTAGATTCCGATGCTGCTCTGTTCTTTGCCTCAGATTCTGGTACAATTACTGCACAGACCGCTTCTCCATAATCTTTGTCTGGTAGTCCTAGCACAGCACACTCAGATACGTCTGGATGCTGCAACACCAAAATGTGTTAATAATTAATAACCCTCCCCACCACTCCCGCTCACCCATTTGACAAATACACATGCAATTGCAGTGCTCCATTTCTTGTTGAAGTTAAAAGTAGCCAATCATTAAACTGTGATTATTAGGGACTTATTGGAACTTGGTATCCAATGCATCAAGAGAGCTTGCATGAATTAAAGCTGTTAATAACTGATAGCTTCAGACTGAAGTGTCTAAAGATTAAAGAAACAACAAAAAAAAATGGAAAAAAGTTAGAATTCTGAGAGGTTTACTTGCTTCCTGATGGAAAAATTCATCTCATTATTCACTCATACAAATAATAATCTTTTCTCATTTTGAATGAATGCATCTTATATTCGGCCAAAAGAGTTGAATAATTTTGAAAATGGATTTGACCGAATACACACATTAGCATTCATGTTTAGCATAATTGTTGCAACCTATTTGTTGAGCTACTTGACCTAATTTCAGCATCACAATATATAAATAAAACATAACATCGTAAACCAAAAGGAAACGTAACAATGTTTCAAAATGCTTACCTCTAATAGTGTTGCTTCAATTTCCAAGGCTGAGAGCTTGTAACCCCCCACCTTAATGATATCAACACTTGTGCCTGCGACAAACCCAAAAATTCACATGCAAAACTACAATGTCAAATTCTTCTTCAATTCATCCCATCAATAAATATTATATAAACATTTCAATGAGATGTCCGTACTGTGAACACAAAATCAAACAGATCATTAACAATCGCATCTAGTAACTTGTTAAGATCAAAGACCAAAAGTAATGTTACTACCAGAAAAGTCCTTCCTCTGGCTGACCTTTAATTGATGCTAGAAGACCAAAAACCAACACACAAATTCAAATAACAATCTTTGCAAAAATGTTCTAGTTATTAAATATTTGTTGTCGGGGATCAAAAATCAAATGTGGAAATCTGCGTTCTTTGAAATGGACACTTCCGTTATAGGAAAAAAATTGAGTTATGAATAATCCACATAAACCAAGCCAAGCACAGCCTATTTGCTATTACGAAATACCATTCTATAGTTGGATATGAATGAAACGCAGTTCAATTGATTTGTTATTTTATTTATCTTTTACTTCTCTTTGTACAAATTATAGCAGTTTACCAAATAATTGAACAGTTCTATAATTATAACTAAACAATTAGAGCAGATCAATTACTTGCTTACTCATTAATTTATCACACTCCAAGAAGCTGTGATCTCTATAGACAGTATATCTGTTTTTTAAGATTGTAACGACCCCAAAACCGGGTAAACAAAATTTTTCTACTTTCACTAATAAGATACAAGGAAATACATTTATAATGACAAAGTAAATAACTTTTCTTTTCATTCTAATTGAACATTTCATCATAAAGAAATAAATGACACAATACATCATTGTTCTATTTTCCAAGTAAATCACAGAGTACGCTTTCATCATTACTTTTCTTTCAATTAAAAAGCAAGGTAAGAATCTTACAAGTTTCAAACATAGCTTGGAAGCTTTTGAGCAAATAGGAATAAGACTGTCCAAGATCTTCCCTTTCAAACTTTGGTTCATTAGAAGTCTACTGTGGAGGAGAAACATCACTCAAGTGCTTTTCCACCAACCACGGACTTATATTGCGGTCCCCCGCACGTTTACTGTTAAGTAGATGGCCCTCCCTTCTATGAGGAGATTGGTTGGGTAACTGGTTCTGTATGACCAACTGAGCATAGTGTGTAATCCTACATAACTAAATCCTTGTGCCCTCACAATCTCAATCTAGCATGTAACCTGGACTACTGTGAATTGACAGTGTAATTCGTCTCACAGTCTAAGTGGACGTTAGGTATACTACACTACTTTGGCCAAAACATTTCGACAGTACTTATACTGACGGTCATCTATCACTTGCACTAAGTCAGATTCAATTTGACTTAAGGCTGCCTTATCCTACGCGTAGGTTGAGTCCTTTCCGTGGGTAGTCAATCACCCTAGACTTCCTACTTCAACTACTTAAACAGGAAATGGAATACAGTCAACAAGGGGTCCCTCTGGTACTTCCTAACATGGAAATCTTTATCCATGGAGTACATAGCTTTCTCTGGTTAACCTATTTAACTCTAAAGCTTTAGACTACCTTGGTACTGAATCCACCCTCGTCCTAGTATTAATAACTAGTCCCTTTCCTTTATTTAAGGAGTTCAAGCAGTATTCAAGTAATACAAAACATAAGGTACTTTTACTAAGAAGTAATCAAGCATTTCCCTTTTATGTTATTCCTTTTCAAATTTTCTTATGAAATCAAACTATTTCATTTCAACAAGCTTTTAAGCTATTTCCAATTAAACAAGCTCTTAAGCTATTTCTTAATTCAATAAGCCCTTTTCTAATGAAATTAAGCTATTCCCAATTCAACAATTCCATAGAAAAATAGAGGCTTTCTAATATTTTTCCTTTCAAACTACAACATAATGCAAAGCATATTCAGGCAAACAAATAACTCATTTTTAAATCAATGACAGAAATTCTACAAAGATATTTCTCATGCCTGATTTCCTTTTGCGAAATGAGTTCGATTGGTGGCTTCAGTTCTTCCTCTACCGTCCTTCACAGCCTTTACCAGCTACTTCTTAAGCAGGAACAAATACAACTCTCAGGTAAATGCAGTTCGGTAATGAGGGAATGTTGCTCTCAGCAATACAGTCTCAGCAAGATGATATTTGGCTCTCAGCAAAATTGTAGATGGCTTTCACAAAATGGTATATGACTCCCACAATCTAAATAGCAATGATGGATTTGCAACTCACAGTAAATGCAACAGCAGTGATGGTGAATAAAGCTCTCACAAAACTCAACAGCAAAGAGGGAATTTAACACAGAAAAAGCTACAGCAATGAAATTCGTAATTTCCAAATGCAAAGGAGAGTGGTGAAATTAGCAATGAGAGTAAACCTATATATAGGTTTCGAATTCTCATGTTTATAGAATTGTAGGCATGAGAATTCGACACCTCTCCAATTGACATTGTCAAAATGCGCAGTGGCAAACAAATGACCAGATACTCAGCAAATTTAAGTGATGAATCAAACATATTTTCAAAGAATGTTTCAACTATCACATGACGAATTCGTGAAGCAACCACGTACAAGATTAGTCACTGAAAATGCCCTCAAAAATGGCGAACTAAAAGACAAATGGCGTTTTAAGTTTGCTGTTTGAAAACGTCAAGGGTTACACACAGATGTTTTTAGCTTCCTTCCGCCCACACATCCAGAATGGTGGCGTTCAAACATCCGCGACCAAGTCTAAGATATGCGAGCTGGGCGCCCAAACATTCTCCATTGTTTCCATTGTTTTCTGGTTCATACAGTCGCGCGATTTCTTCCCGTGAAGAAATCCGCGATTTTCAAACATTTACTTTTAAGTCTTTTAAAAGTCCATAGTTCAAACATTACATTTCCTTAATATTTTTCATGAATTTTCAATGGTCTAGTGAATTTCGAAATTCCTTTCCCCAATAATACTTTCAACGTATTTTCCAAAGGTTTGAATATTTCGAAATTCCTTTATATGGTAATGCAAAATAATTACCAAAGACTATATAAGTCTATTTCAAATCTTTCAAAAGCAAAGTCATTTTAATATATATTTTAAAATGTTATTAATATATTTTGTATTATATTTAATATAACATATTATAGTTTTAATTTACCTTAATTTAAATATATAAATATATCTATATAATATTCGAATATTACATTAGATATATTAATATATTATCGGTAAGACTATAATAATATCTATATTAAATATATTAATAAGCATATCCATATTTACACTTAAATATATCTATACATGTTTATTTTCAATTCTCCAATTACGTGTATTATAGGCCAGTTAGAGCACCTTTAATATACGTAATTGCACAAACACGTATATATATACATTTAACTGTAAATTCCAGGCATCAGTAACTTATCAGTTCACATTTCACTTTCAAGGTTCACAGAACAGTAAGTCAGTCAATCAAGGAACACCACTCATAAAGCATAAAGAAGTAATCAGAAACTCCTAAGCCTAAGGATGACTTATCATGATGACTTAATCTGACTCAGTTCCTAAAACCCTCAGTGAAGTGTGTGTATGCTCATATGATCAACTTTACCGGTTAGCCGACCAAGTTCCTCTCCCGAGTGATGTTTCCCCTCCTCCTGGAGGAATATTTCCTGTTCCTGCATCCATGGCACAAAACCACGACAGTCAATTGCTCACAATATTTGCAGTATATATAAATCAAATATATAAAACAAGACTAATTACTTTCCTCTATTCATTGCTTATCCAAGAATAACATAAAACAAGAATACAGAATGAGCCAATCATAACATGTAAACAAATTCTCATATTGATAACAAGGTTCAATCACATTTTATTCGTTCAAAACCTTCCTTACAATCAGAATGCTCTAAGCATTACTAGAATAGTAACTATACAAATTTCCGGGGTGTAACAAAGATCAAGTAGTTGGGGGATCCTATTGGGGCTCCCACCTGAGAAATATCAAAGCAAGTACAATAATGATTTTGGTATAGAAACCAAAAAGGAAGAGCATAATGTAAACAAAGGCCTATAACAGCTACTACAACCAACACAACTCTTAGGCCAAATCCAAAGGCCTACCAACCAGCAGAAACCAGAATAACAATGTGCCAACCATACTAGATGCAATATAGCAATGAAAAGTTGAGTTTGACACCACAGACACTCTAGACTGCATACTCACAGCTAGAAACATATAGATACACACCAGAAATCAGCAAGCAACAAAATTTCAACCAATCTCCCACTGGCATCCTAGAAGCTTTAGCTTTGCTCCACTTTGCCATTTTCTCCCACCATTTTAACTCCCGGTCTTGCTGTATTATTAGAAGTAGAGAAGTGAACCCCATGCAAGATTTCCACTTGCCTCTTGCTCCTATGGATTGAATTCCAACTGAACACAAAGTGTGGTTTGTCGTTACCTCTAGATGGCCCTTCATTAATCCTAGCATAACCTTACTAATACCCATGCAATAAGTTCTAAACACCTACACCTCATGTTGCAATATTTGAAATGTCTATGTCTTTGACCTTGAGGGCATTGCTCCACAATTCCTTATCCATCTCATTCTTAACACCATCTCTACCCAGAACTAGCTCATTGGGGAGTGCAGGAAAGACATTATAGAGGTCAGGAAGCACCATCTAAAGCAAGCAAACCCTAATTGAAGCATTAGGAGCACAGAGCACCAATCTCTCCACAAAATCCTTCCTAACCATTGCCTTGGACTTGGGAGGACCTTGTGCTCCTAAAATTGACTCACTAAGCACTAACTTTATAAAACCTAGCAAACACTAGTGTCTAGCAGCAAAAAAATGTTTCCAATGACTATCTGAAACAGCTCCTTTATGCTGTAGGTCTTTAGACACCTTTGCTTTCTTGTGACATGCCATGATAAAGAGCCAAAAAGAGTAGGAAATTCCCACACCACTTCTGCTGCAAAACCAACCAATTAAAAACTACCTCCATAACAACTCCATACAACTAGGCATAAATTGGCTTCAAATAAACCACTCACACAAGCCAAATTAATAACAAAGATCTTACACACACAATCATCCTAGAATTCAAACATTAATACAAAGGTGCTTCACACAAGACTTGGAGGATAATAAACAATGCAACTTTAATCTCCAACAAGCTCTATCATACAATGCAAGAGCCAACCATGAGTGGGCGTTTAACAAACATATGCCAAATGTACACACACCAAAAACTGTAAAAAACAACCTTCACACAGAAATGTCCCAAGAACCACAAGTAGAAGGAGATCAAAAATTATCAAGAGGGATTATATCTCAAATGTTGCTTGTTAGCATCCCTACAGAACTTAGTTTTCATCCCTCTTTTAGTCAATTTGTTGATAGTTAATTCTTGAGTTTGCATTGACTCCGAGTCAATTGTTATCCTCCCAATTAGTGTACGAAGATTGTCTCATCCTAGTCTTTCAAACTAATGACTTTTTTAGGGTAAAACAAATCACTTCAAGCTGATCAAGACTAAGCAATGGTGAAGTATCAAACAATTAAAGATGGAAGTAGCAAATGACGATGAGGATGTGTTGTCTTCAATTTTGAATTCTCAAAATTGGACAACCCATATGAAATTTTGCCTAAAATTTCTTCATAAATCTCTATGGCACGCATTTCGAGTCGCCAAAATTCTCCAATTGAATTGTGCAGCTATTGGTCTCCATCCTATTTTGCCTCGTGCGAAATCTAGGAGTATTTTGACATGTTTTTCCCCTTGTTTTGTCTAATTTCAGGATTTTTGATCACCATTGCAAGTAGGGATCTTTTTGTGTTAAGGTACGTTTTACGAGGTGTTGAGGTTGTAAAACTTTGGATTTCAATTGATGGTTCCCTTGGGCATCCTTTCATCAGCTCCCCTTTCCGTTTTTGTAAAATTCTGAGCCATTTTTCTTGTGTTTTTGGCCAAATTCGGGTTTTTAAGGCAGCTCAGCAAAATAGGAAGTTTTAAGTCATAAAGCAAAAATTGTTAAAGTGCCAAAAAGTTCCTATTGTGCTTTAAGTAAAATTGTCAAAGTGCCAAAAAGTTCCTATTGTGCTTTAAGTGAAATTGCTAAAGTGCCAAAAAGTTCCTAAAATTGTTAAAGTTCCAAAAAATTCCGATTTTGCTTTAAGTGAAATTGTTAAAACTCCAAAAAGTTCCTATTTTCACTCATTTGACAAAAGCAAAATTGCTAGAGTGTCAAAAAGTTCCTATTTGGCTTAAATGACAAAATAAAAATTGCTAAGTTGTCAAAAAGTTCCTATTTTGCCTCTTTGTCAAAAATAAAATTGCTAAATGAGCCAAAAGTTCCTATTTTTTCCCATGAGTAAAAAGAAAAGTTGCTGAAAGCTTTCAAAAACCCGATTTGGTCTCTTTTTGCCATTTTCTTTTGTTGTTGAGCTTGAAAAACCCGACGCCATGTTTGAAGAGGGCAGTTTGAGTTTGGTTTTGATTGTCTCCCTTCTTTCATGGTGTTTCCATTAATTTCTAGCAAAGAAATCAGACTTTCAGCGGCAATAAATCAAGTCATTTTTATTTGTTGAGCTTGCACAAGTCATCTAGGGTTTTCATCTCCATTTTTACTTTCAGCTTCTCTTTTCCAAGGTATGTTGTTTGCTTTCCTTTTGTTTTATTTTCTCTTTCCCTTTTATCTAATCACATTTGTGCTTAGTCGTTTCTTTTATTTTCTGGTTTTTGTGTTGTTATCTAATGTCCTTTGAGCAGAAAAGCGTTTTCCTTGTATAGTTTTGCTTCTTGTCAAGTCGTCTTTTCTTCTATTTTGCTGTTTGCAAGACTCCATGATTCCCTTACATAAATAAAATCGGTTTCTTCAAACAACAAATATGAAAAACGTTTTTGCCCTTGATCAAATCGCGTTTTCACTCAAAGGAATCACGTTTTTGCTTTTAAACGTCTTTTGATGCTGATTAATGTCATGTGTATTTGTCATTTTGTGTGAAGTCGTCATTATCTCAAATGCTATGGTGAGACATTTCTGAAAAACGTGTTTTTGAGAGCAAATCACAATTTCTAAAAAAGACGTCTTGAGTAAAAAACGTGTTTTTTAATCTTTTCCCTTGCCATTGTCTCACTCGTCTCCATTTCTCATTTCCATTTGCCTTCACCTAGTTCGCCTCATTCATTTCATTCATCTCATTTACCTTCATTTTGATAGATCATCAAATCCTCTTTGCCATTTTCGCAAAAATAATGATTTGTCTTGATTTCGGGTTTTCATAGTTTGACATCAAAATAGGAATTTTCGATCAAAAGTGCAAGTAGAGGTTTCAAAAAATAGAACTTGCAATGACCTTTCATTTTTCCTACCTTGCACTTAAAAATTGCAATATGTCCCAAAAATTCCGACTGCACTTAAAACTTGCAGTCAGCCTTCAAAAACCCGAAATTGAGCTTTGACCTCACTTTTGCAGCCCCTTTGTCTCATTCTTGTTAGTCTTGTTTGCACACATGACCTACCAAATCAATAATATAAGGCATGGGCCTTATTTTTCAAGCAAATTCCAAGGTTGGAGAATGATACAAAGAAAAAACAGCAACATGACGAAGCCACACAAGGAGTTGAACAAGTGACATGATTGAGCATAGAATGCTTTCAAAACAGAGATGGAAGAGTGTTTTCCAAACAGCAGCATGAAGACCCAATCAAGGATGATGTAGTTCAAGTCGTGTTTTTGGACACTTACAATAGTTTCAATTATGTATTTGTAATTTAGTTTTGACAAATTACATGTAAAATGGAAAATTGTAATTGCAAGTAATCATATCACTTGCAAAGTTGTAAAATGTAATTACATGTGATTACAATACAAAGTCAAATTACAATAGGACTTGTAATGTTGAATAAGTCAATTGCAGTTAGTTAGTGGTTGAGAGAATTTCTCAAGTTTGTTGGGATCCTCCCACCTTTTTCTCAAGGCTTCTCTTCTATAAATCTTTGAGGGGGTCTATTGTAATAGATATCTTTTTAGCAAGCAATAAATCTCTGCAGAATTTTGTACTCATAAAGACTTTGAGCTTTATAGTTATAAGTTGTGATTTTTCAAGTAATATCAAAGAGTTGGAATTTCAGACTTTGTGTTAAGGCTTGACGATGCATTAGAAAGCCAACAACAGTATGAAGAAGATGACTGCCACTATGAAAATTGATGACTGGCTTTGATCATTGTTGTTCAAGGGCGCCTTTCTTCAACAAGGGCGCCTTTTAGGTGCAAGTTCATCATTTGCTTTGAAAAAACTTCATCTCTTCATGTTTCGCGTTCGTCATGCATCGTGACTGTGTTGGGTATTGTTGTCGACGACACATGCATCCTATCAAACACCTCTAGCATGTTGTGTGTATAAGTGTCGGAACAATGACTAAGGCACAAACCACACAGCCTCCTTGGTAGCAAGGTGTGCATTTTCCAAACAGCCAATTTTTAGCTTTCTTCACTTTTGAAAATCCCCTCCGTTGCAGAACATCTTTACAAGCCTTTTCCGCCATGGATTCACCGTTGAAGATTTTGAAGCTTAGTTTTCAGCACCTGGTATTGGCCAATCTGCCATTAATGGCTAAAGAGGTCCTAGCTTTATTCTTGAAAAATGAAAATAGACCCCCCAGAGTAAAACAATGTTTTTGGTGATTTTGACTTCACCAATGTGATCGTGGAGTCAAATTATCCTATCAAAATCATTTTCAATGAATTTCAGAAAGGTCCTATTTTTTAGGGTTTTCCTAAAAACAGGGGTTTGAAACCCTAATTTTCAAAATTTCAAAATTTCAAAATTTTGCAAGCATCTTCCTTGACATAAACCCACAAAAACCCTATGTTTGGTTTGACCTAGAACATACTTTTGACAACATTTTAACATGATTTAGCTCAATTTAAGCAAAATGCCAAAAAATTATTTTGGGTACAATCGTACAACAACTAGTTCACAACTTCTCAACACCTATATATTCATTAGGAGTTGATGGAACTGGAACCAAGCCTCCCCAAGAAGTTAGCAAAGACTCCTCATCTTGGCTTGAGAACATCCTAGGTAGGAAGAGGAGGAAGCCTTCTTATCAGTTGAACTTTGCAGAACTTGATAGTGTCTACCAAGACACACCAATAAAGAAACTTAAGAAGCAAGTTCACATAAAGAAGAGTTTCGATGGCAAGATTATCCTCTAGACTGCTACACCTTTGGAGGACAAGAACATTGATAAAGTTGAGATTGATGACTTCAAAGTTGTCAAGGCCAATCTCGGTAGAAGCACCTGGCATACTGATGTGAATCTCTTCGAGGTTGCAATAGATAATCTAAAGGAATGAGTGCTCAAGGATGGAGAAGATAAGGCAGCCGTGAAGGCTACGATTTGGCAACTGTGGCAATATGTTTCCAATCTCCTTCATGGCACTTCATAGGCCACTTTGTTGCTTCCACAAATTTTTGAGTCACTAGCAGATCAACACCACTTGAGTCAATTGGTCATATACGGGAAACATATGCGAGATTGGATAGATGAATTCATCATCAGGGGTAGATTTATACTTCCAGAGACATATCAATTGAGATATAACACCCATGATCTTCGCCAAGGGATTCAGAGGTTTGAGCAGTGTATGGAAGAAGTGAAACCAATGTATGAGATCATCATTTCCGACTTGAGGACGGCTTATGATTCAGTCATTAGAGAAGAACATAAGACGAAGATTTTTGCTTGGAGAGAACAACACCTCTTCAAAGTCAAAACCTATGAGAGAACATCTATAGAATTGGCTGAATATAGACAAAAGGTTGCTAATATCCTCAAGTTCATAAGCACATTTGTTTCACAGATCCCTTGTCAATATTGTCATGATGATGGCACTTTCTTTGATCTCGGAGAAGTGCAACCAGAGTTTCAAAATCTCATCCATGGCAGTTTTAGTACTGATCCCGTTGCCGGCAAGATGAATCATGTTGCCGTGATGTCAACAAAATTTGATAAAGCAGCAGAAGAGGTGAAGAAATTTCTAAGTTTGATTGCAAATGGTGAGGAGGTGTTGGAAAAGAAAAATATTTTTCTGGATAGTATTAGTTCTCCTGACAAGGAGGCAGTTACTAGCTTTTTGGTGGATATAGTTTGCCAAATTATCAATGAGTGAGTCACGTTTTTGGGGTGGCGAAGATTTTCAAGAATAGAACTAAAAGCAGCAGTTAACTCAATGCCTTTTTCGAGTTTAACTAGCTATTCTTGTTCCATGCTTATCTATTCTTTGTGAATTAGAAAAATCAAATGTATAGTTGGAACCTTTCTTGCTTTTAAATCAGTTAACTGATTTTAGCAGGTGGTTAGTTAGTTGTCTTGAGTTAGTTTTAGAAATAAATCTTGCATGTTGGCAAGTCTAGTTAGCTTAAAGCAAAGAGATTTTAGGGTTACCTACTCCTTGTTTGTGTATAAATAAGGGCAGCCTTGCCCATTATTTTCTAACTGTTATTGTAAGAGCTAATTTGTAAGCCTGTATTGCTGCAAATTGTTGTTCAGTTACCATTCAACTTGTGTCAAGTGTAATCTGGTGTTTGATCGCACATTGTAAGCCTGTCTTTGCTACAATCTTCTGTCCCAAAAGTGTAACTGCTGTTAGAAATTGAGAAAAGTGAAAACTTATGCCTTCTTTGCTCTGATTTACTTGCTCAATCTCTTTCAGTTTCCTGTCTTATGTGTTTTTCTTGTATAATCTTTATTTCAGCTTACATCTTATAAGTACAATGTTTCTTTAGGTGTGATCTGGAAGTAGGTTTATTTAAGCTTTTGTGTTAATCAAATCATTCCTCGTTTACTCCTGACTCTCAAGCTCTGAGTTTACTTGAGTTGTCAGAAGTGTCTATAGTTTAGGCATAGTTGTAGTTTGAAGTTTTGGAAAAGAGAAAACCTCAGCTACGACGTGAAGAGTTTTATAACCTTGTGCTCTTAGCTGAGAATAAAAAGATTGGCAATAGTTTAGTATTTCTTTTTAAGCATCATCAACGAAGAGGGATCTTCCCCTCCTAATTTTAAGAGCAGTTTAACTATGCATAGCCGTCTATTTCTAATCTGCATTCTAGAGGCGCGAATTGAAATGCCAACAGATCCATATGAGTTACCTTATCCTTTCCTCTTCTAATCACACAACATATCCAAAAAGAGCAAGATAAGGCATACTCCTACATTCAACACTTGTAGTCTTTGCAATCCAAAGTGGTGAAATTTCTTCAAAAGACTCAATAAAATCAGAAACAACTCATGGATTGTCATTGTATTTACATGATTTTTTATTGGGAAAAAATCTTGGTTAAACAAATATCGTTTTCAAGAGAAAGCACATAGCAAGGTCCAACCTCTTTGGTATGGTATTATACTGTTCTCCAATAGATATCCAAAAATACATTTTGCCTTGATCTTCCAACACATTTGGACATTCAAAATGTTGTGAATGTTGATCTTCTCAAACACTGCCATGAGTCCGCATTGGAGTTAGAACTCTAACAACTAGTCAGTCATCATGTAGACAATGTTCCTGAATTTCAGCCTCTATTAGATGTGGATTGGCTTTTTGACACCAAAACTCACAAGATTCATCATAATTCTACCACTTCTACCACTTCTACCACTTCATACCTTGTCGCAAAACAAGGTCAATTTCTACATCAGCATGGGTAGATCCCATACCAATAGATGCCTCGGAGATTTCCTTCTCACTTGAGAGCATTGGAGTCCAATGCTTCAACTTTTGTGAGCAATAATAAGAATTCATTAAGGGTATAGAGGGTACATAGTACGCATAATATAACACTTAGGTTAATTATATTTCTTATAATCTCTATTTCTAGTAGGTCATTATAATAAATTTGGAATACTAAGAGACTCTTGCATATCCACCTCACCTAGTCTATTATAGTCTCCTAGTTTAAGACATCTTCTAGGATAGTTGAGTCATCTATAGTTAAACACTTGTCATGGTTAGGTGAAACTTGTAATAATGTTCTTAGTTTAGATTTTTCTATTCATATCCATGTATTCCAAAAGCATTGTAACTAGTAACTAGCAACGAGTCTCTAAAAGCTTAGCAGTGATTTCAAGCAACTGTGATTTTCATGCATGATTTTGTTTGAAATCTTTCTTAGTAGTTTTTGATATTATAGTTTAGTTTGTAGCTTTCTATTTTAGATATTCCTTGTCACATACCATACTGTAGACATTTATTTCCTACATTTTGCTTGATTTTTATATCATTAATGTAAACAAAATAGCCACAAAACCAAACGAATTCAGGATAAAAGTCAGAATTGTTTGTAAAGAGAATTTGACATACGCCCCATAATGACAAAGCATCCATCCTCATCCATCTTTACCGTATCACCAGTCCTGAAATAGCCATCATCTCCAAAGGATTCCTTTGTAACCTGTAAGTATGATATATATTACAGATCTCAGAATTGGCAACATGAAGAAAGAATCAAACCAACCTATGAACAGAAGTTGTTCTTCAAAAATAATTGATTTCTAATTCAAATATTCTAAAAAATTTAAAGATGACATAAACTTCTTGCATAAAAATTTGAAAATATGGTTGTCCTTATCTTACTAATACAATTAAAGATTAATTCTAGACATTTCAGGAACTTATTCTATCCTTAAAGCAATACATTCTGTAATGAGGTCATTAATGCAATCTTTCCATGATAACATACGTATAAGATGCTTACTTCTACTAACTTTGAAAATAGAAAACACGCCTACTCAGTTGATAGGATGCCATCCATATTTAAAAACTCTGTTTGAAGCAGGTTCAAATCAAACCGAAATAATTGCAAAGAAGGAATAATTAATATCAGTAGGAAATATTAATGCACAGCTACATTAAAAAGCATTACATTGAACACAAAATAATATGGAGCTATTTTCACTAAGTAGTGAAACACTGAAGACAATTTTTAGAAATGATAAAAGCTTTCAAATCATGGACTGTGTAATGGATGTTCACCTAGCATTTGGTTTAGAAACGTATTATTGTCTCTCTAACACTTACATGTATTTTCTTATTGTATTATTCTTCCTTCCATCCTAAATAACTTTTTTATTTTTTTTGCAATTGCTGCAGCTTCCTGAGGTTCTCTCTATGCCCAAGAACTTTGCCAATAACTTCAACTTAAGCACATTCTGCTCTTTGATTTTTTCCCATTACATGACAGATATTTAAATTTGGTTTTCTTCATTTTTTATTCTCATATCTTATTCTTTGGTTGACTACCCTCCACCATCTAATTAAATACTAGGGATCCATCAATATTGCACTTGTTCTTTTATTTAACATGTTACACCCCACCCTATATTTCTAAATTTACGTTTCACTAAGGTAAATATTCTGATGAATCATAAGATTAAGAAACCTTGAAAATTATATAAATTATGATGAAATTATGCAATGTTATGTTTTGCTATTCTATGAAATGATGACAGTTATTTGACGTCATGAATATGATGAAATATAATGAAATGATTCTATTTGCTTTGTAAATGAAATGATATGATCAGGCTATAATGTTTACTAGGCTAACCAGCTGTTTGTTTTCTTGAGTGAGATTGCAGGAGCGATCTGAACACCTTGAGAGAGAAAGAGGGGGAGTATTGTCTTCGTAAACCTACTAGGTCTAGGGATGTCTCTAGCAGGTTTGGAGGTAAGCCAACTTAAGACAGTTGAGTATGGTTTGTCCAATGCGTTTAGTATGGCCTTTGTAGGGTTTTTAACTCAATATTACTCTAAAGATAAGCAGAAGTATATATAAATATATATATACACGTATGTATGTATTGAGCAATGTTATATAAATACTACTACTTGATACTTACCAATATTAAAATATAAAGGGGCATTGATCATAATGATCATCCTTGAGTTCATTCTATGGGGCGAATACGCTTAGAGACGACAAAAAGATCAATGTCGTCGATCATGTAAGATTGTGTTACCAACTCTAAATTTTTGAATGATTTGTCATTTATATGTGTTTGTATTTGTTGATAATTTTAAACGACTAAGCTAGTCGATGAGTCCATCATTTTGACAAGGCTCCTTTTATGGAGGGGCATGATATATCGATAAGTTTGCTCAACTCAATTGAGGAGCTTATTGATTATAGAGACGACATAGATATGCCTATATATACAGGAGTTTCTTTTTAAATAAGAAAATGGATTTTGTTTAACCACGACCGACAATATGAAGGTGGTGAAAGCTTAAAAGTACATCAAATATTAGTAAGGCCATAAAGGCCGCAAGCTTGAATATTAGAAATGGGAAGAGTTCCAACATAATTCAAATGTCGTTAAGCTATAATAAGCTGTGGAACTTAACCTGAGGTGGCACATAATGGAATATTAATGCTTCTTTAAATGTTCTTTCATATGGTAAAAGCCACAGCATATAGTTGAGAAGCGACGAAATAAAATAGTAGTCCAATGACATGTAAACCTGCTTGAGCCATGGGTATCACCAAAGGCGGCAGGAACCTGTTGACGTGCTTTTTATGACAGCGCCAGCACAGAATAAAGTTGTCCAACGGTCACTCTATTCTCTCTTGATCAAAGTGTCCCACATGCTAAGATTGCTTGAAAGTTCATGTGTTCGACTCCAAGGTTCCTTTTATCGCGAATAGACTCAGTTGGTTGATGTGTTTTGCTGGTTATTTCAAGGGGACTTACGTAGTTGTTCGACTCTGTGAAGCAATTAGGACATGAATGATTTAGCAATATTGTTCTGGTATCTAGACTGACTCGAAAATGCAGAATTTAAAGGGGATAGGGATAGGGATTCTACAAATCTACTTCTAAAGGGTGGAGGACGAGGATCGACTTAAACAATCTTCAAACCAAACTTTGCTTTGTCTCCTTTCGAACAACTCCGACAAAGTTGGTGCAATCTTCAAAGGATGAGAAAAGTGTTCAAACTATGACGCAACATGTTCATACCGTCAATACGATGCATACAAACATATGAACCACAATCGAAGTTAAGTGCTGATACTCCAGTTGACCACGCAAGGCGAACTTACCATCAGTAAGCCCGCTAGTGGTATGGATGAAAGAAGATATGCTCAAATCACAACGCCACACTCCACAATTAACAACTACTTGCATGAAATAGAAATCTACTTTACTCTATCTACCTTGAATTGGAAAGACGAAATGGCCTTGCTAGCTACTCATAACAAAGAAGAAATCACCAAGCAATGAAACTCTTTGTATTATGAAAAGTGTTCACAACAACCTTTTACAAAACTTTCAAAGGAAAGTTTTCTTCCCTCCTCAATCTAAAGCTAACTTCTAAGCTAAATGCTATATGCCTTCTACTCTCTAGCTCTGATTCAACTCTTGATCTAATGTCTAATTATTTACAAATGAGGGGGATGCCCCTTTTATAATAAGTCCAATTCAGTGGACGGTTTAGATCAAATTACAATGAAGGGCTCAGATCGAGCCACCTATGCCCTGATTAGGGTTTCTGCCCTAAAAACCGCCACAGAGAGGAGTGGGCAATGAATGCACAGAATATTCTCCACTCCCCTGCAGGAATCATAATGAGCAATTAATGCCCACTACCATCATCAAGAAGGTCCTCATCAAGCAGCGCATTCCCACTGGCCTTCTCCCGGATAGCAAACTCGATCAATCGGGCCAATACTGCTTCAACCTCTTGTGCAGAGATCGGTGGAATATGGTTGAGCTGGAACTCCAAGACTGCTACCGTCTGTCCGTATCTAGTGTAAGATTTCCTCCATGTCACTAAGGCGTCCTGGGTATGCTGAATTATACTAGAGAATGTGGAGACATTCTCAAAGTCATCCAGGACAAGTGACCTCGCAGCTGAGAAGAATGGAGGCAGTCTACCTTTCAAGCCATCAGCAGTTATCTCCTCTGGGACCAACTTTCTAGCAAATATGGCTTCTAATGTATTGAGGACTCCCCCTAAGATGTTGCCCATTGCTTTCCTCACTTTAGCTGAATCTGCCCTTGCTGCGTCGTGAAATCCACGGCCTGTGACCACCGAGGAGTACCAACTGGTGAAATCATACCTATCACCTCTCTGAATTACACCTCCATCCACCAAGGGTTCTAGAGGTATATGCATCAAAGCCCCCAAACGAAGTACAGTCTTCGTTTGATAGATGCGAGTATCACCCCAGGCTTGATCTACTATATCCATCCGTGCCAAAATACTTGAGGCCTGTCGATAAGCATCGGCGAGGTCCTCCATGAATTTCCCTGTCTCAGTATGAACACGGCTAACCCACTTGTCTGCCTCAGTTTCCATTTTCTTCAAATCCTCTAAGGCAACAACTGACTCCTTCGGAAGCTCTGATGGACGTTCCACTGCTGGGTTTGCTGGTTCACCTGGACGTGCTAGATTTTGCATGTATCCTATCAAGGGTTTGTGCTCCTTCTTCAATTTCTTATACTTCCCCTCCGTGCGGAGCAACTGATCCTTCAATGCCTGATAGGAGTTATCGAACTCCTCGATAACTTGGGCTCCCGTAGGACGACCCAACTCTACTGTGGTGATCACGTAATTTTCAGGCCTCTCCTTGGTTCGATCACAATCTTCCCTCGGAATAGCCACCTGAAGCGTGCGAGAGCCTGACTCGTCAGTCGAGATCTTTGAAAACTTTTGGGCCCTTTTCTTCTCTGGTGGCGCACTGATCCTCCTGAGGAACTCCTCCATCTCAATGGCCGGATCCGTATCATCCTCGGGTTCTCTCCTCATTCTGTCGAAAAGCCAATCAGGCACTGTCTGCTGTGGATTACAAATGACAAGGGGCTGCTCTTCTGTTGCCTCCATCTCGTGCACTTCCTCTCTTCTTGCACTGGTTTGCTCAGGCTCATCCTCCTCTATAAGCTGGGTATCTCCCGACCCTTGGGTCCCCTGTTCTGTGTTTTCTTCTTCTTCCAAAGCCGTGTCCAACATCTGCTGAAAATGGGTGTCGACCATTGTTTCCTCTTCCTCCTCTTGTTGGCCGCCCCTGGATAGACTGACACTAGCTGATTCCCGGGCGTTGGGCTGATCTACCTCCTCAAGTCCCTGCTCTTCCTCTAATCCTGCCCTCTGATCGACAAATAATGAAACCACTCTCAAACTCGAAGACTGAGTTTGTGAGTGCACGGGTGATGCTTGTTCTATCCTCAACGGTATCGGTTGGGTTGGCACTTCCACTTGTGCCCTCGATGTTTGAGCAATTTGTTTCCCCCTTTTTCACCGATAACGGCCTTGGGTCACCCATCAAGCTATAAGTAAGGGCGATCGACTTGCTCTTGAGTCTGCATACATGTCTGTCGACCCAAGTCCTGGTAAAAGTCATCACCGGGATAGAAAGCGTGTCCAAGTCCATGATCTCTGGCTCGGACCAATCGGGTGGTGGGACAGGAGTATCCCTAACTGAACCATAGTCGGGTTGCATGACGTTGACATCCTCCTCCACCTGGTCGGGAACTGGAATAACCTCACATTCTCTAATCAACTTGAGAGGAAGTCTGGAAAACATCCTTCTTCTTATCTCAGCCTCATCCACTGCATTTGCCCAGAAGTCCTCCAGATGAGCTCTGTGCCGGTATTCAACGTTCTGTATCATCCGGATGTTCCTGTAAGGATCGAAATCCTGCCTGCTTGTGTGATATGACAAATGATAAGATTGCAGCTCGTCCTCTGCCTCTCGGGCTGCCTGCAAAGAGGGACACACCTCGATGGAATTTCCCATGGTGATAGGGAAATCAAGTCCACCCTTCTTTTTCCTTTTCTGAATCTTATCGTAGGCAATCAATTGCCTAGATACCTCAAACATTACTATGTGATCAGTGGGGTATCGTGGTAACCGATACGGATACGAAGTGAACCCCTGCAGCCTAATATATGTGAATTTCGGGAATTGGATGAGCCAATACCCATATTCCTCAATCAGTGTCTGTGCTTCTTTAGATATTCTTTGCTTCGTCCTTTGCTGAAGCGTCCTCGCAATGTGCATTGTGAATGCATCATTTGCCCGTTTATAGTTGGCAATGTTAGCTAAATGTAGCTGTGTGCAGGCTTCATGGATTTTGAATTGACCAGGGGCACAGCCGATTGGCTCCTTGTACGAAATCCCTCTGTACTTAGTCATTCTGGCCAACATGTAAATTACATATGAGCTCATGTAGAAATTCCTCGTCACCTTCAGGCTCCTGAATTGCTCATCGATGTGGTTGCTAATCATCCTAGCCCAATCGACACACTCCTTTCCCTCCAAGATGATCTCGATGAAGTAGAACATCCAAGGCTCGAAAATGTAAGCCTGTGCTCTCCCATTTACCCGGCTCAGCATCATTATCAAATCACAGTATTCTTGTTTCACGTCCTCGGCAATTATCTGCTTTGGGAGCTTAGTGCGGGGTGGCCTCGGCTTCTGCATCTAAACTCTGTTGATGACTGCAGTGACCCTTTCGAAAGAGGAAGAGTACATCTTGTCTGCCCTTTTGTTTGTTCTGTATAACATCTCCTCAGCAGTTGGAATCCCAAATGCCTCTCCGATGGCATCCGGTGTGAAGTTGGCGAGCAGTTTACCATCCGGAGAGACAATCGTCCTACGTTCTGGCTTGTAGTGATTGGCGCACTCCATAATTAGCTCCGGACACTGAATCGCTGGCGGAAAACTAGCAGCTGCTTAAATTCCACTCTTCATTATATTATGTGCGTGACTGATGGTTGATGGCCCCCTAGCCCGAACATCCTCGATTTGAGTGCATTTAGATTAAATGAACCAAGGTTGGTGTCATTTAATCCCGCCAACTTTGAAACTATTGCTGACTTTGGGAGAAATGGCTTAGCGAGCCTTTTAATCATTGCTTGCCGGGATGAGCTAGCCTTGCCTGCTTCAGTGTTTGCAGCTCTGCCTGCGGCTCTGCTTGTTCCTGCAACTTCCTTTGCTCCGGCCATCTGCAAAATAAAATAGAATAGCAATAAGCTAGGCTGCAGATTTTTAAATAAAATGAAGTAACCTCCGAGACGGCTGCGAACGTGGAGTTAGCTTTTTTGAAAATAAAAAACTCTCAGCATAAATTACTAACTCCAAACCTCGTACTGTATAAAAAACTTCAAGCTTATAAAGAAGCTTTCAACGACCGCACTTCCGACTGGCGAAGAAAATTGCAGCCAACTACCAACTTTCAGCAATGTGGATACTTTCTCAGCACAAAATGAATTAAATCCTTTGTCTCGACTTCGTCAACCTCAGCAACTTTCAACTTCTAGCAGCTCGAATAAGTAAAATCTGCAGCAAGTTTCAACTTTCGTGCAACTTCAATACTCAACAATTTCGAAATAAATCCCCAGCACAATATAAATTTCTGCAACTCAACACTCTGCAGCAACTTCAACAAATAAATCTTCCAGCAACTCCGGAAAACAACTTCAACCTTCAACTTCGAAATTGCAGCAACACACTTTCAGCTTTTCGGAAGAAAGAGTCTCGGCAAATGAAAATTTCTCCAACACTTTGCACTTTCAGCAACTCAACACTCCGAAATAAAATAAACTCTCAAAGAATTTCTCTCCTCAACCACTTCGAAAATATTTCAATCTCTCAAGAACTTCTTCAGCAACTTCAACTTCGAAACAATGTGAGGAGAAATGAGAGAAGAGATTGTTTAAGTAACTCTTCTCGGAGAATCCTGCTAAGTAGTGCTGGGGCTATTTTTAGCGCCTTCATCAATTTTCCACTCTCTTCGTTCGGAATCTTCTAATTCAAGCGCAGTAGTGGGCTAGTCGTCAGCCGGTCATTATGGCAGTTGCCATTAATAATGATTCCTTCTTCTTCAAATTTCGAATTTTCCTTTCTAGTCTGCCGGTTAACTCCTGGTGATTTAAACAACTCGCGAGAAAAATCACTTGACTTGATTGAAAATTCCATTTTAAAATCTTCGCAGTGTTTAAATAAATTTGATTCGAAAAAAATTGTGGGAGTTGTAGATTCATTTCCAACTTTTAAAATGTCTGCCATTTAAATCCTCAATTTCATAAAATTTGCCTTAGACATTTTTAATTCTCTCATTAAAATGTTCAACTCCGGGTGATTAAAAATTATTTGCATGCTCGAAATAATTCATCCTCTGAGATTTAACTTCCGTCAGGAAAATAATCTAGGCAAAACGAATTTCCTCTGAAAATATTAAAATTTCCCTTAGGAAATTAATTTTCAAACTCTGTTAACTCATGGGTGCATTTTAAGCGGGTTCATTTGATTTTCACTTGACCCATGAAAAATATATCAGTTGCTTTTGCCTTGGTAATAAAATTTCATCACTGTGTTCACTTCATTTGAATGCCTTTGGAAAATTATTTTCAATTCATATCAAGGCGTACTTTCTCCAGTGCAGTATTTATCTCACTTAGAAAATATTTCTAACATTTTCTTCCTTGGCGTATTTCCCTTGGTATAATTTTTCTCTGATAAAAAAAATCTCCATGCCTTAGGAATTAAAATTTAAATCCCTCTCATTTCTTGGGCGTATTTCTTTCTTATTCAAATTTAAATTTCCAGGCCTTAGGCATTTTTTATTTCACCAACCCCTTCAAGGGCGCATTCTTACCTTGGCACTTTCGTTTTCAACACTTAGAAACTTTTTCTAAGTCCTCACTTTCAACTTGGGCGCATTTTAGATGTTGAACTTTCGATTTTGCCTTAGGCATTTTTAACCTTCAATCCTCCATGGGCGCAAATGAGGGGTGGTGCTTTTGTTTTTGCCTTAGAATATTTTCCACCCTCTCAACACTTTGACTTGGGCGCATTTCCTTGCTGGAGCTGGGCGCATTTTGCAGCTTCAACTTTCATTTTAAAGTGGGCGCATTTTGAAGGTGTGACTTCCATCTTGTTGCCTTAGAATATTTCAAGGCTCTATTTCCTCTTTATCTCCCTGGGCGCACTTTAGATGGCCCCCTTTCATTTTCTTTTTGCCTTAGAAACTTTTGAAGTCACTTGCTTGTCTTGAGGGCGCATTTTAGGTGTCAAGCTTCATTCTCATGCCTTAGAAATATTTCGGCCTCTGCTTCAAGTTGGGCGCATTTGGCACCCTCAACTTTTATTTTCCATGCCTTAGCATTATTTTCTCCAGCAACCTCTTTACACTTGAGGTGGGCGCACTTTGAAGGGTCTACTTTTATTTTACACGCCTTAGTTTATTTTTGAAGTCTCCACCTCTCCTTGGGCGCAAATGAGACCCCATGCTTTTGTTTTACTAGGTGGGCACATTTTCATACATGAACTTTGATTTTACGCCTTAGAAAATTTTAAGACCTCCTCACCTTGAGGGCGCATTTCACCCTTGCAAGTTCTATTTCCTTCTACCTTAGGCGATTTTGCCATCTCTTGGGCGCATTTGATGGCATGAGCTCCCATTTGAGGGTGCATTTTCATGGGTGAACTTTCAACTTTGCCTTAGGCGTTTCAATGCCTTCATCACTTTCTTCAAGGTGAGGGCGCATTTAGGGGGGTTAGCTCTCAACTTAACACTTAGGAAAATTTTTGATACCCCTTGAGCTTATGGACGCATTTTGCCCCTCAAGCTTTTGTTTTCACCACTTAGGAAATTTTGACTTGGCCTCACAACCTTGGGCGCATTTTCATATGCCCACTTTTGTTTTTGCCTTAGAAAATTTTGATGCTATCAATCTGTGAGGTGGGCGCATTTTGAAGGGGATACTCTCATTTTCCCACACTTAGAATATTTTCCATGCCTCTGCCTGTCTTTGTTTATGCATTCTATTTTTAGCAAGTTGTGCTATTTTTAGCAAGTCCCTTGATTTTCAACCTCTAAGGCTCCGTTTAGCCCGAAAATTTCACCATATGATATTCTCTGCCTGGTGAACCCGTTTTGCCAGTCCTCTGCCCTGACCTGCTATTTATAGCCACCTGCTATTTATAGTAAGTTTTGACTTTCTGACTTCAGTAGCTCCGTTTTGCCTGAAAGTTGCAACGCTTGATCTTGATAGCTTGAGTGTTACTCTGATGCCAACCTCGGGTGCAGACCTGCTATTTATAGTCGTGCCCTGACTTACTAAAAATAGTAAGTTCTCCAATTTCGCTCAAATTTTGCCAGCAGGTACCTTGAAGTGTGCTGACATGGGTGGGGTACTTCGTTTCGGCTATTTTTGGATTTTACCCCCTATAAAAGTGGAAACCCTAATTTGACTTGCATGTATCCCGAACGGTCTCCGTTTGACTTCGTTCCTTCTGCATGTCGTTCTGCTTGCTGAACTGGAGTGTTGGGCGGCTGTCGGAGTGTACCCGCTAAAAATAGAAACTGCCTGAAAAGTGACTCATCCACCGCCGGATGGTTTTGCATGCTATATTGCCCGCGGGATCTCAAAAAACCCAGAAAAACCCAGAAAACTGGTCTATATGCATGCACTGGCTAAAAATAGTAAGTCCTCAAAACTCGATCTTCTCCGCTTGCAAGTCACACCGTTGCGAAGCTCTCGAAAAACCCATAAAGAAAAACCCGACATGCGTTGAAAAACACTGCATGCGAACCCTAAAAATAGCCTCCGGAGGCTGAACTCTGAAAGTGGTCGTCTCGGTTTGCATGTTACATCACTGCGAAGGTTTTGGAAAACCTAGAAGGATTCTCCAGACATGCATCTGAAAAGCTCATGTGGAAACCCTGAAAATGGCTCTTGAAGCCTGAACTGCCAAAAATAGCAAGTCGTCTGATCTGGCTCAAAATTTACGTGTAGGCAGCTTGATGTTACCCGGATGCAGTGGAACTGATAGAATTCCAAAATCTCAATAAAATAGTCCCAAATTGAATACTTACTAAAAATAGTAAGTTGTCGGAATACAGTGAAAATTTAGGGGGACTCTTTTGGAAGCCTTCTGACTGCTGTACTGAGCTTGGATTTCAATTTCGTGACTCGGTTTGACCCTTAATAACTCTAATTACACAGACTTAACCAATACTTTAACCTAGGTCAAACGACAGGACATCCCCGAAAGGACCAGAGACTAGAGAGAGAGCAAACCAAAGCCAAAAGACCAGAATGGAGCAAAATTTAGGGGGTCCCCATCTTGATGGGGTGATGTGTGAAAAAGGTCACAACAGGACGCCATTAAGCTGGGAGAATTTCCCACTATGAATAAACCCGCCAGTTTTGACGCCATTACTAGAGGATGCCTGTAGGTGTCAATCGAACCATTTTCATCATGTGCTATTTGAATCATTCTTCACTGAGAAGGGTCGACTCATCTTTTAAATGTTGAGTAGGGTTCTAAACTGCTGCCACCATGAGTTTGACACTTTCAAATGGATAGAGGTGTCGATTCTCATGCCAAATTTGTAGGATGGCATGATAATCCGAACTCTATAAATAAGAGTTCACTTACTTATCAATTCACCAATTCACAATTTGCTTTCACCAATTTCGAATTTGCTTTCTGCAATTCATAATCATCCATCGTAATTTTCTGCAAGCCTTGAGATTGTCATTTGTTGCATATATGTATGTACGCACCTGCTGTAGAATCCATTGTGAGAAAAACAATAACCAGCATTACCAATAATTGAAATCCAGTCATTCTGAGCTTCAACTAAGAGTTAGCATCTGAAAAGAACAATTAGGAGAGAGAGATTATTTAAAGGAAAAGAACAGAGGAGCTGTTACCATTTGAATCAGGAGCATTCAAAGGCAGCAAGAAGGCCCAACTTGAGGAAACAGGGTATAAATA
The DNA here is from genome assembly GCA_007115665.2 of Sequoiadendron giganteum. NCBI lineage: Eukaryota > Viridiplantae > Streptophyta > Pinopsida > Cupressales > Cupressaceae > Sequoiadendron > Sequoiadendron giganteum. The sequence continues at coordinate 651,444,872 of CM021102.1, forward strand.
TGAGTGAGAATTCTATCAACATTGAGGGTTTATGCTAAGAGGAAGACTGAAATTGCGTCATTTGAAGGAAAGCTTATAATTAGGCATGAAATATTCTTCATTTTTCAATTCTGTTTCTGATTGATATATATGTGCTTCTTTGTGTTTGTTGTATGTGCAAAGGTAGAAGGTCATTTCTTGAGCTGCATTTTAGAATGTCGAGAAAATGAGCTACTATGAGAAATGTTTACCTAGTTGTGCTTAAGAAGTGAACTTATGAGAAGGTTAAAAATGCATATTAGTGTGAAATTGCATAATTTGTATGATCTCCATATAAGGAGAATATGTTTGAAGTAGATACTAGATACTAGGAATGTAATGAAGATAGTGGTCTAGTAAGGTCTTTTCAACTTAAGTTATAAGGATAACTGAGGTAAACTAAAGAACTCCTAAGATAAAGATTTCCTGATTAGGAGGTATGCTATAAGACACTTGTAGACTGTTTCGTTTCTAAGTAGATTGTTTGAAAGTAGGTTGTCTGAAACAAGATATACCTCTCTTATGTAACTATTTGAAGTAGATTGTTTAAAGGTAGGTTATCTGAAACTGGATATACCTATCTTGTGTAATTACTTAGTAGATTAATATGTTGTAGGTTAGTTTGGGATAAAAAATTATCCAAAAGTAAAAGACGATATTCATGCATAGTGTAAGATAGCCTTAAGTCAAATCGGCCCTGAGTAGTGTATATGATAGATGACCTTCATTCGAAGTACTGAATGAGAATACTTTGGCCAAAGTAGTGGAATGTACGACATCCACTTAGATGTGAGATAGTTGAGAGTACACTGTCAGTTCATTGTGATCCATCATGCTAGTTCGGGATTGTGAAATAGCAAGTTCTAGATGTATAGGACACATCACTATGCTCAGTTGGGTTGTCACAGCCGGATACTCTACCAATCTCTTCGTTTGAAGGGAGGGCCATCTATCGAATGATAGATGTGTGGGGGACCGCATTAATAGTCCATGGTTGGCGGAAAAGCGCCTGAGTGATGTTTCTCCTCCACAACAGGGGACAAATACACCAAGATTTGAAAGGAAGGGAACCTGGACCGTCTTACTACTATTTGTGCAAAAGCTTACGAGCTATGTATGTAATTGTTTTACTTTTGTACTCTGATTTATATTTGCAATGAAAATGGAATTCATGTGGAAATATATATTGTAACTTGCATGTATTTATCAATAAAGAAAGGAAGAATTTTATTGTAATGTCTTTGTTACTTGTTACTTTTATATGTTCGAAGTGAAATGTTGGAAAATTTTTAATTACCCAAGGATGGGGTCGTTACAGAAGATCTAGTGATTTGTAATCGTTCCTCTTTGCTGGCTAGTACTTTGTTTCTAGAGAGTTTGAGGGAGGAATTTTCTATCAATACCAATTTGCAGATTGTGTAGGGTAATCTGAAAATGATGGGGGGTGATAGAAATAGAATTAAGCCCATAAGCTGCAACAGCGTAAGACAAGATGCAAGAGTTTGGAATGCCATACAGAACAGGGGCTTTACTCCATTTATGGAGAAATTAAATGGGCACAACATGGATCTTGTTGTTGAGTTTGCAAAGTGTTGGGCGAACAGAAGACTTTGGATGTAAAACCTGGATTTTGTTGTGAATGAAGAGCTTTTGGGTGAAGTTGCTAGGTTGGTGGCATCTGACACTAAAGTCTATAAAGACAAGAAGGTTGGGGATGAAGCTATCAATTTCTTCTTGAAGCCTGGGTTAGAGCTTAAATAATTGCATTCAGGCTATGCTAGGAACTCTGTGAAGCCTCCTTAGGATGAGGTGGATCTCTACATTATGAGGTATGCTTCTTTAGAGGGCAGGTTCAAATCATTATACTCATACTGTTCTTCTCAATCACTTTCAATATAAGAGGTTGGTCTCTTTTCCTTTCTATCTGTAGAATTCCATTTTGGAATATAAGAAAATGTTGAACATGGTGCTCCTGCACCAAGGTCCTAAAACTGTGTTAAACAAATATACATTTTATTTTATAACTTTGAAGGGATAAATAAAAGAAAAAAATATAAATCAATATTATATTCCCTTGAAAAGTTATAAAATGAGGTTTTGTCTCAAGAAAAGAGTTAGATACTCAGTTTATCACTTTCTATTTCTTGGAGAATGAACAAGAGTTATTTTCTGCTAAAGGATGAAAAACCTTCTGGCTAAAGGATTCAAGGAGGAAAACCCTCCTATTCATTCGGAAAATTCCATCCTAGGTTTTACTATGCACTGCAAGGATTTGGATATGAGGACAAAAACAATTTTCAGAGTTTCCTTTCAAATTTTGGGTTTATTGTAAAGATTTGGTCCTATTTCTACACCAATTTGTTGATACTCTTCACCATTTTAATGCTCCAACATTTTATCAAACAGTTATAGATATAATGGAATAAGTGAAAACTTTGTTTTATGCTGTTTGGAAAGTTTCTTGAGAAAGATTTAGACATAATTTCATCGTCTAAACATATTTAGCACTCATTGTATATTGGAACATTATGCCAAGCATTTTCCATGCATTCTAAATGGCTTTAAGAAGAGAACTTTGAACATTACAGTCTGCTGTTTTGATAAACAAAGTACAGACAATAACTCAGATTGTTCCTTGACCTCTTTGAAGTTTGAACACAAGACAAGATTCCAAATTCTGCAGCAGCCGAGGTACAGTCTACAGATTGCTTCAAATACTACTAAGGTTTTCTGATGCACACCTCACAGCCCTCACGCCATACACAGAAATGGTGGCGCTAGCAATTAAACCTCAAACTGCTTCATAAAGGGCACACCTGGCAGATTGGAGTTAGCACCCAGCAAGGAGAATACCCACGCCACAGTCATAAATCATTGTCTTCATATATCATCCCAATGTCCCCATTCAAGGAATGTTTAATAATCAAATAAGCTCCAAAGGTCCACGATTCCTATCAAAGATGCAACACCTTGGGAACTAGGTATGGCGACCAGCAAAGGTGACTTCACATTCACCCAGCAACCTGGAACAACTCCACGCTAGCAATATATATTTCTTCCATTTGCAAAACCCTTCAAATATAGTGGCCAGCACTTAACAGAGTCATGCCCAGCCAGAGATATTATTCAAACCAGCAACAAACTTCATTCCATGGTGTCTGGAACCAATAATAAATTGTATCTCTTTAATCTTGCAAATATTTGATAATTTGTCTTTCCTGCAAGACCTCACAAATTATTTAATGGTTCAATCCAAGTGTGAAACCTTTGTGATTCCACCTACGATCAGTTAGGTAAGATATCTCTACCGAAACTGACTTCCCATAGGGTTTTCATCCTAGGGTTTTGCTCCAACAAGAAGCTCCAAATCCACAATAGAGAGAAAATAAAATGAGCAATAAGCAAATGAGCTCCCAAAATCTCTTTTATATTTTCTTGGACAAACCTTTTTAAATTCCTCCTTAAATATTTTGTTAGAACACCTTTATGAAGTGATTTTTAATATTTCCTCTTTTTAATTCACTTAAATAACTTTATAAAATTAATTAAGTCGTTTGTAAAGTTTTCTTTATTGGACCACTTTATTTAATTAATTAATTAATTCCTTGATATTGCTCGAAATTAGCCTATGGGAATGAAATAGGTTAAATGGGTCGTTTTCAACTATTCCACGAAAGGGGACATTACAATCCTCCCTCCCCGAGATCACATGTCCTCAAGAAATTGAAGATTGGGATGTTGCAAAATTTGTTCACCTTCCCAAGTAGCATCCTCTAGAGGCAAGTCCTTCCATCTCACGAGACACTCCTTGAGCACTTTGCTCCTCAACCTCTTCTCTCTGACATCCAGAATAACATCAAGGACCAATACCAATCTGCCCTCCTCATCCAATGATGAAGTGATTTGTTTCTCAAGTGCCTTTTTGAGGCAAGAAACATGGAACACATTATGAATTTTTCTATTTTCAGGAAACTCTAATTTGTCAGCTACTTAACCAACCCTTTGTGCAATCCTATAGGGGCCATAGAAGCAAGGATTCAACTTTTCAACACCACTCTTCTTCAAAGAAGACAGTCTGTATGGTTGTAGGCACAAGAAGACTAAATCTCCCACTTCAAAGCTTCTCTCAACTATGTGCCTATTTGCATAAATCTTTTGCTGATTCTGTGCACTTTGTAGATTATCCTTAAGTGGAAGAACCCTACCCTATTTTGCACTTAATTTTTTTGATTTGTGCGTGTAGACATTTCATCAAATACTTTGCATGCACATTCTCTGTGATAGTTTCTAAGCTGTTTGAAATGTGGTTGAATTGTTTTGATAATCAGATTACTGAGAATTCATTTTTAATACCAAAATTCTCATGAAATTGATAGATGTTAAAAAAAATAGTTGGCTGATTTCCATTATCAAAGAAATACAAAGATAAATATATATATTTGAGTATAAATAGTATAGCAACTAGGTCAAAACATAGAAAAAATATTGATATATTTCTGACCTTTTATGTGACCCACAACTGGGTAGAGATTAAGCAAACATTGCACAAAAGTTTTGATGGCTATAGAATGTCTTTGAAAGCAACATATAACTTATATAGTTTGCAATCCCAAACTCTTCCCAAAGTGGCATCCAACATTATGAAGAAATTCCAACTTATTGCAATAGAAAATTTCCCAAACTCAACAATAAACCCAATGATATTCCCACATGGCCACTATAGGAAGGTCTTCAATACTCACGACTAGCATACAACATGAATGATGTAAAATAAGCCACATTTACCTCCTCACAATCTCCTTGGGAACCCACACAACCTTCAAGAAATGCCACGGCTAGAAGCATTATTTATTTAACCCTCAACACAACTTATGTAATTAATATCCTCCTAAACTCCCACGCCCAACATCAAAGATGATGAATATACTTCATAGAATTCTCAATATTGGCATCCCCTTCTTTCCTATAGATATCTTCAATATTTGTCATGCCTACAAGACTTCACAAATTATGAATCTTCAATCGTACCTACAAATCCTTTCCATGCAAACTGAAACCCTAAATGGATTTCACAGTGTTAGCTAGGGAGGATCTTTCACCTCAAACCCGATCTTTGCCATAGGGTTTTCGTCCTAGGCCATGTTTGACCAATCCAATTCAATCTCCACAACTGTGGTTTCCAAAAAATATCAAATAACTAGCATGAATCAAATGAGACCCTTCATACCTTTTTATAATCTTCTTAGAACTTTTCAAAAATTATAAATTAATTGTTGTCAAATAAGGTTTGCACCCTTGCTAAGCTGTGAACTTTAGAAACCTATTGACACATGGGAACACTTTGAGGTTGTGGGTGACCTGAGAATGAAGTGGACCTCCAGATTATGGGCTGGCTCCCCTTTAGATAACTTGAAAAAATACTAAAATGTGATAGGGAAAAGAGTAAGAAGGATATGCTTGTAATTTGAAACCTATCACTAACAGGTGGTACACCAAAGGTAAAACTTTGACAATGCTGTTGAAACTCACAAAACCAGTCAATTAAAGAAAACTTTATTGTCTCACAACTCAGCTACACATGCTTGCAAAATTGATTCTTATGAAAGGTTTTGGCTTTTCTGATGTTCTTAAAAGGAAACAATAATGCTTTCACAATTTTGATCCAACAGAATGATGAACACATTCACAGACCTGCACTATAACATGCCACTCTTTGCATTCAATACTAAAGGAATTTGATAAAAATAAAAGAAGACACAATATTTTATCATATATTTCACAACCAATACTGAAAACCCAAAAAAATATTGAGGAGGAAACAAGCTTTTTTTATTGAGAAATCAGGAGTATCTGCATTACAAATCTCAAGAGCTCACAAGAAAAATGAGTTACAAAGCAAGGATAATTTGCCTAAGCGATCTCCAAACCAAGAACTAACCCCAAGAAGTGAGAAAAGATAGACTTATAGAAAGAGTCTCCAAAATTCAAATTTGAATCTTGGCTCCAAAAACTGATGTGTTGTCCACTTCCTCCAAACAAGGCATGAAATTGCCAACAAACTCCACCAAGAGTTGTCAAAGTTTCAACAACTTGGTGAGCCGTATGCAAATGAAAACCCCTCCAAATCAGGCTCAAAACTGAATGTAACAAGATGTCATGTGCCTGATTTTGCTCCTTGACTCAAGTCAAGTCCGATGGAACTCAAAATTGATGTTGAACTCACAATTAAGGGCTCCAAACTCTTGATTTATCTCCAACATGTTGGCACTAATTCCTCAATCATCTCCATGATTTGAGCAAGTCTTCAAAAATCCATTTTGAACTCCTATTTGACTAAGTCTTTGAAAAATGCCATAAAGACACTTCATTTTTGCATTCAAATATCTTTTATTTGAAATGATTTATAATTATCATTCAAATAAAGATTTACAAGTTTTGAATATAATGCAAAAATAAAACTAATAATCTCCTACTTGGCATTCCTTTTGTATTGGAAGATAATATTCATTTTTAAAAGTGGATTTTTTTAAAATCATTTTAAATAGATATTATCATTTACATTTTTTTTCAAAAATAAAGTAATCCAAAATGAAATGACCTAAGTGTATTTAGACTTAGAAGAAATTCGAAGAAGTTAAACAAAAAGCCACGACCACAATAAAGAAAAGAAAAAAAAAATTAAACTTTAAGGCAAAAGATTGCCTTTTCCACTGAAGCCTCTTAGGGCTATAACCCTAAAATGAATAACAAGACATTCATTTGCATTTCATTTGTTTTCTATTCACTGCTGAAGGGTGCTGCCAAAGGGTTTGCATCTGGAGCAAATTTGAAGGAAAAAAACCAAAGGCTTTTCAAGTATAATCTCATGACAGAGTGGGTAAGGTTTTGTATGTATCATTTCTATATTTTATTCCAAAATCTGTCAAAAAAGCTCTTTTCAAGCCCTATAATGTAAAACGAACGAGGATATTTTTTTTCTTTCTGCACATTCTCTTCATTTTCTCTGGAAACTTCATTCATTGACAGAGGCCGCCATGAGCAATCTTAGTCGAGCCCTTATAGCTGGAAATCCCTGTACTGGACGCCATTTCTTTGATGATTTGAAGATTTTCTGAGGATGTAAGTATGGTTTTTCTCAAAACTAGAATTTTTTTCTTACATTATCAAATCTTTTGAAAGCTTTTAGCTGCACGGCCTCACTGTATCATGCATTTTCGTTTCCTATTGGTGTTTTCTCCTTGCCGCCATAGACTCTTGTCTGATTCTTTGTATCTCTAAATAAAAACACAGGCTGTGGCATCTTCTTATGCAAAGTTCTTCAAAATTTGTGAAAATGACTGAGGTTTCTAGGGACTATTTCTCTCTATTGGCCATGACTCATGAATTTGGTTTGACTCCATTGCAGGCCGCCATAAAAAGAAGCTCCTATCTTGAGCTCTTGGGTCACGGCTTTGAGATAGTTGTATGAATATTTCAATTTCTGCCTTTTGTATTGTTCAAGAGGGTTTATCACGTTGTTCCTCATTTACTTTTGTGCAAAGTGACTGTTATTATGTTGTTTTCAAAGAACATAATTCCATCTTCTCAAAAAGCATTCATTGCCTGAAAAAATGAATAATGAATACTCATTTATGATCCTCCTGTAGCTTCAATTTGTTGTATCTTTGACATTTATCAGCCTCCTGAAGCTTTATTAAAATAGCATAAACTTTTAATCCACATTCTGAGAATGAAAAGAGAAACTTTCACCTTGTGCTGAGTAATTCTCTTTTCTTTTTAAATGGCCGTCTTATATTCGGTATTTAGGATGGGATATTCTCCTTACACAAAGACTGCTGGCTTGCATCGCTATTCCTTTGATGTATTACAAAAATTCTGTAAATGGCATATTGTTGTTTGTCAAAAGATCATAGAACAAGCATAAAACCTTCTTAGCAAAAGCATAAAATCACTTTGTTGTTCTCTATATATTTGATTTTTTTGAAAAATACTCTACAAATGATTAGGCTGTCCTTTTGAATCCAAAAGCAAAGCATTCATTTCTGCTTTTGATTTGTTGTTCTTCATTGCAAATGTTCACAGTATCTTCTTGAATACTCTACAAAACATAATGTTAATCTTATCTCTACTATGAGCTGAGCTCCACCCTTGTGGGAGCCACATTTTACCCCTCATATTATAATCTGATGAATACAACAGCAACAAAACATTTCCTATATTTGCACATGAAACAAACCAGTCAGTAAAAAACAATGGATTCAATGACTTCTCTTGATAATTTGACTTGGCAGTTTTCATTTATCTCTCAAATGTTTGACCAAGTTGATTTGATTTGGATGATGAGTACAAATTATATCTCTATTGAATTGAATATGTTTTTGGATCTCATGACCTAAGCTCTAACAAAATTTTACAATCAACTGCAAGTTCTGGAACTCAGGAGCAATGGAGGTAGAGATTGAAGACACTGAAGATTGAGATGGACCTTGGCGACTCAACCCTACACCGGCCCTTAAGGCAATGACAACATGACCTCCTTTTACATGTTTCACTTTTTAGTTGTTCTTCAGTTCTTCAGTTGTATAGCTTGTACTTCTTATTGAATCCAGTCAACTTAGTCTACCCACGGCTTGTGTGGGATCATAGAAACATATTTCTCAATAAACCAATTGTTCATGATATGTAATGTCTTATGTATCTTTTGAGTTTATCCCGATTACATAATGAAACAATAAAATTGCAATTGTTTGAAACACATGTTTTGTTATCATAATGAATGATTATTTGCATTCCCTTTCTTATATCTGCAATGCCTTTCTGATAATCAACACTAACAATCACTGTATAATGAATAAATCAGCTTGAATATTGTTCTCCAAATGAAACTTGTTTAGCCTTTGTTTTGTTAGGACTGTTCAACAGTTTCACCTAAACTGTTGAATGATTTTGACAAATCAATTCTAAAACACTCTTTTATTTTGAAAACAAAAGTTCATTGGATAACTTGACATCAAAATTTTATACCCCAGCAAGTAATCCCCCCCCTAAAACTTCACTAATTTATGCGGGAAGCAAAAAATTAGCAACATTAATATCACTTGATAATTAAATAAACCTTTTTTTTGCTCCATAAAGTGACCTTATTTCATATTTAATATTTGTGGCACTTTAGCAACTTTTTTTTTTATAGGTAAGAAAGTTTTATATTGATATCTCAAAATATTTACATGCCATGCTCAGTGACTGTGGGGCAAGAAAGATTTCCATTGCTTGACCAGACTGCTATCAACCAAAAATGACCATGCAGGGTCAGAAATTACACCAAGGACCACCATAACCATGCCACTGCCAACCAACATATGAACCAAAAAATATACCAAACTTTAGCCGAATCCTTCCTGAATATTAGACACCGTCTGCTAACTAATAAACCACCAGACACCAGACACCAAACGCTAGACAAAAAAACCCCCACAAAGTAAGCAAACATGACTATAAATACCCAAAAACTGATCACCGGACATTGTTTTGAGTGAACACCCTAAAATCATACTTCTAAGAAGCATTTTGCACCGCCACCAATCAAAACTTCTTTCTCAGGAAATCCACCCCCGCTGCCGCCAACCTCCGATGCTCAATTAACTCCAAACCATGTAAGTCCAAAAGGAAGGGGAAGAATTTCACCGTTTCATTCGGGTCTACCAAGAGCCCAAGGTCGCGAGGGCGAGGAATGCCAATGCCCAATGACGCAGCAGCCAGAGCCTCATCCATACCGACCAACAAATCCTTTCTAAACAGTTGTTGCATAATGACCTTCGCCTCTACCTTAGGAGCTTTCAAATCTAACAACCCTGCCAAGACTCTGGAAGATATATTAGAATCCAACCTGTAACCTTCTACACCCGCCATGAAACCCTTGCCAGTTGTTACACCCCGATTGTATAGCTACTATTTTCATAGGACAATTGTCTGCAATGAGTGAATTTTGTAGAATGAATAAAACATGCTATTTCTTGTTATCAATATGAGTGTGCTTCCATTTAATGAATCTCTTATTTAATGCTACTTCTGTCGATGTTATCCTTGATGAATGTTGCATGCATATTTATTGAGTTATGAATATTCTAACTTAAGATGTTTTGTATACTGTTAATGTTGTGAACAAGTAACTGCTGAGATTGTATGTCTATGGGTGCAGGAATACGAACCATTCCTCCAGGCAGAGGGGAAATATCACTCAAGAGAGGAGCTTGGTCGGTTAACCGATAATGTGAACTATCTAAGCATACACACACATCACCTAGGATTAAGTGAACTGAGTCAGTCTATGTGGGTTATTAGGTAAGTCATCCTTGGCTAGTAGTTGCATTGATGAGGTTTGGGTGCATTAGCATAAGGTGTTTATCTTGTGAGTCTTGTGAACAGTTGTGTTATTACGATCATAAGGATATGATGGTAACGTAAATGATGTAAGTAAATGGAGGACATGTATACATGTATATAGTATATACACGTATCCATAAATATATACATATCGATACGAGTGTACGTTGGCAAATGGATATTCTCATACGGTCGCATCGATATGGTATACTTACGTATATGTGCACATAGAGGAGTATACTAGTATATACGTGTATATATGCCCACGTCCTTATATTGTGGATATTAATAATATTATATTATTATTGCTTGAAGAAATATCATATCGGATATGCTAACTAGCTTACGATATGCTTATAATGAAGTAAATATATATATACACATGTATATATATGTAAATATATATTAATATTATGTATATATATTAATGTAAAATAATACACATATATAAATATATTGTTTAAAGCAATTTGAATAAATAAATAAATATATATATATATATATGTATATTATTAATTAATATATATATATATATAATATAATATATTTTTAATATTAAATTCTCATAGTTGGAATCGAATTATTTCCTAAGTATTAAAGAAATGGACTTTTTCTTACTTCTTCATGAATAAAATTGGGTTTAGATTAACCCAGCCAAATAATTTAAACCTTTGGCAAGTCGAAATTAGGGAAAATATTATGTTTGACAAACTTTATCCTTCATAAAGTATAATTCAAAATATTTGGAAATATGAAGCAAGTTTTGCCATGAAAAATGAAATGCGTGGCTGGAAGATTGCGCGCCTGTTGAAGCGCACAGCCATGAAGAATGCAAACGCAGCTTGCAAAATGGTTGCCTGGAATTAGGGATTGTGGAGAGTAATTTGAGTAAGACTTTGTCTCTGAAAATATCTTTCAACTGTTGAATCGCGCCATTGCTGAAGGTGTCGAATTTCCCTCATTGAACAGGTGCAAGTTTGAATCTTTCTCTTCTTGCTGTCAATCTGGAGGTCGAATCATCTTCTTAAAATGTTGAGTAAGGGATTTTCAATCCACCACATACCATTTGAATCATTCAATAATCAAACTTGTCATTCATCGTGCCTTTTTATGAGGAATGCGTTGGGCAAAGAGGCGCTATATAAAGCCGCCATTCTGCTGGGAATTATCACTCATTCCATTTACAAATTATATATTGTTCCCATTCGGATTATCCAGCTCTGAGCATTCATATTGCAAGAGTATTTTACCATTTTCTGAGAAGAGCAAAATCTTCATAATTTCTGAGTGTCATTTCTTCATATTGTTGAAAATGCAAATCATCATAAGTTTTGTGTTATAATTGAGAAGCTGACCAGCTATGTATCAATTATTGAGTGTTCAAGTTTTGAGAGGGAAACATAGTTTAATCAAAGGATTGCTATTAGTTTGGAAGTGTTGCAAGTACAGACCAATCCATCATCGTTGGAGGAAAGCTTAAACCAGGCATGGGTTATTATTCCTCTATACATCTCATCTTTAAATCTTTGAAATATTATGGAATCATGTTCAATGTCTATGTTTAGATAGAAAAAGTTAATTACTGTTGTATGTTGAAAAAGGATGTTTTCAATAGACTGTCCAATAGCTTGCATATAGTGAATATGTCATAAAAGATGCATAATTACTGAGAAGAGTATTTATTTGTTTTGAAAGGCTACATGGTGCATTTTGTGTTGTTGCATTACTTGTATGATCTCTATATAAGGAGAATATGGTTGTAATTAGTTACTAAATACTAGGACGGAAATGAAGGCATTAAGTCAAGTAATGAACCACGGCTTAAGTTAATAGGTTAACTTAGATAGCTTGAGATACTCCTAGGATGAAGATGTCCAGTAAAGGAGGGGAATTTGTGATTACTTGTTATGCTGTTTCATTTCTAGTAGTTTAGTTTGTTGTAGGATGTCTGGGGTACGAATTACCCAATGAAGGACAAAGACCTACGCGTAGTGTGAGATAGTCCTAAGTCAAATCGACCTTGAATAGTGTATATGATAGATGACCTTCATTCGAAGTACCGAATAAGAACACTTTGGCCAAAGTAGTGAAATGTACGACATCCACTTAGACTGTGTGATACTTGAGACTACACTGCCAGTTCATCATGATCCTTTAAGCAAGCTAGTTCGGGATTGTGAAATAGCAAGTTCTAGTTTTGTAGGACACAACACTATGCTCAGTTGGTTAACAGTATCGGTTACCCTACCAATCTCTTCGTTGAAGGGAGGGTCATCTATTGAATAATAGATGTGCGGGGGACCGCATTATAAGTCTGTGGTTGGTGGAAAAGCGCTTGAGTGATGTTTCTCCTCCATATCAGGTTATTGAAGTACCAAGATTTGAAAGGACAGATTCCTAGACCTTCTTACTACTATTTGTTCAAAAAGCTCTACGAGCTATGTATGTTTTCTTACTCTGTTATTTAAATTTGAAAAGGAAAAGATTACTTGTTGAATTATATTGCATCTTCTTTTGTAATTATCAATGAAAGAAGAAAGAAAAGTCTATTTGCAATGTCTTTATTATTCTTTCCCTTACTTGTTAGTGAAAAAATTAAGAAATTTTATTTACCAAAGGGTCAGGTCGTTACACCAGTTGTACCCCAAATTAAAAAATTTGCTACACTTAGGCATTTTGAAGAAATGAGTCAAAGTCTTGTTAAAATCTGTTAAAAAGGTCAAAATTGGGGATTTACATGTCATGCATGGGGGTAAAAAACTTGAAATTTTCAAAATCTGACAATCTGGGTCGGCTCAGAACGACCAAATCAACAAAACCCATATTTCAGTTTTTCAACCCTAAATTTTAGTAAATTTCTAAAAATAGAATTTTTTTTGGGTTTCTTTTGAAACAGATGTTGGCGAAATTTTCTAAAAATAGAAAG
>CM021102.1:651458298-651613875 GCA_007115665.2 Sequoiadendron giganteum
AAATCTTGGTTAAACAAATATCGTTTTCAAGAGAAAGCACATAGCAAGGTCCAACCTCTTTGGTATGGTATTATACTGTTCTCCAATAGATATCCAAAAATACATTTTGCCTTGATCTTCCAACACATTTGGACATTCAAAATGTTGTGAATGTTGATCTTCTCAAACACTGCCATGAGTCCGCATTGGAGTTAGAACTCTAACAACTAGTCAGTCATCATGTAGACAATGTTCCTGAATTTCAGCCTCTATTAGATGTGGATTGGCTTTTTGACACCAAAACTCACAAGATTCATCATAATTCTACCACTTCTACCACTTCTACCACTTCATACCTTGTCGCAAAACAAGGTCAATTTCTACATCAGCATGGGTAGATCCCATACCAATAGATGCCTCGGAGATTTCCTTCTCACTTGAGAGCATTGGAGTCCAATGCTTCAACTTTTGTGAGCAATAATAAGAATTCATTAAGGGTATAGAGGGTACATAGTACGCATAATATAACACTTAGGTTAATTATATTTCTTATAATCTCTATTTCTAGTAGGTCATTATAATAAATTTGGAATACTAAGAGACTCTTGCATATCCACCTCACCTAGTCTATTATAGTCTCCTAGTTTAAGACATCTTCTAGGATAGTTGAGTCATCTATAGTTAAACACTTGTCATGGTTAGGTGAAACTTGTAATAATGTTCTTAGTTTAGATTTTTCTATTCATATCCATGTATTCCAAAAGCATTGTAACTAGTAACTAGCAACGAGTCTCTAAAAGCTTAGCAGTGATTTCAAGCAACTGTGATTTTCATGCATGATTTTGTTTGAAATCTTTCTTAGTAGTTTTTGATATTATAGTTTAGTTTGTAGCTTTCTATTTTAGATATTCCTTGTCACATACCATACTGTAGACATTTATTTCCTACATTTTGCTTGATTTTTATATCATTAATGTAAACAAAATAGCCACAAAACCAAACGAATTCAGGATAAAAGTCAGAATTGTTTGTAAAGAGAATTTGACATACGCCCCATAATGACAAAGCATCCATCCTCATCCATCTTTACCGTATCACCAGTCCTGAAATAGCCATCATCTCCAAAGGATTCCTTTGTAACCTGTAAGTATGATATATATTACAGATCTCAGAATTGGCAACATGAAGAAAGAATCAAACCAACCTATGAACAGAAGTTGTTCTTCAAAAATAATTGATTTCTAATTCAAATATTCTAAAAAATTTAAAGATGACATAAACTTCTTGCATAAAAATTTGAAAATATGGTTGTCCTTATCTTACTAATACAATTAAAGATTAATTCTAGACATTTCAGGAACTTATTCTATCCTTAAAGCAATACATTCTGTAATGAGGTCATTAATGCAATCTTTCCATGATAACATACGTATAAGATGCTTACTTCTACTAACTTTGAAAATAGAAAACACGCCTACTCAGTTGATAGGATGCCATCCATATTTAAAAACTCTGTTTGAAGCAGGTTCAAATCAAACCGAAATAATTGCAAAGAAGGAATAATTAATATCAGTAGGAAATATTAATGCACAGCTACATTAAAAAGCATTACATTGAACACAAAATAATATGGAGCTATTTTCACTAAGTAGTGAAACACTGAAGACAATTTTTAGAAATGATAAAAGCTTTCAAATCATGGACTGTGTAATGGATGTTCACCTAGCATTTGGTTTAGAAACGTATTATTGTCTCTCTAACACTTACATGTATTTTCTTATTGTATTATTCTTCCTTCCATCCTAAATAACTTTTTTATTTTTTTTGCAATTGCTGCAGCTTCCTGAGGTTCTCTCTATGCCCAAGAACTTTGCCAATAACTTCAACTTAAGCACATTCTGCTCTTTGATTTTTTCCCATTACATGACAGATATTTAAATTTGGTTTTCTTCATTTTTTATTCTCATATCTTATTCTTTGGTTGACTACCCTCCACCATCTAATTAAATACTAGGGATCCATCAATATTGCACTTGTTCTTTTATTTAACATGTTACACCCCACCCTATATTTCTAAATTTACGTTTCACTAAGGTAAATATTCTGATGAATCATAAGATTAAGAAACCTTGAAAATTATATAAATTATGATGAAATTATGCAATGTTATGTTTTGCTATTCTATGAAATGATGACAGTTATTTGACGTCATGAATATGATGAAATATAATGAAATGATTCTATTTGCTTTGTAAATGAAATGATATGATCAGGCTATAATGTTTACTAGGCTAACCAGCTGTTTGTTTTCTTGAGTGAGATTGCAGGAGCGATCTGAACACCTTGAGAGAGAAAGAGGGGGAGTATTGTCTTCGTAAACCTACTAGGTCTAGGGATGTCTCTAGCAGGTTTGGAGGTAAGCCAACTTAAGACAGTTGAGTATGGTTTGTCCAATGCGTTTAGTATGGCCTTTGTAGGGTTTTTAACTCAATATTACTCTAAAGATAAGCAGAAGTATATATAAATATATATATACACGTATGTATGTATTGAGCAATGTTATATAAATACTACTACTTGATACTTACCAATATTAAAATATAAAGGGGCATTGATCATAATGATCATCCTTGAGTTCATTCTATGGGGCGAATACGCTTAGAGACGACAAAAAGATCAATGTCGTCGATCATGTAAGATTGTGTTACCAACTCTAAATTTTTGAATGATTTGTCATTTATATGTGTTTGTATTTGTTGATAATTTTAAACGACTAAGCTAGTCGATGAGTCCATCATTTTGACAAGGCTCCTTTTATGGAGGGGCATGATATATCGATAAGTTTGCTCAACTCAATTGAGGAGCTTATTGATTATAGAGACGACATAGATATGCCTATATATACAGGAGTTTCTTTTTAAATAAGAAAATGGATTTTGTTTAACCACGACCGACAATATGAAGGTGGTGAAAGCTTAAAAGTACATCAAATATTAGTAAGGCCATAAAGGCCGCAAGCTTGAATATTAGAAATGGGAAGAGTTCCAACATAATTCAAATGTCGTTAAGCTATAATAAGCTGTGGAACTTAACCTGAGGTGGCACATAATGGAATATTAATGCTTCTTTAAATGTTCTTTCATATGGTAAAAGCCACAGCATATAGTTGAGAAGCGACGAAATAAAATAGTAGTCCAATGACATGTAAACCTGCTTGAGCCATGGGTATCACCAAAGGCGGCAGGAACCTGTTGACGTGCTTTTTATGACAGCGCCAGCACAGAATAAAGTTGTCCAACGGTCACTCTATTCTCTCTTGATCAAAGTGTCCCACATGCTAAGATTGCTTGAAAGTTCATGTGTTCGACTCCAAGGTTCCTTTTATCGCGAATAGACTCAGTTGGTTGATGTGTTTTGCTGGTTATTTCAAGGGGACTTACGTAGTTGTTCGACTCTGTGAAGCAATTAGGACATGAATGATTTGGCAATATTGTTCTGGTATCTAGACTGACTCGGAAAATGCAGAATTTAAAGGGGATAGGGATAGGGATTCTACAAATCTACTTCTAAAGGGTGGAGGACGAGGATCGACTTAAACAATCTTCAAACCAAACTTTGCTTTGTCTCCTTTCGAACAACTCCGACAAAGTTGGTGCAATCTTCAAAGGATGAGAAAAGTGTTCAAACTATGACGCAACATGTTCATACCGTCAATACGATGCATACAAACATATGAACCACAATCGAAGTTAAGTGCTGATACTCCAGTTGACCACGCAAGGCGAACTTACCATCAGTAAGCCCGCTAGTGGTATGGATGAAAGAAGATATGCTCAAATCACAACGCCACACTCCACAATTAACAACTACTTGCATGAAATAGAAATCTACTTTACTCTATCTACCTTGAATTGGAAAGACGAAATGGCCTTGCTAGCTACTCATAACAAAGAAGAAATCACCAAGCAATGAAACTCTTTGTATTATGAAAAGTGTTCACAACAACCCTTTTACAAAACTTTCAAAGGAAAGTTTTCTTCCCTCCTCAATCTAAAGCTAACTTCTAAGCTAAATGCTATATGCCTTCTACTCTCTAGCTCTGATTCAACTCTTGATCTAATGTCTAATCTTTTACAAATGAGGGGGGATGCCCCTTTTATAATAAGTCCAATTCAGTGGACGGTTTAGATCAAATTACAATGAAGGGCTCAGATCGAGCCACCTATGCCCTGATTAGGGTTTCTGCCCTAAAAACCGCCACAGAGAGGAGTGGGCAATGAATGCACAGAATATTCTCCACTCCCCTGCAGGAATCATAATGAGCAATTAATGCCCACTACCATCATCAAGAAGGTCCTCATCAAGCAGCGCATTCCCACTGGCCTTCTCCCGGATAGCAAACTCGATCAATCGGGCCAATACTGCTTCAACCTCCTGTGCAGAGATCGGTGGAATATGGTTGAGCTGGAACTCCAAGACTGCTACCGTCTGTCCGTATCTGGTGTAAGATTTCCTCCATGTCACTAAGGCGTCCTGGGTATGCTGAATTATACTAGAGAATGTGGAGACATTCTCAAAGTCATCCAGGACAAGTGACCTCGCAGCTGAGAAGAATGGAGGCAGTCTACTTTTCAAGCCATCAGCAGTTATCTCCTCTGGGACCAACTTTCTAGCAAATATGGCTTCTAATGTATTGAGGACTCCCCCCAAGATGTTGCCCATTGCTTTCCTCACTTTAGCTGAATCTGCCCTTGCTGCGTCGTGAAATCCACGGCCTGTGACCACCGAGGAGTACCAACTGGTGAAATCATACCTATCACCTCTCTGAATTACACCTCCATCCACCAAGGTTTCTAGAGGTATATGCATCAAAGCCCCCAAACGAAGTACAGTCTTCGTTTGATAGATGCGAGTATCACCCCAGGCCTGATCTACTATATCCATCCGTGCCAAAATACTTGAGGCCTGTCGATAAGCATCGGCGAGGTCCTCCATGAATTTCCCTGTCTCAGTATGAACACGGCTAACCCACTTGTCTGCCTCCGTTTCCATTTTCTTCAAATCCTCTAAGGCAACAACTGACTCCTTCGGAAGCTCTGATGGACGTTCCACTGCTGGGTTTGCTGGTTCACCTGGACGTGCTAGATTTTGCATGTATCCTATCAAGGGTTTTGTGCTCCTTCTTCAATTTCTTATACTTCCCCTCCGTGCGGAGCAACTGATCCTTCAATGCCTGATAGGAGTTATCGAACTCCTCGATAACTTGGGCTCCCGTAGGACGACCCAACTCTACTGTGGTGATCACGTAATTTTCAGGCCTCTCCTTGGTTCGATCACAATCTTCCCTCGGAATAGCCACCTGAAGCGTGCGAGAGCCTGACTCGTCAGTCGAGATCTTTGAAAACTTTTGGGCCCTTTTCTTCTCTGGTGGCGCACTGATCCTCCTGAGGAACTCCTCCATCTCAATGGCCGGATCCGTATCATCCTCGGGTTCTCTCCTCATTCTGTCGAAAAGCCAATCAGGCACTGTCTGCTGTGGATTACAAATGACAAGGGGCTGCTCTTCTGTTGCCTCCATCTCGTGCACTTCCTCTCTTCTTGCACTGGTTTGCTCAGGCTCATCCTCCTCTATAAGCTGGGTATCTCCCGACCCTTGGGTCCCCTGTTCTGTGTTTTCTTCTTCTTCCAAAGCCGTGTCCAACATCTGCTGAAAATGGGTGTCGACCATTGTTTCCTCTTCCTCCTCTTGTTGGCCGCCCCTGGATAGACTGACACTAGCTGATTCCCGGGCGTTGGGCTGATCTACCTCCTCAAGTCCCTGCTCTTCCTCTAATCCTGCCCTCTGATCGGCAAATAATGAAACCACTCTCAAACTCGAAGACTGAGTTTGTGAGTGCACGGGTGATGCTTGTTCTATCCTCAACGGTATCGGTTGGGTTGGCACTTCCACTTGTGCCCTCGATGTCTGAGCAATTTGTTTCCCCCTTTTTCACCGATAACGGCCTTGGGTCACCCATCAAGCTATAAGTAAGGGCGATCGACTTGCTCTTGAGTCTGCATACATGTCTGTCGACCCAAGTCCTGGTAAAAGTCATCACCGGGATAGAAAGCGTGTCCAAGTCCATGATCTCTGGCTCGGACCAATCAGGTGGTGGGACAGGAGTATCCCTAACTGAACCATAGTCGGGTTGCATGACGTTGACATCCTCCTCCACCTGGTCGGGAACTGGAATAACCTCACATTCTCTAATCAACTTGAGAGGAAGTCTGGAAAACATCCTTCTTCTTATCTCAGCCTCATCCACTGCATTTGCCCAAAGTCCTCCAGATGAGCTCTGTGCCGGTATTCAACGTTCTGTATCATCCGGATGTTCCTGTAAGGATCGAAATCCTGCCTGCCTGTGTGATATGACAAATGATAAGATTGCAGCTCGTCCTCTGCCTCTCGGGCTGCCTGCAAAGAGGGACACACCTCAATGGAATTTCCCATGGTGATAGGGAAATCAAGTCCACCCTTCTTTTTCCTTTTCTGAATCTTATCGTAGGCAATCAATTGCCTAGATACCTCAAGCATTACTATGTGATCAGTGGGGTATCGTGGTAACCGATACGGATACGAAGTGAACCCCTGCAGCCTAATATATGTGAATTTCGGGAATTGGATGAGCCAATACCCATATTCCTCAATCAATGTCTGTGCTTCTTTAGATATTCTCTGCTGCGTCCTTTGCTGAAGTGTCCTCGCAATGTGCATTGTGAATGCATCATTTGCCCGTTTATAGTTGGCAATGTTAGCTAAATGTAGCTGTGTGCAGGCTTCATGGATTTTGAATTGACCAGGGGCACAGCCGATTGGCTCCTTGTACGAAATCCCTCTGTACTTAGTCATTCTGGCCAACATGTAAATTACATATGAGCTCATGTAGAAATTCCTCGTCACCTTCAGGCTCCTGAATTGCTCATCGATGTGGTTGCTAATCATCCTAGCCCAATCGACACACTCCTTTCCCTCCAAGATGATCTCGATGAAGTAGAACATCCAAGGCTCGAAAATGTAAGCCTGTGCACTCCCATTTACCCGGCTCAGCATCATTATCAAATCACAGTATTCTTGTTTCACGTCCTCGGCAATTATCTGCTTTGGGAGCTTAGTGCGGGGTGGCCTCGGCTTCTGCATCCAAACTCTGTTGATGACTGCAGTGACTCTTTCGAAAGAGGAAGAGTACATCTTGTCTGCCCTTTTGTTTGTTCTGTATAACATCTCCTCAGCAGTTGGAATCCCAAATGCCTCTCCGATGGCATCCGGTGTGAAGTTGGCGAGCAGTTTACCATCCGGAGAGACAATCGTCCTACGTTCTGGCTTGTAGTGATTGGCGCACTCCATAATTAGCTCCGGACACTGAATTGCTGGCGGAAAACTAGCAGCTGCGTAGATTCCACTCTTCATTATATTATGTGCCGTGACTGATGGTTGATGGCCCCCTAGCCCGAACATCCTCGATTTGAGTGCATTTAGATTAAATGAACCAAGGTTGGTGTCATTTAATCCCGCCAACTTTGAAACTATTGCTGACTTTGGGAGAAATGGCTTAGCGAGCCTTTTAATCATTGCCTGCCGGGATGAGCTAGCCTTGCCTGCTTCAGTGTTTGCAGCTCTGCCTGCGGCTCTGCTTGTTCCTGCAACATCCTTTGCTCCGGCCATCTGCAAAATAAAATAGAATAGCAATAAGCTAGGCTGCAGATTTTTTAAATAAAATGAAGTAACCTCCGAGACGGCTGCGAACGTGGAGTTAGCTTTTTTGAAAATAAAAACTCTCAGCATAAATTACTAACTCCAAACCTCGTACTGTATAAAAAACTTCAAGCTTATAAAGAAGCTTTCAACGACTGCACTTCCGACTGGCGAAGAAAATTGCAGCCAACTACCAACTTTCAGCAATGTGGATACTTTCTCAGCACAAAATGAATTAAATCCTTTGTCTTGACTTCGTCAACCTCAGCAACTTTCAACTTCTAGCAGCTCGAATAAGTAAAATCTGCAGCAAGCTTCAACTTTCGTGCAACTTCAATACTCAGCAATTTCGAAATAAATCCCCAGCACAATATAAATTTCTGCAACTCAACACTCTGCAGCAACTTCAACAAATAAATCTTCCAGCAACTTCGGAAAACAACTTCAACCTTCAACTTCGAAATTGCAGCAACACTTTCAGCTTTTCGAAAGAAAGAGTCTCGGCAAATGAAAATTTCTCCAGCACTTCGTACTTTCAGCAACTCAACACTCCGAAATAAAATAAACTCTCACAGAATTTCTCTCCTCAACCACTTGGAAAATATTTCAATCTCTCAAGAACTTCTTCAGCAACTTCAACTTCGAAACAATGTGAGGAGAAATGAGAGAAGAGATTGTTTAAATAACTCTTCTCGGAGAATCCTGCTAAGTAGTGCTGGGGCTATTTTTAGCACCTTCATCAATTTTCCACTCTCTTCGTTCGGAATCTTCTAATTCAAGCGCAGTAGTGGGCTAGTCGTCAGCCGGTCATTATGGCAGTTGCCATTAATAATGATTCCTTCCTTGTAAAATTTCGAATCCTTCCTCTTAGTCTGCCAGTTAACTCTTGGCGATTTAAACAACTCGCGAGAAAAAAATCACTTGACTTGATTGAAAATTCCATTTTAAAATCTCGCAGTGTTTAAATAAATTCAACTCGAAAAATTTCGTGGGAGTTGTAAATTTATTTCCAACTTTTAAAATGTCTGTCATTTAAATCCTCGATTTCATAAAATTTGCCTTAGACATTTTAAATTCTCTCATTAAAATGTTCAACTCCGGGTGATTAAAAATTATTTGCATGCTTGAAATAATTCATCCTTTGAGATTTAACTTCCGTCAGGAAAATAATCTAGGCAAAACGAATTTCCTCTGAAAATATTAAAATTTCCCTTAGGAAATTAATTTTCAAACTCTGTTAACTCATGGGTGCATTTTAAGCGGGTTCATTTGATTTTCACTTGACCCATGAAAAATATATCAGTTGCTTTTGCCTTGGTAATAAAATTTCATCACTGTGTTCACTTCATTTGAATGCCTTTGGAAAATTATTTTCAATTCATATCAAGGCGTACTTTCTCCAGTGCAGTATTTATCTCACTTAGAAAATATTTCTAACATTTTCTTCCTTGGCGTATTTCCCTTGGTATAATTTTTCTCTGATAAAAAAAATCTCCATGCCTTAGGAATTAAAATTTAAATCCCTCTCATTTCTTGGGCGTATTTCTTTCTTATTCAAATTTAAATTTCCAGGCCTTAGGCATTTTTTATTTCACCAACCCCTTCAAGGGCGCATTCTTACCTTGGCACTTTCGTTTTCAACACTTAGAAACTTTTTCTAAGTCCTCACTTTCAACTTGGGCGCATTTTAGATGTTGAACTTTCGATTTTGCCTTAGGCATTTTTAACCTTCAATCCTCCATGGGCGCAAATGAGGGGTGGTGCTTTTGTTTTTGCCTTAGAATATTTTCCACCCTCTCAACACTTTGACTTGGGCGCATTTCCTTGCTGGAGCTGGGCGCATTTTGCAGCTTCAACTTTCATTTTAAAGTGGGCGCATTTTGAAGGTGTGACTTCCATCTTGTTGCCTTAGAATATTTCAAGGCTCTATTTCCTCTTTATCTCCCTGGGCGCATTTTAGATGGCCCCCTTTCATTTTCTTTTTGCCTTAGAAACTTTTGAAGTCACTTGCTTGTCTTGAGGGCGCATTTTAGGTGTCAAGCTTCATTCTCATGCCTTAGAAATATTTCGGCCTCTGCTTCAAGTTGGGCGCATTTGGCACCCTCAACTTTTATTTTCCATGCCTTAGCATTATTTTCTCCAGCAACCTCTTTACACTTGAGGTGGGCGCACTTTGAAGGGTCTACTTTTATTTTACACGCCTTAGTTTATTTTTGAAGTCTCCACCTCTCCTTGGGCGCAAATGAGACCCCATGCTTTTGTTTTACTAGGTGGGCACATTTTCATACATGAACTTTGATTTTACGCCTTAGAAAATTTTAAGACCTCCTCACCTTGAGGGCGCATTTCACCCTTGCAAGTTCTATTTCCTTCTACCTTAGGCGATTTTGCCATCTCTTGGGCGCATTTGATGGCATGAGCTCCCATTTGAGGGCGCATTTTCATGGGTGAACTTTCAACTTTGCCTTAGGCGTTTCAATGCCTTCATCACTTTCTTCAAGGTGAGGGCGCATTTAGGGGGGTTAGCTCTCAACTTAACACTTAGGAAAATTTTTGATACCCCTTGAGCTTATGGGCGCATTTTGCCCCTCAAGCTTTTGTTTTCACCACTTAGAAAATTTTGACTTGGCCTCACAACCTTGGGCGCATTTTCATATGCCCACTTTTGTTTTTGCCTTAGAAAATTTTGATGCTATCAATCTGTGAGGTGGGCGCATTTTGAAAGGGATACTTTCATTTTCCCACACTTAGAATATTTTCCATGCTTCTGCCTGCCTTTGTTTATGCATTCTATTTTTAGCAAGTCCCTTGATTTTCAACCTCTAAGGCTCCGTTTAGCCCGAAAATTTCACCATATGATATTCTCTGCCTGGTGAACCCGTTTTGCCAGTCCTCTGCCCTGACCTGCTATTTATAGCCACCTGCTATTTATAGTAAGTTTTGACTTTCTGACTTCAGTAGCTCCGTTTTGCCTGAAAGTTGCAACGCTTGATCTTGATAGCTTGAGTGTCACTCTGATGCCAACCTCGGGTGCAGACCTGCTATTTATAGCCGTGCCCTGACTTACTAAAAATAGTAAGTTCTCCGATTTCGCTCAAATTTTGCCAGCAGGTACCTTGAAGTGTGCTGACATTGGTGGGTGCTTCGTTTCGGCTATTTTTGGATTTTACCCCCTATAAAAGTGGAAACCCTAATTTGACTTGCGCGTATCCCGAACGGTCTCCGTTTGTCCTCGTTCCTTCTGCATGTCGTTCTGTCTGCTGAACTGGAGTGTTGGGCGGCTGCCAGAGTGTATCTGCTAAAAATAGAAACTGCCTGAAAAGTGACTCATCCACTGCCGGATGGTTTTGCATGTCATATTGCCCGCGGGATCTCAAAAAACCCAGAAAAACCCAGAAAACTGGTCTGCATGCATGCACTGGCTAAAAATAGTAAGTCCTTAAACTTTGATCTTCTCCGCTTGCAAGTCACACCGTTGCGAAGCTCTCGAAAAACCCATAAAGAAAAACCCGACATGCGTTGAAAAACACTGCATGCGAACCCTAAAAATAGCCTCCGAAGGCTGAACTCTGAAAGTGGTCATCTCGGTTTGCATGTTACATCACTGCGAAGGTTTTGGAAAACCCAGAAGGATTCTCCAGACATGCATTTGAAAAGCTCATGTGGAAACCCTGAAAATGGCTCTTGAAGCCTGAACTGCCAAAAATAGCAAGTCGTCTGATCTGGCTCAAAATTTACGTGTAGGCAGCTTGATGTTACCCGGATGCAGTGGAACTGACAGAATTCCAAAATCTCAATAAAATAGTCCCAAATTGAATACTTACTAAAAATAGTAAGTTGCCGGAATACAGTGAAAATTTAGGGGGACTCTGCTGGAAGTCTTCTGACTGCTGCACTGAGCTTGGATTTCAATTTTATGACTCAGTTTGACCTTTAATAAGCCTGAAGGATGAAAACCCTAATTACACAGACTTAACCAATACTTTAACCTGGGTCAAACGACAGGACATCCCCGGAAGGACCAGAGACCAGAGAGAGAGCGAACCAAAGCCAAAAGACCAGAATGGAGCAAAATTTAGGTGGTCCCCATCTTGATGGGGTGATGTGTGAAAAAGGTCACAACAGAACCTTTCTAATTAAAATTTAAATATTTGACACTATAGATTGTGGTATTCACCACGTGTCTCTAGCTCTCGTAACTGCTTAGATAATCGGTTTCACTTGCTTTTTCTTACACCAACCATAGCATGAGAAAACGACGACATTGGAGGAACCATTGAAGCTGCATAAAAATCTGTTTTGAATTGGTTTTATAACGGTCTTTGAAAACAATTCCTTGAAGAGGATTGTGGCGAGGGGGAACAAGTGCCTCTCGGAGGTAGATAATTGGATAGCAACACTAGAATGAGGGGTGGTGGATACTGCCTTGGAAATAGGTGGGAAATCTTGTATCGAGGGAGGAAACAAGGAAAAGACTCAGAGAGTATTGACAAAAGGGGCATAACTAAAAGAAGGATTAATCTAGCGCCGAGAGCTATGATTCTAGCACACAAGTTGGTTCACAAAGGGTGGAGGCGGGGGAAGCCTTGATAAAAGATAGAGCTTGTCTTTTAGTCGAATCCCTTCACTATGTTTATGCTTAAGAGACCGAGCATTATCTTCTTCTACAGGCGAGAGTTGTTGGGGGTTTATGCTCATAGGATGGTTCGTTGATATAAAATGAGTCTTTTTGCCATCTTCCTCAACACCAGTGCAAATAGACATCCATCAAAGCGCATATGAAAGAAAGTGTGTGCATAGCAACGCCAATAGACATGCATGTGGAATGTGAAAGCATGGCCAATGCATGAATGAATTATATGTATTACCCCGAAGAGATGTCATCTCAAGGTACATAAGGATTCATGGGAATGCATAAAGTGAATAAAAGGATTTTGAGACTTTAGAAAACTAATACAATTGTAGAAGTATTACCAAACTTACGACATTGAGAGCTTTTCCTCGTCCATGCGGTGACAATACCTCTATAGACAAATGGGAAGTGGTGTGTTGGTAAAAGAGTGCAGTTTAGCATCATTTATACAGGCATGTTTTTTTTCTCTATCCTTAACGTATTTTACCTTGCAAGAAAAGAGATTAATATGAGTGTTTCAAATAAAAAAATATGTTATAGTCTGAAACAAAAGAACATTATATTGGAGTTATGTAATCAAATTTGATTCCAAGAAAGAAAGGATGAATCTATGTAATCTTTTATTTAGATTTATAAATATGTATCCTTAAAGAGAAAAAGGTACAAATGCTAGAGAATAGCAAGACCAAGTCAGTATTCCCTTAGAAGAGTCATACAAGGTTAAAAGGTGTATTATGTTGTTTATTCGATGTAACCTTGGGATGGGCATGATGATAAGCTACTCAAATTTTGACAATATACTATTCCACCCTTTATTTTAAATAACATTATTCTCCGCATGTATGACTTAATGTCAGTATCCTCTATATGACTACGTATATGTCAAGATGATGACTTAGTGTCATCAACATTTTTCCAAGAAGCCTAAAATAGGTGACCCGTGGGGTTGAGATTGTGTTATCCTTAGTTAACATTAATTCTCAGAATTGCAAGAAGAACTAAAACTTAAAGGCTGCTATATTCTTAAAGGAGGTCTAACCTTTATTGAGTAGACGTAATATTCATACTACATCGAGACCAGGAAGGTCAAGAAGATATCATTTGTGACAAGAATTGCTTAAAGTATTATCACGAGGATTGTCACTCTCTAGGGTTCGGGTTTAGACTCGAGCAAGTGGTTGTAGCCATGACTCAAGAAGTTACATGAATGTAACTTGGGTATTCGAGTCAGAAATAATCAACAACCCAGATGAATTATTCACCATGAGAATCTCCACTTTCTAAGGAAGGACTCTTAAACGAAGCTAAAACACTGAACAGTCGAGACTATAACAAGAAGAAGAGATCTTCAGCTTAAGACTAATATCTATTAGTATTTATGTTTAAACATTTTTAAATAACCAATGTGAGTAATGATGAGGTAATGAACTAATGAGCACATTAGGTGCTATAGTTGCAAGATTGCCCATACAATAAAAGGATAAAATCCTTGTTTCCTTTTGATAAATGAATTGTCATTTGAATTAACCCTTCTAGGGTTTTGTATTGAGTCGAATACCACTTAGTAGAGGGTACTATGTTAAGGAAGGTTGCCTTGTCAGCCTATGACCAGTCTGGTCAAGTTAATTGTTTGTATTAGCAAGGAAATGCCAGGTAAACCACTTTGTGGGGAAATACCCCTTGCATTTTGTTTATCCTGAACTAGTGGCAGTTGCCAAGACCCACTAGTCATCTTGAGTAAACCGGGTGTTCGAGGATGATCTAACATCGTATCAACTCAATTGAGTTATGTCTAATAAGACCAATTATGTCGATCTATAAGTTCTTTGTGAATGTTTATTGGGTGGAATAGTTAGTTCTAGTATACCCTAGGTTAGGAAAAGTATTCCAAGTAGGGTGGGTGAACATACAACTTCGCTCTTAGAAGCGATTGTATTTATGATACAAATACTCTGGCCATAGTGAGTGCAGTTGTATCTGCATGCACTTGTCGGTTCAATGTGACTTAGATACTTAGCTAGTCAGAGATGTCATAGGTAGTTGGAGGGTATCCATAGTTGTGCGACAGTATTAGTTAAGTAGGGCACAACACCAGAGCTCAAATGGCAAAACTAAGAGGGTTCTCGACTAATCCCTTCGTTGAAGGGTAGGGCCACTTCCAGTTAGGAAGGTGTGCAGGGGACCGCTTAAGTCCATGGTTGGAGGTAAAGCACCTGGGTGATGCTCTCCCTCTTGCAGATGACATGTCGAGTCTTGGAAGACAGAAAAAATCCAGATCTGAGATCTCTAACCTTAATCTTGTAAGTTATTGTTTTGGCTTAAAATGATGTAATCATTTCATTGAATTACAAAAGAGATAGATGTTTGTTCTTTTCAGTTAGAAAAGATTGTATAAATGCTTTGTTATATCCTTATGGTAACAGCTATGCAGAAGCATGTTCCATACTCAAAAAAAATAAAATTGTACCTCTTTTCATCTATGTATTAGTTATTTACTATTTGGTGAATAATTCATGGTAACTCTTTGTAAGAAGGTGTAGTTTGTTACATATGGTATTAGAGCTACCGGGTTCAACATTTGGACCTATGAGCTCATTACGTAAGTGTTTCCTTAAAATATTATCTGTATCAAATGTTTGAAAAGTTCTTATGCCAGGATGGCAGGGAAAAGAAGAACAAGGGAAACAATAAGGAAACCAATTTCCTGAATTTGTCTAGCTTTGGGACAAAGAGATAGTTGTCCCTAGAGGTTAAAACTCCTAAACCAACAACTCCTAGAGAGATGCCCTTGATGTGCTTAAGGAATGCACCTGGGTTAAGAAAGGAGGTTATGTCAATTGACACAAATGCTTAATTGGGAAAACCATGTGTTGCATAAACGAAAAACTTCAAAAGTAGAAAACTTAACATATTGTGAATCAGAACCAACTATGGAAGTATCCGGGAGGTAGGAAAACCTTTAGAAGATCCTGATTTAAAACTAAAATAAAACCTAGCTATAATAGTTGAAATCAAGAATGAGAGTTGTACCCTAGAGTAAAGGTCAGAGACCAGAATGGGTCAAAACAAGAAGCAACTCACAAAGGAAAAGATGAAAAATGATATGATCACCAAGAATTGTTTTGGATGAAAATTTCTTAGAAAAGATGGTTAAAAAAAAAAACTGAACAGTAAAGGAGGTCAACCAGACAAGAGCTCAGGTAGAGCAGTGTTTGACTAAAGTCCAGATTAAACTTCCTAAGTTTGAGGAACGAAAGTAAATCTGTGCTAGAACTTTTAAAGATCAATTGAAGGCGTCCCAAGGGTAAATTGGGTATGGAAGAGATTGTATTGTCAATCAGAAGAATATTTAAATAAGCTTCGAACAAAAGTGTTTGCAAGATATACCAAGGAGGATAAGATAAGGAAAACAATAGTCGTTCAATTGTTGAAAGCCAATTGAGAAGAATGTTAAGCCATTTCAATCAATTTGGAGAGAAAGAGAAGTGTTTGAATCTAGGAAAGACCATATACAGATATGTATTCCATTCAACGAAATTTGTTGATGTATTTCCAAACTTGGGAAACCATTGACTTCTCCATAAGATATGGTTTTCGGGTCAAATAATATATCCAAAGTTTCTTATAACCACAACCAGGTTGTTAGAGTTGACTAAGCTATAGTAGCTATTAATAAAATATATGATTGGTCAGGAAAATTCAAAGGTCTTTAACCAAATAAGAGTGAAGCAATCATGACACGAATACTATGAGTTCCTGGTTAGGAAGATTAGTTTATAGTTATCTTGATATCTTGACAAAAGGTTAGGCAGGATGCTTATTTAAGAAGGGCAGGTTATCGCCTATGAGTTTAGGGGATTGAAGTTAAATAAACGAAACCATACCGCACATGATTTTGAGCTATCAGGAATCCTTCCTGCTTTGTAACTATGTATGCAATAAATGTTGGACAATTTTGGAGTTATTAACAAACTAGCAGGGTCTAAAAAGAATTGTTATTCAACCAATTCAAATGCTCGTCAGCAGAAATGGCTTGAGCTGAAATTGAACTATGAATTTGAAGCTAATTATTAAAAAGGGGCAAGAAAAACCGAGTTGTGGATGCCCCAAGTGTCGAAGGGGACATATCTCCTCAATGACACTTACTCATTATATTTCCAAGAATCAAGTGTGAAAAAGGACCAAGGAAGTTGTTTCTTTAATTCAAATGGACTTTTAAGAATCAAAGGAAGAACCTAAGTACCAGACTTAGAGGAGTCAAGGAATAAGGTGTGATAAGAAGTTTAATCGATGCCATATTCTGGACAATCTGGAGTGATAAAATTATTGACTGAGGTGAAACCACTATGTAGCAAGTTGTCGAGCATGCCAGAAGGTGAAGACAAGATGTCATCACCTGGTAAGGCTTCTATATTCTCATGAAATTCTAGAGAGGAAGTGGTAGATAATTAGTATAATTTTGATATCCTATGTCAAGGTTTTGGCATAATATTATTTTGGAAGTGATGGCTAAGCACAAAACAATCTTGGTAATGGTGGATAAGTTCATCAAGGTAGCCAATTTCGTATATAAAAAAAAGATAGGACATACTTGTCATAACTGCAAATTTGTGTAAAGTAGTGTTTGATTGCATGGAGTTCGTGGGAAGACTATTTCAGATAGGGACACTCATATAACTTCAAGGCATGACAAACCCTTTTCACCTCACTTGGAATTCGGTTGAACATAAGTTCAAAATATTCCCCAGAGACAGGTAGTCAGATTGGGATAGTAAAGTAGGCATTAGGGGGGGGGAACCTATTGTGGGTGTATTTCTTGGGCAAGTAATACTAGTGGAAGGAATTATCTTCCGCTTGTTAATTTTGTGTTTGATAACTCATAACCTTCTATAAGTTAAAAAAAAAACTCCATTTGAAGCATTGCATGGAAGAAAGTGTGAAATTCCTATAAGTTGGGAAAGCTAGAAGATAGGATTTGCCTTAGTCCAAAAATGCTATAAAAAATGGAAGTGCAAATCAGGTGATCAAGAAAAAGGTTAACAAGAGCCAATGTTAGGCAGAAAATTCTTGCTGACGTTAAATGAACACCGAGACAATTCTCAATAAGAGAAAGAGTGCTCAAACAAGCTAGGATTCACCTACATAATAGCATGGTTTATCGTGGCAAGGTCCAGTGGGACTAGATTGTAGAGGATAGTGTTGATGTGTGTTTTATGACAACGCCAGCACAGAATAAAATGTCCAACGGTCACTCTATTCTCTCTTGATCAAAGTGTTCCGCATGCTAAGATTGAGTGAAATTTCATGCGTTCGACTCCAAGGTTCCTTTTATTGCGAATAGACTCAGTTGGTTGATGTGAATATGCTGGGTATTCCAAGGGGACTTACGTAATTGTTCGATTTCTTTACTCAAGCAGATGAAAGGTTTTGGCTATGATGCTCTGGTATTTGAACGGACTGGGAAATACTGAATTTAAAGGAGGTAGGGATAGGAATTCTACAATCTATCTCTTAAGGGTGGAATGCAAGGGCTAGCTTTAACAATCTTCAAACCAAACTTTGTTTCGTCTCCCCTTCGGACAACTCTGACAAAGCTGGTGCAATCTTCAAAGGATGGATAGGATGTTCAAATTGAGATTCAACATGTGCACCCCTTCACAATGAAGCAAGTGGGCACACAAATCACAACCGAAGTTAGGTGCTAAGATTCCAGTTGACCACGCAGGGGCGGACTTACCGTCAGCAAGCCCGCTAGTGGTATGGATACAGGAAGATATGCTCAAACCAACGTCACATTCCACAATTAACACTACCTGCATGAAAAAAAAATCTACTTTACTCTACTCGATTCTAATTGGAAAGAAGAAAAGATCTCGTCAACTGCCCACAATGCAAGATGAAGTCACCAATCAATGAAATCCTTATATTATGAGAGTCTTACACAACAATCTTTTACAAAAACTTTCAAGGGGAAAGTCCTTCTTTCCTTTCCATCTAAGCTAACTCCTAGCTCTACTTTAACTTCTATCTAGCTCAACTCTATCTCTGATTTTTGTCTAACTCTAATATATTTCTAACTATTTTACAAATGAGGGGGGATACCCCTTTTATATCTAGCCCAGTCCAGTGGACGGCTTAGATCGAAATACAATGGAAGGCTCAGATTGAGCCACCTAAGCCTTGATTAGGGTTTTAGCCCTAAAAACCGCCACTGAGAGGAGTGGGGCAATGAATACGCCCTCCACCCCTCATCAATGAACCACAACCCGCCATCAATGCACGTTGTCTCCTTCCAGAAGGTCATCGTCCAGAAGGGCGTTTCCCTTCTCCTTTTTGCTGGCTGCAAATCTGATGAACTTGGCCAATACTGCCTCAACTTCCTGATTCGAAATGGGAGGAATGTGATCCAACTGAAATTCTAAAATTGTAACTATTTGCCCATGCCGAGCATAAGATTTCTTCCAGGCAACAAGGGCATCCTAGGTGTTCTGTATGATACTGGAGAACATAGCAGTGTTCTTGAAATCCTCCTATGTGAAGGTCTTCACCCTAGAAAAGAATGGCGTTAATCTGTTATTCAATCCATCTGCAGTTACCTCTTCAGAAGTCAACCTCCTGGCAAAGATTGCCTCCAATACATTGAGAATTCCATCTAATTGTTCGTCATGGCCTTTCTGACCCTGACAGAATCTGTCTGTGATGCATCGTAGAATCCCCAGCCTGTGACTACTGAAGAGTACCATCCGGCAAAGTCGTATCTATCCCCCCGTTGAATAACACCTCCCTCAACCAAAGTCTATTGAGGTATGCCCATCAAAGCCCCTAAACGGAGAACAACTCTCGTCTGATAGATACGTGTCTCACCCCAAGCATGGTTAACTGCATCCATCCTTGCCATAATATCGGAGGCTTGCTCATAGGCATGTGCAAGATCCTCCATAAACTTTCTTGTTTCTGCACGAATGCTGGCAACCCACTTGTTCTCCTGTTGTGCCATTCTCTTCAAATCTTCTAACCCACTGATTGACTCCCTGGAAAATTCAGCTGGAAGCTGAATTGCCGGATTCTCTTGCCCACAAGGATGGGACAAGTGTTGTACGTATCCAATTAGTGTCTTGTGCTCTACCTTCAATTTCTTGTATTTGCCCTCAACATAGGACAATCTATCCTTGAGTGCTCGATAGGAATTATCGCACTCCTCTACTACTTGTGCTCCAGTAGGGCGGCCAAGTTCCATAGTTGTCACAACATAATTTTCAGGAACGGCCTCATCCCGATCACACTCTACCCGAGGCACTGCCATATGTACAGTTCGAGATCCATCCTCATCCGTGGATATTTTGGAGAACTTCCTAGCCTTCTTCTTCGTTGGAGGTGCGCTGATCCTCTATAACAATTCCTCCATCTCAGCTGCGGGATTAGTCTCATCTACAGGATCACGCCTCATCCTATCCCTTAGCCATTCTGGCACCTCCTGCCGCATGTCTGATATAACAAAAGGCTGCTCCACCTCGGCCTCTACCTCGTGAACTTCATTTGTGCCTTCGCTTCGACGAGGCTCATCATTATCAATAAGCTCAATGTCTCCTAAGCTCTAGGCATCTTGATCGGAAGTAGCATCATCCTCGAGAGCTGCCTAAATTTCCTGCTGAAACTGAGTATCCGTGGCCATCCCCTCATCTGTCTCTTGCTGATTTTCTTGCTGATTATCTTCTCGGGGCACGTTGATGCTCTGGCCCACTGATTCTCTACGAGGTGGCTGACTTGCCACTCGCACTGTCTGCTCTACATCCAATCTCTCCCTCTGATCAGCAAATAGTGATACCTCCTGCATACTCGGAGAATGTGTCCGAGATGGTGTATGCAAGGACTCCTCAACTACCGAAGGCTCAGGTCGAACTGGCTCTTTTCCTCTTGGCTCTGGAGTTTGATCCACTTGCCTTTTTTGTCTAACTGCTGGCGATCTGTGATCTCCCATCAAATTATAGGTAAGGGGAATTGATCGTCCCTTAAGTCGGCTGACGTGCCTCTCTACCCAACTCCGTGTAAATGTTAAGACTGGGATACAGAGAGTATCCAAGTCGGTGATCTCTGGCTCCAACCAATCTGGGAGTGGTAGAGGCGTATCTCTCACTGTCTCGTAGTCAGCCTGTACAACACTTATGTCTTCTTCGATCTGATCCGACACTGGGACAATCTCGCACTCTCTGATCATTACCAACGATATCCGAGAGAACATTCTCTTCCTGATCTCGATCTCATCCACTGCACTGGCCCAAAAGTCTTCAATCTGTGCTTTGTGCTTGAACTCTTCTGACAATATCCATCTGATGTTCTTGTGGGGAAAATAGTGGTGCTTGCTGGTATGGTAGGAAAGATGGAAGAATTGGAGCTCATTTTCTGCCTCCCTAGCTGCTTGCAGCGATGGGCAGATTTCATCTGAATTCCCCATGGTAATTGGGAATCCGAGTCCACCTTTCTTGTTCTTCTTTTGAATCTTATCATAGGCAATAAGTTGCCTAGATACTTCCAGCATCACTATCCTGTTGGTGGGATACTGGGGCAATCTATAAGGATAGGAAGAGAATCCTTGCAGCCTTATGTAGGTGAACTTGGGAAATTGGATAAACCAACATCCGAATTTCTCGATCATCTCTTGCGCTTCCCTGGATATTCTGTGATGGGCTCTTTGCTGCAAGGTCCTCGTGATATGCATAGTGAAGGCGTCATTGACCCTTTTGTAGTTAGTTGTGCTTGTCAAATGCAATTGTGGACAAACCTCATGTATTTTAAATTGATGGGAACCACACCCAATTGGTTCCTTGTAAGAGATCCCCCTATACTTTGTCATGTGAGCCAGCATATAGACAATATAAGAGCCCATGTAAAATGTTTTCGTTCTCCTCACACCACGGAGCTTCTCATGTATGCTATCATTGATCAACAGTGCCCAATCCATGTGATCTTTGCCCTCCAGCACCAAGTTCACATAGTAGAACATCCACGGTTCAAAGATGAAGATTTGGGGGCATCCTCCAACTCTGCTCAACATCATAATCATATCACCAAACTCCTGTCTCAAATCCTCTGAGATTATTTGTTTGGGTAGTTTTGTACGAGTTGGTTTGGGCTTGATCATCCACCTGGTGTTTATCAAATCAGCACATCGGTCCGTTGTGGATGAATACATTCTTTCAGCCCTTTCTTTCGTTTTATAGATCATCTTCTCATGAACTAGAATCCCGAGTGCCTCTCCGATTGCTTCAGGTGTCAGGTTGGCCAATATCTTGCCATTTGGCGAAGTGATCGTTCTCTGCTCTGTGTTGTAATGGTGGGCGCATTCCATGATGAGTTCTGGACACTGGATAGCTAGCGGAAAACTGGCAGCTGCATACAATCCGCTCCTAACAATATTGTGTGAAGTCACTGATGGGTGATGGCCTCCAGTCCCCATTATCCTTCTTCTGAATGCCTCCAGATTGAACGAGCCCAAGTTTGTGTCAGCCAGCTTGCCCAACTTTGATGAAAATTTTGATTCCGGCAAGAAGGACTTGCTCAATTTCTTGATCATTGCTTGTTTGGATTCGGTGTGGTTGTTTCTGCCTGCAGCTCTTCTGCTTGATTCAACCATTCTGCAAAAAAAAAGGCAAGAGAGTTAGAAAACAAGATTTTAAAATAATAAAATAATCACCGTTAAGGGTGTCAACAAAATTTTGAATAAAAAGGCTGCAACACTTTTTCACTTTCAGCTGCAAACCTCAACACTCTTGTTCACTTCAGTATTTTTAGAAGTTTATGTGAAATTTCTATAGTTATGCAACTTCTCTTAAATTCGTACTTCTCCTCCAAAATGCACTTCACATTTAGCAACTTCAGCAAATTTGACTCTTCAAATTCGAACTTCAGCAACTTCAAGACTTCTCAACTTCAGATTTCTTAGCAACTTGGGACCTCTCCTCACAAATTCATACTTTCAACAAATGCAGCCTCAGCAAGTCCAAACGTGCCTTTCACTTTCAGCCACTGGAAACTAAGAAGTTCGCACCTCTCAACAATCAGCAATATGAGACTTTTTCAAAAAGAAAATTGTGCTTCAGCAGCTTCAGCAACTTCGAACTTCAGCAGTCTCAGCCACTTTAAACTTGATACTCAGCTTCCTTCACAAATTCAAACTCTTCCAGCAGCTTGAGAATATTTTATTTCTCTGCAACTCGTACTTCAACTTCAAAAAATGCTTTGCATTCAGCAACTTGTGAGGAGAATGAAGAGGACTCAAAATATTATAGCCAGGTCGAAATCCAGCAGAGGCTATACTTAGCACATTTTCGAAATCCACTTTCCCTCTTTTTTCCAGTCGTAACACTTGTCATTTGAAGTATCAGAATCGCAAACTTCTAGAATTATGAATTTCATCATTTTTGCACAGGCCTGCCTCATCATATTTGATCCTTTAAAATATTAAATCACTCACTCTGTTGAATAATTTCAAATTCATTTGGCTAAGTCATTTAACGTCATCTTAGCCTTGGCAAAAATTATCCAGTTCAATCTTCCAACGCAACATCTCATTCATTTTACTTGTTTGCCTTAGAGAAATTCTTCAAATTTGCCTTAGGAATTTTATCAAAATAGACACTAGGCAAGAATATCCACCGAAACGATGTGAGCAAGGCATGGAACAAGTTTAAACCATCTTGCAATTGAAAACGTCCAATACCCAGAAGAAAATTCTTCTCAGAACTCGTTTCCATGTGTATCCGGATGAAGGGGTACTTTTAATTTTTATTATTTACAAATAATAAAATGGCTAAGGTTTATTTCTCTTCACTACGGACGTCTTCCACACCTGCAATATCCAGTTTCTCTGCCTTGGCAATTTCTCGTTGATTTCTTCCTGAAGAATTTTCCCTCTGAAGAGTTTTCTTTCTGGAAATTTTAGCATCACCTGTAGGCGTATTTTTCATTTTCTCCTTAGAAAATGCCTTAGGAAATTATTTTAAATTTAAATTTTATCACCTTACCCTTGAAGGGCGCATTTGAACATGTGAGCTTCCATTTTATCCCTTAGGCAATTCCACACCTAGACTTTCTTCATCACACTTAGCAATTTTCTTTTAAAATCATGTTCCCCTTTGCCTTACCTTTACCCTTGGCGCATATAGCATGTCATGAGGGAAACTTGGAGCGCATTTCACCATGTGTGAGGGAATTTACTCAATCCTTTGAGCGCATTTACCAT
This sequence comes from Sequoiadendron giganteum, assembly GCA_007115665.2. NCBI lineage: Eukaryota > Viridiplantae > Streptophyta > Pinopsida > Cupressales > Cupressaceae > Sequoiadendron > Sequoiadendron giganteum. The sequence goes on from CM021102.1 coordinate 651,481,882, forward strand.
ACTCTTCAACGTTTTCCCTTTTACCTTGCCACCTTGGGCGCATCACACATGACATTCCCATTCTATGGCGCATATAGCCTAGTCAACCTCCACCTTTGAGCGCATTTGAGGGTGTGGAGAGGAATTTCCCCAAGTCTAGCGCATTTGAACAACACTTTTCACGTTTTACCCTTTACCTTGCCACCTTGGGCGCATTTGCTATGGGGAAGAGGAACTTGAGGGCGCAAATGAGGGGTGGTGAAGGAATTTTCACGCCCCTGGTGACTCTTCACCTTCCTTGAGCGCATTTCACATGGTGGGCCTCCATCCTTGAGCGCATTTTGCCTAGGCAAAGGAAAGCGCCATCATCTAGTGACCTTTCATCTCCCTCTGGGCGCATTTAGCCTATGTTGCTTCCATCCTTGGGCGCATTTGAGGGAGGCTCAAGGAATTTCCATGCCTTAGTGAATTCTGCCATGTCTTTGCCTCATGTGGGTGCATTTGACCCCTGCTCAAGGAAATCTTGGGCGCATTTAGCATGTGCCACTTCCATTTTATCTTTGAAGGCGCATTTTAGGGTGTGTGAAGGAAATTCCATACTTAGAACATTTTCTCCATACCTCAAGCGTATTTGATATATCTCCATGCCAGTCATCACTTATAAGTTTTCAACGCCCTAGCCATGCCTTGGCTTTCTATTTTTAGCAAACTCGGAGAAATTAGGGTTTCCTTTGCATTTCATCCTATTCTGAGCTGGAGTAGGCGTGGCTGTGCCTCCACTTGGCCTTGCTACCTCGTTTATATCTTCTCTGGCACAGTGTATGCTATTTTTAGCAAACCCTAAAATTGATCAATTTCTGTATCTCCGTTTGCTCTGAAATTCGTTCTACTTGTTCATGATGTTGTAAGTGATCTGTTCACACCTACCTTGGGTACAGACCTGCTATTTATAGCCATGAGATGACTTACTAAAAATAGTAAATATTCAGATCGTGCTCAAATTTTGCTAGTAGGTAACCTGAAAGATGCTGATCCCGGTGGTGTGCTTGGTTTTGACATCTCTGTATTTTGTTCCATCTATTTTTAGACATAGCATGGGAAACCCTAATCTGACTTGCATGCGCTCCAGACTGCTCCTGATCTTCTTGATTTCTACTATTTGCCACTTTGATTGTTGGACTGAAGTGTTGGGTAAGCGCTGGGCTAAAGCTGCTATTTATAGTAAGTGTCCGGAAAGTGGTCCATCGGATGTCAGATGAGTTTGCATGTCACAGTGCCCGTGGGATCTCAAAAAACCCAAAAAAACCCAAAAAATTGGCCAACGTGCAGGCACTGGCAAAAAATAGTAAGTCCCTTGAAATTGACTCATTCCGTTTGCATGTCACATCACTGCGAAGGTCTTGAAAAACCCAGATCCATTCTCCAGTCATGCATTGGAGAATTGTACGTTTAAATCTTGAAAATCGCCTCCGAAGGCTGAATTGCTAAAAATAGCTAGTTGTCTGAATCTTTTCAAATTTCATGTGTAGGCACTCTGAAGATGCCTGAATGTGCTAAAGTAGTTAGAATCCCGAAATCCTGAGGGAAAGACCTCAAATTAGGTACTTACTAAAAATAGTAAGTTGTTAGATTTCAGTAAGATTTCAGTGGGATCCTGCCTTGAACTTTTCGACTGTACTGTTGCACTTAGATTTTACCTTGACAACTCAATTTGACCTCAAACAAGCCTGAAGGATAGAAACCCTAATTTCGTAGACTTGGTAATCATTTCAATCTAGGTCAAAAGACGGGACATCCACGGAAGGACAAAAGATCAAAGACAGAGAGAACCAAAGCCAAAAGACCAGAATGGAGCAAAAATTAGGGGGTCCCCATCTTGGATGGGGTGATGTGTGAAAAGGTCACAACAGATAGTACTTTTAGTGAAAATAATAATGGGATTAAAAAAGAGAATTCCCAATCTCCTCTTTGAATTTGAAATTAGAAATTAAAACATTTTCTTTTACCTTGTTATATGTTATGATACCTTACATCATTGAGGACGATGATTCTTAAGGGGGAAGGTATGTTACACCCCACCCTATCTTTCTAAATTTACGTTTCACTTTAAGGTAATTGTTTTGATGAATCATAAGATTATGAAACCTTGAAAATTATATATATTATGATGAAATTATGCAATGTTATGTTTTTCTATTCTATGAAATGACGACAGCTATTTGACATCATGAATATGATGAAATATAATGAAATGATATAATCATGCTATAATGTTTACTAGGCTAACCACCCGTTTGTTTTCTTGAGTGAGATTGCAGGAGCAATCTGAACACCTCGAGAGAAAAAGAGGGGGAGTATCACCTAGGAGAAGGGTGAAGTTGTGAACCCTCTAATGATGCCATCTGAGCTTAGCATCGGTCAAGTATTGTCTTCGTAAACCTATTGGGTCTAGGGATGTCTCTAGTAGGTTTGGAGGTAAGCCAACTTAAGATAGTTGAGTATGGTTTGTCCAATGCATTTAGTATGGCCTTTGTAGGATTTTTAACTCACTATTACTCTAAAGATAAGTATAAGTATATATAAATATATATATACACATATGTATGTATTGAGCAATGTTATATAAATACTACTACTTGATGCTTACCAATATTTAAATATAAAGGGACATTGATCATAATGATCATCCTTGAGTTCGTTCTCTGGGGTGAATATGCTTGACAGATGACAAAAAGATCAACGTCGTCGATCATGTAAGATTGTGTTACCAACTCTAAATTTTTGAATGATTTGTCATTTATATGTGTTTGTATTTGGTGATACTTTTAAACGACTAAGCTAGTCGTTGAGTCCATTATTTTGACAAGGCTCCTTTTATGGAGGGGAATGATATATCGATATGTTTGCTCAACTCAATTGAGGAGCTTATTGATTATAGAGACGACATAGATATGCCTATATATATAAGTGTTTCTTTTTAAATAAGAAAATAGATTTTGTTTAACCACGACCGACAATATGCAGGTGGTGAAAGCTTAAAAGAATTTCAGATATTAGTAAGGCCATAAAGGCCAAGAGCTTGAATATTAGTAATGGCAAGAGTTCCAACATAATTCAAATGTCGTTAAGCTATAATAAGCCGTCGAACTTAACTTGAGGTGGCACATAATGGAATATTAATGCTTCTTTAAATGTTCTTTCATATGGTAAAAGACATGACAAATAATTGAGAAACGAAAAAATAAAATAGTAGTCCAATGATGTGTAAATGTAACGACCCCAAAACCGGGTAAACAAAAATTTTCTACTTTTACTAATAAGATACAAGGAAATACAATAAAATGACAAAGTAAATAACTTTTCTTTTCATTCTAATTGAACATTTCATCATAAAGAAATAAATGACACAATTTATCATTGTTCTATTTTCCAAGTAAATATCAGAGTACACTTTCATCATTACTTTTCTTTCAATTAAAAAGCAAGGTAAGAATCTTACAAGTTTCAAACATAGCTCGGAAGCTTTTGAGCAAATAGGAATAAGACTGTCCACGATCTTCCCTTTCAAACCTTGGTTCATCAGAAGTCTACTGTGGAGGAGAAACATCACTCAGGTGCTTTTCCACCAACCACGGACTTATATTGCGGTCCCCCGCACGTTTACTGTTAAGTAGACGGCCCTCCCTTCTACGAAGAGATTGGTTGGGTAACCGATTCTGTATGACCAACTGAGCATAGTGTGTAATCCTACATAACTAAATCCTTGTGCCCTCACAATCTCAATCTAGCATGTAACCTGGATTACTGTGAACTGACAGTGTAATTCGTCTCACAGTCTAAGTGGACGTTAGGTATACTACACTACTTTGGCCAAAGCATTTCGGCAGTACTTATACTGACGGTCATCTATCACTTGCACTAAGTCAGGTTCAATTTGACTTAAGGCTGCCTTATCCTACGCGTAGGTTGAGTCCTTTCCGTGGGTAGTCAATCACCCTAGACTTCCTACTTCAACTACTTAAACAGGAAATGGAGTACAGTCAACAAGGGGTCCCTCTGGTACTTCCTAACATGGAAATCTTTATCCATGGAGTACATAGCTTTCTCTGGTTAACCTATTTAACTCTAAAGCTTTAGACTACCTTGGTACTGAATCCACCCTCATCCTAGTATTAATAACTAGTCCCTTTCCTTTATTTAAGGAGTTCAAGCAATATTCAAGCAATACAAAACATAAGGTACTTTTACTAAGAAGTAATCAAACATTTCCCTTTTTATGTTATTCCTTTTCGAATTCTCCTATGAATTCAAACTAATCATTTCAACAAGCTTTTAAGCTATTTCCAATTCAACAAGCTATTAAGCTATTTCTTAATTCAAAAAGCTTTTCTAAAGAAATTAAACTATTCCTAATTCAACAAGCTCTTAGAAACATAGAGGATTCCTATTATTTTTCCTGTCAACTACAGCATAATGCAAGGCATAATCAAGCAAACTAATAACACATTTTTAAAATCAATGACAGAAATTCTACAAAGATATTTCTCATGCCTGATTTCCTTTTGCGTATGAGCTCGATTGGTAGCTTCAGTTCTTGCTCCACCGTCCTTCGCAGCCTTCTCTCAACTTGAACAAATACTACTTTCAGGTAAATGCAATTTGGTATGAGGAAAAGTTGCTCTCAGCAATACAGTCTCAAATTGCAAATGGCTTTCACAAAATGGTAATGGCTTTTACAATCTATCTCACAATCTAATTGCAATGATGGTTTGCAACTTACTGTAAATGCAACAGCAGTGTAGGTGAATAAAGCTCTCAACAAGAGGGAATTTTAACACATAGAAATACCACAGCACTGAAATTCGTGATTCCAATGCAAAGGAGAGTGAGTGAATGAGTGCTTTTCAACAATGAGAGTGAACCTATTTATAAGTTTCGAATTCTCATGCTTACTACATTGTAGGCATGAGAATTCGACACCTCTTCCTTTGATAATGTCAAAATGTGCAGTGGCAACCGAATAACCAGACACACAGCAAAATGAGTGATGATTCAACATATTTTCAAAGAATGTTTCAACATATCACTTGTGAATTTCGTGAAGCAACCACGTACAGGTTTAAACATTAAACTTGCCCTCAAAAATGGCGGACTGAAGAACAAATGGCGTTTTTAGTTACTGTTTAAAAATGTCAAGGGTTTCCCACAGTCGCTTATAGTTTCCTTTCACCCACGCGTCCACAATGGTGGCGTTTCATACAGCTGCGACCAAGTCCACATTGTGCGAACTGGGCGCGGGCTTCAAATGCTGCCATTTTCCACTATTCACAGCTCAAAACAGTCGCGCGATTTCTTCACGGGAAGAAGTCCGCGATTTTCAAATATTTCTTTTAAGTCTTTCAAAAGTCTAAAGTTCAAACTTACATTTCCTTCATTAATTTTTCATGCATTTTCAATGGTCTAGTAAATTTCGAAATTCCTTTCCTTTATTTAATACTTTCTAAAGTTTGAATATTTCGAAATTCCTTTATATGGTAATGCAAAATAATTACCAAAGACTTATACGTCTATTTCAAATCTTTCCAAGGGTTTAGTCATTTTAATATTCTCATTAAAATGTTATTAATACATTTTGTATTATATTCAATATAACATTATTATAGTTTTTAATTTACCTTTATTTAAATATATAAATATATCTATATAATATTTGAATATTACATTAGATATATTAATATATTATATTATCGGTAAGACTATAATAATATCGATATTAAATATATTATTAAATATATTAATAAACTTACCCAGTTTACACTTAAATATATCTATACATGTTTATTTTCAAATCTCCAATTACGTGTATTATAGGCCAGTCAGAGCACCTTTAATAGATGCAATTGCACAAACACGTATATATACATTTAACTGTAAATTCCAGGCATCAGTAACTTATCAGTTCACATTTCACATTCAAGGTTCTCAGAACAGTAAGTCAGTCAATCAAGGAACACCACTCATAAAGCACAAAGAAGTAATCAGAAACTCCTAAGCCTAAGGATGACTTATCATGACAACTCAATCTGACTCAGTTCCCAAAACCCTCAGTGAAGTGTGTGTATGCTCATATGATCAACTTTACCGGTTAGCCGACCAAGTTCCTCTCCCGAGTGATGTTTCCCCTCCACCTGGAGGAATAGTTCCTGTTCCTGCATCCATGGCACAAAACCACGACAGTCAATTGCTCACAATATTTGCAGTATATATAAATCAAATATATAAAACAAGACTAATTACTTTCCTCTATGCATTGCTTATCCAAGAGTAACATCAATCAAGAATACAGAATGGGCCAGACATAACATGTAAACAGATTCTCATATTGATAACAAGGTTCAATCACATTTTATTCATTCAAAACCTTCCTTACAATCAGAATGCTCTAAGCATTTCTAGAATAGTAACTATACAAATTCTGGGGTGTAATAGTAAACCTTCTTGAGCCATGGATATCACGAAAAGCGGTGGGAACCTTTCTAATTGTAATATAAATATTTGACACTATAGATCGTGGTATTCACCACATTTATCTAGCTCTTGTAATCGCTTAGATAATTGGTTTCAGTTGCTTTTTCTTACCCTAGCCATAGCATGAGAAAAAGACAACATTGGAGGAACCACTGACGCTGCATAAAAATCTGTTTTGAATCGGTTTTATAATGGTCTTTGAAAAACAATTCCTTGAAGAGGATTGTGGCGGGGGAAACGAGTGCCTCTCAAAGGTAGATAATTGGATAGCAACACTAGAATGAGGGGAGGTGGATACTGCCTTGGAAATGGGTGGTGTTGACGTGTTTTTTATGACAACACCAACACAGAATAAAATGTCCAACGGTCACTCTATTCCCTCTTGATCAAAGTATTCTGCATGCTAAGATTGCGTGAAAGTTCATGCATTCAACTCCAAGGTTCCTTTTATTGCGAATAGACTCAGTTGGTTGATGTGAATATGCTGGGTATTCCAAGGGGACTTACGTGATTTGCTCATTCGGAAGAAAATGATTCTCAAATTTTGGGAGATTCGTCAATGACGCTCAGGTTCTTAAACTAACCGAATAATGCTAAAATTAAAAGGGATGTGAGGATGGAGATTCTAACATCTATTCTAAATGTGGAATGCGAAGATCAATTCTTACAAACTTCAAACCAAGCTCGGCTTTGCCTCACTTCGGATAGCTTCCGCAGAACCAGTGCAATCTTCAAAGGGATGACGAGATATTCAAACTACAATTCACCATGCAGAGACCGTCACAACAACGCATATCAACACATAAACCATAATCGAAGTTAAGTTCATAATGTTCCAGTTGACCACGCAAGGCGAACCCACCATCAGTGAGCCCGCTAGTAGTATGGATAAGTGAAGCTTGCTCAAATTAAACACCACATTCCACAACTACCGACTACTTGCATGAAATGAAATCTACTTTACTTTAAGTCTACTCTAAGACTCTAAATGAATTAGAAGGGCGAAGAAGCCTCGCTAGCTACTCAAAACAAAAGATGGAACCACAAGCAATGATAACCCTTTTCATTATGAGAGTGTTCACAACAACTTGTTACAAAGAATTCAATGGGAAAACTTTCCTTCTTCTTCAATCTAAACTATGCAATCTATGCTATGCTACTTCTAAGTTCTACCTCCTAGCTATTTCTCTTATCTCTTGATCTAATCTAACTTCTTACAAATGAGGGGGGATGCCCCTTTTATAGTTGGCCCAGTCCAACGGATAGTTCAAATTGAATTACAATGAAGGGCTCAGATTGAGCCATTTACGCCCTAATTAGGGTTTTTGCCCTAAAAACTGCCACAGAGAGGAGTGGGGCAATGAATGCACAGAATATTCTCCACTCCTCTGCAAGAACCATTATCTGCCATTAATGCCCATTATCTTCTTCTAGAAGGTTCTCGTCCGGAAACGCGTTCCCACTGTTCTGCCTGCCAATTCTGTTGTGCTAGGAGGAGGGTAAAAGAGTCCCTAAGATTGTCTCCAGAGTTTGTCTGCTCAGTCGTTTCAATTCTTGGATGTATTTGTAACTTTCATATTTCTTCAGCTCACTGCCTTGGGCGCACTTAGCTTCTTTTGCATCACGTCCTTAATGCCTTAGCCAAATTTTCACTGCCATTTCTTTTTTCCAAAGTTGCAACGTTGTCCAGCTTCATCAAATCCTCATGCCTTGGCTTCAGCGTTCATCCTGCAAAAGAAAAGAAGAGCATTAGAACACTTTATAATCTAAATTCATTTTACTTACCTTATTCCCACGTTCTGACTTCCAAGGTCTACTTGATGTCTGATAAAATTCATCATTTTCTAGCAAACTTTTATCATGGGCCCATTGTGCCAGGGCGCATGCCATCCTGTTGTTTTCATCCTCCTGCCTTAGCAATTTCATTCACTTGCCTTGCCCACCTTCTTTTAGGAGCTTGGTGACTTAGATAAAATTCCACTCGTCCTGAGCTTGAGTGCATTTGACCCCCTCTGCTTTCCTTTTCCATGCCTTAGAAAATTTATCCATCTATGCCTTAGGAACTTTGTTGAACGGGTGCCAGGCCAGAATTCTTGTCGAAACAACACGAACAAGGCGTGGAAGAGTTTTAAACCATCTCCTAATTGGAAATGTCCAATACCCAGAAGAAAATTCCCCTCAGAAATCATAATTTCCATGTGCATCCAGACGAAGGGGTAAGTTTAATTTTTATTATTTTTGAAAAATAATAAAAATTACTAAGGTTTATTCCACTTTCATTCTGGAGGAATTCCACGCCTGTAATCTCCACTTTTCCTACCTTAGTATTTGTCCTTGATTTTCCTGAGAAACTTCCTTGTTGTCCCCGGCGCATTTCATGTGTCATGAGGTAGTTTCCAACTTTATCTCTGCCTTAGGCATATTTTCTTTTGCCTTGCAAAATGCCTTAGACAAATTTTAATTTCAAATCACCCATGAAGGGCATTTCACCCCATGCATTTATTTTCACTTTACCTTTCCATGTCTAGACTTCCTTGTCTTATATCTCCCTTGGACGCATATTTATGTGCCTACTTCAACTCTTCATGCCTTAGCATCTTTCTCTTCTTGGCATCATCTCTTCTAGGCTTGGGCGTATTTTACCTAGGGAGCCTTTTACTTCCTATGCCTTAGGATATCTCCAGCCTAACCTCCTTATGACGGGCGCATTTGTTACACCCCGGAATTTGTATAGTTACTATTCTAGTAATGCTTAGAGCATTCTGATTGTAAGGAAGGTTTTGAATGAATAAAATGTGATTGAACTTTGTTATCGATATGAAATCCTGTTTACATGTTATGTTTGGCTCATTCTGTATTCTTGATTGATGTTATTCTTGAATAAAACAATGAATAGAGGAAAGTAATTAGTCTTGTTTTATATATTTGATTTATATATACTGCAAATATTGTGAGCAATTGACTGCCGTGGTTTTGTACCATGGATGCAGGAACAGGAGCTATTCCTCCAGGTGGAGGGGAAATATCACTCGGGAAGAGGAACTTGGTCGACTAACCGGTAAAGTTGATCGTATGAGCATACACACACTTCACTAAGGATTTTAGGAACTGAGTCAGATTAAGTTGTCATGATAAGTCATCCTTAGGCTTAGGAGTTATGATTACTTCTTCATGCTTTATGAGTGGTGTTCCTTGATTGACTGACTTACTGTTCTGTGAGCCTTGAATGTGAAATGTGAACTGATAAGTTACTGATGCCTGGAATTTACAGTTAAATGTATAAATACGCGTTTATGCAATTACGTCTATTAGAGGTGCTCTGACTGGCCTATAATACACGTAATTGGAGATTTGAAAATAAACATCTATAGATATATTTAAGTGTAAACTGGGTAAGTTAATTAATATATTTAATATCGATGTTATTATAGTTTTACCGATAATATAATATATTAATATATCTAATATAATATTTGAATATTATATAGATATATTTATATATTTAAAGAAAGGTAAGTTAAAAACTATAATAATATTGTATTGAATATAATACAAAATATATTAATACATTTTAATGAGAATATTAAAATATCTAAACCTTTGGAAAGATTTGATTTAGACTATAATCTTTGGCATTTAAGTTTACATTTATCATATAAAGATATTTGAATTTATTTACCTTTGGAAATAAAGGCAATAAGACTTACATAGTCTTTGGTAAATACCTTGCATTACCATACAAAGGAAATTCGAAATATTTAAAAGGAAAAGAATTTCGAAATTTATTAAAGACCATTGTAAATGCATGTAAAATATTAAATAAGTTAAATGTTTTAAATTTTAGACTATTGAAAAGTATAAAGGAAATATTTGAAAAATCGCGGATTTCTTCCCGTGAAGAAATCGCGCGACTGTGTTAAGCTAATAAAATGGGGAAAAACTCCAGCAAATGCAGTTCCGCGCCCAGCTCTCACAATGTAGACTTGGTCGCAGCTGCGTGAGGCGCCACCATTGTGGACGCATGGGTAAATAGAAGATAAAAATGACTGCGAAAAACCCTTGACGTTTTCAAACTGAAACTTTGGACGCCATTTGTGCTGCAGTCCGCCATTTTTGAAGGCAAGTTGAATGTTTAACCTGTACGTGGTTGCTCCACGAAAATCAGAAGTGAAATGTTGAAACATTCTTGGGAAAATATGTTGAATCATCAACTCTTTTGCTGTGTGTTTGGCTATTCGACTGCCACTGCAGATTTTGACATTTTCAAAATAAGAGGTGTCGAATTCTCATGCCTACAAGGTAGGAAACATGAGAATTCGAAACCTATAAATAGGTTCTCACTCATTGTTAAAAAACACTCATTTTCATTCACTCTCCTTGCCTTGGAAAAATTCGAAATACAGTGCTGTGGTATTTCTGTGTTTTGAAATTCCATTATATGAAAGCCATTGCCATTTTGTGAGAAGCCATTACCATTTTTGCTGAAAGCCATTTGTAATTTGAAACTATATTGCTGAGAGCAACCTTTTGCATTTACCTGAAAGTAGTATTTGTTCAAGCTGAGAGAAGGCTGCGAAGGACAGTGGAGCAAGGACTGAAGCTACCGATCAAGCTCATACGCAAAAGGAAATCAGGCATGAGAAATAACTTTGTAGATTTTCTGTCATTTATTTTAAAATGTGTGATTAGATTGCTTGAGTATGCCTTGTTTTATGCTGTAGTTTGGAAAGGAAAAATGATAGGAAACCTCTATGTTTCTAAAAGAACTTGCTGAATTGGGAATAGTTTAATTTCCTTAGAAAAGGCTTATTGAATTTAAGAGATAGCTTAAGAGCTGGTTAAATTAGGGAATAGCTTAATTTCCTTAGAAAAGCTTTTTGAATTAAGAAATAGCTTAAAGAACTTGTTGAATTGGAATAGCTTAAAAAGCTTGTTGAAACGAATCAGTTGAAATCATAGATGAATTCGAAAAGGAATAACATAAAAAGGGAAATGGTTGTTTACTTTTAGTAAAAGTACCTTATATTTTGTATTGCTTGAATACTGCTTGAATTCCTTAAATAAAGGAAAGGGACTAGTTATTAATACTAGGACGAGAGTGGATTCAGAACCAAGGTAGTCTAAAGCTTTAGAATTAAATAGGTTAACTAGAGAAAGCTACGTACTCCATGGATAAAGATTTCCATGATGGGAAGTACCAGAGGGACCCCTTGTTGTCTGTACTCCATTTCCTGTTTAAGTAGTTGAAGTAGGAAGTCTAGGGTGATTGACTACCCACTGAAGGACTCAACCTACGCGTAGGATAAGGCAGCCTTAAGTCAAACCAAACCTGACTTAGTGCAAGTGATAGATGACCGTCAGTATAAGTACTGCCGAAATGCTTTGGCCAAAGTAGTGTAGTATACCTAACGTCCACTTAGACTGTGAGACGAATTACACTGTCAGTTCACAGTAATCCAGGTTACATGCTAGATTGAGATTGTGAGGACACAAGGATTTAGTTATGTAGGATTACACACTATGCTCAGTTGGTCATACAGAACCGGTTACCCAACCAATCTCCTCGAAGAAGGGAGGGCCGTCTACTTAACAGTAAACGTGCGGGGGACCGCAATATAAGTCCGTGGTTGGTGGAAAAGCACCTGAGTGATGTTTCCCCTCCACCTTAGACTTCTGATGAACCAAGGTTTGAAAGGGAAGATCTTGGACAGTCTTATTCCTATTTGCTCAAAAGCTTCCGAGCTATGTTTGAAACTTGTAAGATTCTTACCTTGCTTTTTATTTTGAAGAAAAGTAATCATGAAAGCGTACTCTGTTATTTACTTGGAAAATAGAACAATGATGTATTGTGTCTTTTATTTCTTTATGATGAAATGTTCAATTAGAATGAAAAGAAAAGTTATTTACTTTGTCATTTAATTGTATTTCCTTGTATCTTATTAGTGAAAATAGAAATTTTTTTGTTTACCCGGTTTTAGGGGTCTTTACAGCATTTGAGGGGTCCTCAAGAAAATTCAATGTCTTAGAAACATTTTTAACATCCTTTCATCTTGGGCGCATCTCCTAGGTGGAGAGGGAAAACATCTTGGGCGCATATGGAGGTGTGAGGAGGAATTCCTCAAGGTTGGGCGCATTTCACCCTATGAGGGAGAAATCTTTATACTTAGCGTTTTTCCTCAACAACTTCTCATGCCTTGGCGCATTTCACCATGTAGACTTCCATTCTTGGGTGCATTTAGCCTAGTGGACTTCCACATGTGGGCGCATTTTGCATGTGGACAAGGAACTCATGGGCGCATTTCACCTAATGTGTAGGAACTTCCTCGCCTTAGGAAATTTCACCCTTGCCTTCTCACGTTTTTCCTTTCTCACTTTGTAGCCTTGGGCGCATTTAGCATAGGGAGGAGGAACTTCAAATATGAGGGTGCATTTTCCTATGTCAACCTCCATCTTCAACCTTGGGCGCATATGGCACATGCTACTTCCACTTTGATGCCTTAGAAACTTTTCTCAAATGACCTCTTCATGCTGGGCGCATTCCACCTGCCAAGCTTCCATTTTATCTTACTTAGAAATTTTTCCAACACCTATCACAAGGTGGGCGCATTTAGGGGGGTGTGTAGGAATTTCCCAACACTTAGAACATTTTTAAACATCCTCCCTCTTGCTGGGCGCATTTCACTTAGTGTGGAGGAAATCTTATCAACTTGGCGCATATGGCATAGGGAGAAGGAAATTTCCACGCCCCTTATGACCTTTCACCTCCCTTGGGCGCACTTAGGGGGTGGAGGAGGAAAATTTCAACACTTAGAAACATTTTCATCAACTCCTCCAAGTTGGGCGCATTTCACCCATGCTCAAGGAACTTTTGGGCGCAAATAGCATAGGCCACTTCCATTTTCAACCCTTGAGGGCGCATTTGAGGGGTGGTGAAGGAAATCTTCAATGCCTTAGAAATTTTAGACAACCTCCTCATACCCTGGGCACATTTCACTGTATGTGAGAGAAATTTCTCAATACTTAGAGAATTTCATCAAGCTTTCTTCATGAGGGTGCATTTTCCATATCCTCTTGCCAGTTTCCATTCTTAGTAATTTTTTTTGGAGAAGTGTGCCTTCCCATGCCTTTTCACATGTTCTGAAACTGGAGTTGGTGCGATTATGCCTTCTGAGACCTCGCCACCTTGTCTATACTTGTTGCCCATGCTGACATGCTATTTTTAGCAAACCCTAGAATTGGTTGACTTCTGCAGCTCCGTTTGACCTGAAATTTGTTCCACCGAATCTTGATGACCTAAGTGTCCTGTTCACACCTGCCTCTTGTGCTGACCTGCTATTTATAGCCATGTTTTGGACACGACTTACTATAAATAGTAAGTGCTCGGATTGAGCCCAAATTTCACCAGTAGATTGCCTAAAGGACGCTAATCGCAATGGGATACCTTCGTTTTTCAAAATTCTGGCCTTTTACCCCCCTTTTTAGGCATCGAAGTTGGAAACCCTAATTTGAGTTGCATGTGCCTCAAACAGCCTCCGTTTGACTTGATTTATGTTGCATGTCGTTCTGTTCGCTGAATTGAAGTGTCGGGTTGCTGTCGGAGTGAAACTGCTATTTATAGTAAGTGTCCGGAAAGTGGTCAATCTGATGTCGGATGAGTTTGCATGTCACGATGCTCGTGGGATCTCAAGAAACCCAGAAAAACCCAGAAAACTGGTCAACATGCGGGCACTGGCTAAAAATAGTAAGTCCCTAAAAACTGCTCCATTTTGCTTGCATGTCATACCGTTACGAAGCTCTCGCAAAACCCACATGGAGTATCCGGACATGCATTGAAGAACCCTGCATGCAAACCCTAAAAATAGCCTCTGAAGACTGAATTCTGAAAGTCACCATCTCGATTTGCATGTTACGTCACTGCAAAGGTCTTGAAAAACCCAGATCGATCCTCTAATCATATATTGGAAAATTATATGTTTGAACCTTGAAAATGGCCTCTAAAGGCTGAACTGCTAAAAATAGCCAGTTGTCTGAATCTGCCCAAATTTTGCATGTAGGCACTCTGAAGTTGCCTGGAAGCATCGATGTAGTTACAATCCCGAAATCCTGAGGAGAAGACCTCAGATTCGGTACTTACTAAAAATAGTAAGTTGTCGGATTTCAGTAGGATTTCAGTGGGATCCTGTCTTGAGCCTTCTGACTACAATGTTAAGCTCAAATGTCAATTAGCCAACTCAGTTCAGCTTCAAACTATCTTGAAGAATGAAACCCTAATTTCACAAACAGCCAAAATTTCCATCAGATCAAACAATAGGACATCCCCGAAAGGACAAAAGATCGGAGAGAGAGAGAGAGAGAGAAAACAACCCAAAAACCAAAAGCCAAAAGACCAAAATGGAGCAAAAATTGGGGGTCCCCATTTGAATGGGGCGATGTGTGAAAAGGTCACAACAGGTGGGAAATCTTGTATTGAGGGAGGAAATGAGAGAAAGGACTCAGAGAGTATTGACAAAAGGGGTATAACTAAAAGAAGGATTAATCCGGTGCCGAGAGCTATGATTCTAGCATGCAAATTGGTTCACAAAGGGTGGATGCGGGGGAAGCCTTGATAAAAGATAGAGCTTGTCTTTTAGTCGAAACCCTTCACTATGTTTATGCTTAAGAGACCGAGCATTATCTTCTTCTACAGGCGAGAGTTGTTGGGGGTTTGTGCTCACAGGATGGTTCGTTGATATAAAATGAGTCTTTTTGCCATCTTCCTCAACACCGGTGCAAATAAACATCCATCAAAGCGCATATGAAAGAAAGTGTGTGCATAGCAACACCAATAGACATGCATGCGGAATGTGAAAGCATGGGCAATGCGTGAATGAATGATATGTATTACCCCGAAGAGATGTCATCTTAGGGTACGTAAGGATTGATGGGAATGCATAAAGTGAATAAAAGGCTTTTGAGACTTTAGAAAACTAATACAATTGTAGAAGTATTGCCAAACTCACGACATTGAGATCTTTTCCTCATCCATGCGGTGACAATACCTCTATAGACACATGGGAAGTGGCGTGTTGGTAAAAGAGTGCAGTTTAGCATCATTTATACAAGCATGTTTTTTTTTCTCTATCCTTAATGTATTTTACCTTGCAAGAAAAGAGATTATTATGTGTGTTTCAAATAAAAAGAATATGTTATA
The DNA here is from genome assembly GCA_007115665.2 of Sequoiadendron giganteum. Classification (NCBI taxonomy): domain Eukaryota; kingdom Viridiplantae; phylum Streptophyta; class Pinopsida; order Cupressales; family Cupressaceae; genus Sequoiadendron; species Sequoiadendron giganteum. Next base: position 651,497,579 of record CM021102.1, read on the forward strand.
GTCTGAAACAAAAGAACATTATATTGGAGTTATGTAATCAAATTTGATTCCAAGAAAGAAAGGATGAATCTATGTAATCTTTTATTTAGCTTTATAAATATGTATCCTTAAAGAGAAAAAGGTACAAATGCTAGAGAATAGCAAGACCAAGTTAGTATTCCCTTAAAAGAGTCATACAAGGTTAAAAGGTGTATTATGTTGTTTATTCGATGTAACCTTGGGATGGGCATGATGATAAGCTACTCAAATTTTGACAATATACTATTCCACCCTTTATTTTAAATAACATTATTCTTCGCATGTATGACTTAATGTCAATATCCTCTATATGACTGTATATGTCAAGATGATGACTTAGTGTTATCAATATTTTCCCAAGACGCCTAAAATAGGTGACCCATGGGGTTGAGATTGTGTTATCCTTAGTTAACATTATTTCTCAGAATTGCAAGAAGAACTAAAACTTAAAGGCTGCTATATTCTTAAAGGAGGTCTAACCTTTATTGAGTAGACGTAATATTCATACTACATCGAGACCAGGAAGGTCAAGAAGATATCATTTGTGACAATAATTGCTTAAAGTATTATCACGAGGATTGTCACTCTCTAGGGTTCGGGTTTAGACTCGAGCAAGTGGTTGTAGCCAAGAATCAAGAAGTTACATGAATGTAACTTGGGTATTCGAGTCAGAAATAATCAACAACCCAGGTGAATTATTCACCATGAGAATCTCCACTTTCTAAGGAAGGACTCTTAAACGAAGCTAAAACACTGAGTTGTCAAGACTATAACAAGAAGAAGAGATCTTCGCCTTAAGACTAATATCTATTAGTAGTTATGTTTAAACATTTTAAAATAAAGAATGTGAGTAATGATGAGGTAATGAACTAATGAGCACGTTAGGTGTTATAGTTGCAAGATTTCCCATACAATAAAAGGTTAAAATCCTTGTTTCCTTTTGATAAATGAATTGTGATTTGTATACCCTTCTAGGGTTTTGTATTGAGTCGAATACCACTCAGTAGAGGGTACTATGTTAAGGAAGGTTGCCTTGTCAGCCTATGACCAGTCTGGTGAAGTTAATTGTTTGTATTAGCAAGGAAATGCTAGGTAAACCGCTATGTGGGGAAATACCCCTTGCATTTTGTTTATCCTGAACCAATGGCAGTTGCCAAGACCCAATAGTTACGCTAAGTAAACCAGGGGTTCGAGGATGATCTAACATCTTATCAACTCAGTTGAGTTATGTCTAATATGTGATGTCCCCACTCTAGTCAGTTCTCAAGAACAGCGTGTTAGCCCTATATTGGACCCTTGTGGGCTAGCTGGATTGGTTAGAGGGTCAGTGATGTTTTTTGGAGGAGTTGATCATTCTCGTTTCCAGAGCTCAGTGGTTGGTTCACAACAGGCCTTGGCAGTTCAGGGGTTGATAGCTTCTGACGGCACGGGAATATTTGGAGGTTTGAGAGAGTTATGGATTTTTAAGTGATTTGAGTTAGTTAACTTAATGCCTTATTATAAAGTCAAATTGACTTTATACATCTTATATCACTTAAATATTCTATAAAGGTGATTTAATACGTTAATCACTTAAAATATAAAAGGGCGCTCAAGTAGTTAAGTCAAAAACTATTGAAATGACTTAAATATATTTTAAAAGATTTAAATGATGAAAAGGGCATATCTTCTTGGAAATGCGTGCCTTTTTGGTATAAAGGCATTTTTGGCAATGAGAACATTATTCATGATTATTTCGACTTTGCCTTTGGTTTCCTCCTGTGCTTTCACCTGTGATCAAGGTTTTGAGCAATCTTCCATTGGAGAATGATATCTCTTCAATGTTGAGTACTTTTGAGACTGTGAGAGACCAGTCGAATTTGTGCAACCAGTGAGAGCTTCATACAGAGGTTCTACATGCTTCAATAAGGGTTTATTTATTTCGTATTCAGTTGTTTGCAATAAGGAAGAGGGTTACTTCATCCAGAGTCTTCATATCCAGCAGATTTGCAGCTACAGGTTGGATTCTACAGAGTCTTCATTGGGCTGTACCATTTGCATTGGGATTTGGGCCTCTTTGGAGAAAGGCGTGTGAAGCTTGAGACTAGGGTGCTTTCCTTTTGGATCCTGTTTGAGCTTCATCATGGGCGGCTATCACTAGTACTGCATTGTATCTTGTTTCTGAGTGGGAGAAGTCATTTCTGGAGGTTAGGCGTCCATTTATGCCAATTTTCACCATTCTTGGTTGGCAAGTTGGCTTACCTTTTTATATAAAAAATTTGGAAATATTCTAGTATGTTTAGCACTTGTGATCCATTGGTTATTGTTTAATAATACTTGCTACATTTACATTCTGTAGAAATTAGCTTTGTTTCTCAGTTTATGAGTGTTGGCATTTCAATTAGCACCTCTGGAGTGCTTATTGGAAACAGACAGCTATTGCAAGTGTGTTAGTACATGCTCTTCAAATTATAGAGAGGAAGATCTCTCTTTGCTGATTTTCTACTGTAAAAAAGGGGTGTACTAAGATTGCTATCTTTTTTACTCAACGGCAGGACACAAGGGTGCATAAACCAATGCGCCGTAGCTAAGCCTTTTCTCTGGTTTCCGCAGATCTTAACTACGACTAACTAAGCTTCTAAACTATCCTATCTCCCCAAGATAAATAGAGCATGAGGGTGTAGGAGCGAAATGGATGGGTTGGATCACTTGAATCCTCTGTCTCAATGGAATATGGCCGAGGCTTTGAACCTTCGGATATATACCAAGATAGCACTCGATACAAGCAAACACTCTCTTACAGTAAACTGGATCTGAGACTTGCCAAGGAGGAGGAACCCCTATCCGAGGTGTAGGCTTGGAAACAACTCACTGGAAACAACAAGGAACGATGGCCTGTCTAACAGGATTCCCGAGGAGGTGATGACACCTGTCCAAAGTGTAGGCTGCAAGACAAAACATTAAACAACATCAAATGATAATGATCGATGACAAAATATCCAAGGAGGTGACGACACCTGTCCAAGGAGGAGATTGAAACAATGCACTATTTGAAAACAAGACTTTGAAAACAACTCAATTATTTAGATCAAACAAGCATGCGCCATCTGATTTATTTCCTCAAGCTTCTCCAAAGAATTACAAAGGTTGGGACAGCAAAGGCACGAAATCATGCACAATTGTGATCAACCAATGAAACTCTCATCCAAGAGTGAACAAATATAAACTAGCTAACTTTGGCAACAATGGCACAACAATTTTGCTAGCAAATAAAGGTTAAAAAACAAATAAAGAACCTAAGGCTCTTATTTATAGAAACTCAAAGGAGTAGGCAACCCTAAAATCTCCTTGAGTTATCAAACAGTTCTTGCCAATCAGCAAGATTTATTTCTGTCTAAAAGTAGGTGAGCAAACAGTTAACTGGAAATCTACTTTAGTTAACTGAAACTAAACAAAAGTCAAACTGGAAGTCTACCTCAGTTGACTGACACCTAACTAAAAGTGAACTTATAATTACATATGTGTCTCCAAATAGACATCCACCTTTTCAGGAGATCTGAGATCCACAAATCGTGGGAGTCAAATACACATCCTAGATTAGTGGGTTCTGACATGCATGATCTGTGGGGATCTGGAGTCAACTTGGAAAGGGGCATCAAGTTGACTTCAGTCATAATTAATGCTATTTGGAGGGTAAGACGTCCTTCCTTGGTGCTTTACACCTCTTCACCACTGGTCAACAAAGTCTCTATCCAGTCATTGACCTCTTCGGCCCCTGGGCAATTAATGCTTTTCAAGGTGACTATGTGGCATCTAAGCATTTCTTCACCCGTCGTAAGCTGCTGCTGATAGATTATGCATTGGGCAGCTGCTTCATCTAACTGGATAGATATGGCTGCATTTTTGGCTAACTTGCAACCATTGGGATCTTCAAGGAATGAAGATCAGATGAGATCTTGGAACCGTGTCTGTACCGTTTCAAGCTCAACATATTCTCGTCCTTCTCGCTGATATTCTAACTCAAGGAAGGATATTACCAACGTTCTTGCGAAGTTGATAATATTGGCGACAAAGCGTCTATAATCAATCAGCTCCACTAAATTGGCATCGTAGGCTCTCACCTTGTATGCCACCTGTTCTTTCCACTCAAAGAGATGGTGTTTGTTCTTAATGGTTGTAACTGATTCATATGCTTGTTGTAGATCAGCAAATGTCGCCTCCTCTCTTGGCCTCTCTTGAGCTGCCTTTACATCTGACTGCTGGATTTTTGATCTAAGTCCATGTGCCCTGTCTCTCAGCCGATATGCTTCTGCCAACACACACCGTCCTTTGACGACAAACTCATCCACTTGACGTCTCAAGTGTTTGCCATATGTAATCAACTGATCATGGTTTCTTTCAGCTGGGAGATCCAATAGTCCTTGAGGCAAGGCCGAGGAGTTTGGAGTGTCATGTATCAAACTAGAAATGTACAACTTTAGCTGACGGATTTCAGCCTTCAAGGCTGCTTTGTCTTGTCCATCCTTTGTCATCCTTTCTTTGACACTCGCTGAGGCGATTCCAAGAAGGTCTGCCTCCACCTGTCGAGTGGTCTTTCCAAGGTTCACCTTTGAAAGTGTGAAATCCTCAACCCTCACATTATGTATATCTTTGTCTTTAGGCGGGGCAGCAGTCTCTATGATAACCTTGTTCTCTGCATTCTTCTCTACATGTGTCTGCGTCTTCAACTTCTTTGCTGGCATGTCTTGTGGGACATGATGGAATTTAGAGAAGTCAAGCTGATAAGAAGGTCTCTCTCTCTTCCTCCCAAGCGAGCTATCCAGCCAAATAGAATCTCGGCTAGCATCGTTGGGAGGAGGAACATAGGCCCCCCGAATGCTAGAAGAACGAGACTGTGCCGTGGTAATGCCTCGTGGTGGCGAGTCCAAATCAATAGGACTTTGCGACCTCTATGATGGTGGTGAAGCTGGTGGCTCTGTTTCTATCATAGGCACCGCTTCTGCTGCAACTTCTTCTACAATGGATTCCATCTCTGCAGCAATTATTTCAATCATTGGCTCTGGTGTAGCTGCAGCGATCTCAACTGTTTTAGGTAAATTGGTGGCTGTCTCCACCTATACCTCTTGTCGGCTTGTGCTGGCAATTCCTCTTCTTCCCCATGTGCTCCCTGGCATCCGCATTCCTTCTGGAAGAATGCTCATCTTCTTCTGTCTGGGTTTCCTCCTAGACGTGGAAGGTAGTGTAAACTGAACCGCTGGCGGCTCTGATCGTGGAAGTACTACCTTCCTTGTCTTTTTATTGTCAAGGTAGAGTTGACTGTGTCGAACTAATCTACCCGTTCTTTCCTCAATAGACGTACTCTCTTTCGCGTACTAGTCTACTTTGCCGAGTGGTTGTGAATCCACTAGACCCGTGAAGAAGGAAGAAAGAATGATTTCTTCTTCGTCCTCAGATAAGCCCTCAATGTCCTATGACATGAATTCTGCAATCTGCGAGAGCTTGAATCTGCTGTGGTTCCTTCTTCTCACCTCGTACTCATCCTCGCAGTTGACCCAAAAATCCTCCATGAAAGGTTCATGTGATGATCTTTGCTCAAGGTGAGCTGCGAAGATGCCTCTGGGGTCATAGGATGGCCTCCTGTCAATGAGGTACTTGAGATTAAATCTCACTATTTCCTGGCTTATCAACCTTGCATCAGCTGCAGTCCTGCATTTGTAGAATCCCATCTGAAAAGGAAAGTTTGCAGCAGTCTTTCTTCTTTATGAGAAGGTAAGAGTGAACCTCGGCCAACTGCCTCAGGAATTCCATGAACACTACCCTATCTACAAGGTAGCATGGCATCATGGCGGGGTGGCCATTGTAGCCATACACGCCTATGTAGGTGAAAGTGGGGAATTGGATGAACCAATCCGCCCAGTCCACCATTGCTGCCTTAGCTGCTGGTGAAATACGCACGTGCATCTCATGGTCTAGCTCGTGCATGGTGTGCATAGTAAAAAGGTGATTTATCTTTTTGAAGTGTCTTTCCGCTAGAGTGAACTCTAGGCGAGGAAAGTATTCTTGTACCTTTTGCACACCCAAGGCTCCCATAGTGTTTAGTGTTCTGATATCACCTTGGAAGGCTATCAGGTAGACGAGGTAAGAACACATGTGAAAACGATGCTCTTCTAGAAATCCGGTGAATTGTTGGTGGAGTGTGTCACTGATCAGAGAGGCCCAATCGTAATGTTCTTTCCTTTTGATTATTTTGCCAATAATGTAGAACATCCACGGCTGGAAGGATTTCCCCTCCTCTTGCCCAGTGACTCTGCTGAGTAGGGTGATTAACACTCTGTACTCATCTTTAAATTCTCCTCTACTAACCAATCTGGGCAAGCTAGTTCTCTTTGTTTTCAGCCAATGTTTAGCCATTATAAGCAAACACTCATCCTTCGAAGCCTCGAACGCCTTTTCGCATTCTGTCACTGTCACGACCTTCTTGGTAGGGCATGGTGGAATTGCAAATCAAGTCTCTATGTCCACCGGCTTCAAGCTGCAAATCACCCTCCCGTCCACTGATAGGATCTCTCTTGTAGTCGAGTTGTAATGCTTTGTGCAAGCAATTACAAGCTCAATGCTCTGTAAGGTGATCGGAATAGATGCAGCTTGGAATAAACCGGATTCTTCAATGTTTTGCAACATAATTTGGTTCATGCCCTCCAAGTCTTCAGAACTGACCTCTGGATTTTTCTGCCATAAGTCTGTGTCAGTCGTTTTTAGGTAATCATGGTATAAGACCGTTTTGGTCTTGTATTGTACCTGAGAGTATTGCATTCTGAAAACCTTGAATATTAACTGGGCACTTGACCTTGTTCTGACAACTTTTTTGGAATTGCTAAAAATAGCCTTGCCGGGGGTAGTTTTTACGAAAAATTCTGAGACATGGGTTTTGTTGAGAATGATTTTCTAAACAAACCCAAATCGTCAGAAATTCGAAAAAATGAGTTTTTTTTTTTACATGCAAGAGCCCTTTGGTGGCAGAGGTAGTAGGGGCACCAGAAAGTGTTTTTTCTCGAAAAAATCTAACACATGGGTTTTGTTCATGCTTCAAAGCTAAACAAAACTAGTTTTTCTGTTTTTCAATATTATGACTTTTTCCAGAAACCCTAAAAAATAGGGGCAACAGGACTACTTTTTCTAGAAAAATCTACCATATGGGTTTTGCTGAAAAATCTATGTTGATCATACCCAGTTGGCCAAATCTGTGATTATCTGTCGTTTCCTGTGACATGCAAAGAAATATAGACAGAAATAGAGGAAGTAGACAGAAGATGGATTGGAAGTTATAAACTGCCACTTTGCAATAATCTGTCTCTAGAAGCAAATCTTGGGGAAAGAATGCTTTTACTGCCAATGATCTTCAAAAATATTGAAGATCTATCCAAAACCTCTGTCAGATCTTGAAAATGAGTTCTTGGGAGCTATTTGATGTTTTATCCTTCAACCTGCCAAAAGAATAATGAGGAAAGGGACGCCTAGCATGAATATAAGGTAATTAGGGTTAAGATCCATCAAGTATGGAAGACAACTCATGATTCAGGCCTTTGGAGTTCCAAAAGATGATTTCCACTGATTGTGGAGTGTTTGGTCTCTTTTTGGCTCCAAATTTGCTACATAAGTCAACACTTTTGCTTTGACTTCTTTTAGGCGTCCATCCTTGAAGTTGATCATTTTTTGTTCATTTTGCAAGCTGAAGTGCTCCCGTTTGATCTTTGATTCAGGTTACTCAGTTGATCTTTGGTAGTGGCTGGCAGTTCTATTGTTGAGGTGGGATCAACACGATGAGATATGCCTGGGAGGGATTAACAAGAAAACTTAGTTTAGGCCTCCAGAAAGAAGGGCGCCTTTCCTTGAGAGGGGCGCTTTTGACAATGCCTTAGTCAATTTTCATTGACTGTTCTTCGTTTTGATCTTTTCAGACCCTCTTTGCTTTGATCTGACTTTTCCGATGTTAGATGAATCAAATGACTCTACTTGACGATGCATCGGGTAGCTAGCTCGGTCTTTCTCAAGATGACTGACTTTGTAGTTGAAGTTGGCAAGTTTAGGTCCCTCAAACTAAAGGGCGCCCCTGGCCAGTAGGGGCACTTTTAGCTTTTGATTGAATTTCTTCATGCTGTGAACTGCCCGACTTTGACCTCCTCCATCAGATGTTTGATTTGTCAGAAGCTATTGCTGATAGTCCTCTTGACGAGATAGGTCATAGCTGAGAAGGTCATCTTGGGAGGCAGTGAAGATTCTGGTTGAATCTGGATGCCTTCAAGAAAGGGCACCTTTCTTCAAGAGGGGCACTTTTAGCCATGCCTTAGCCATTTTCTGGCTTATCTTTCCAATTCTTCAATTTTGGCTTTTCCTGCTTGATCTCAACTCATGATCGTTTGGTGTGTCTTATGGACTTGTTGTCAGACTGATCACGTCGCTGGGAGGAAGCTGGAAAGATATCATGTATAGAGCTGTTGCTTATGGATTCATCTAGTGCCTGCAACTAAGGGGCGCCCCTGGCCAGCAGGGGCGCTTTTACCTTGAAGCTTTCAACACCCGATACTGGCCAATCTGCCATTAATGGCTGCGGAGCTCCTAACTTTGTTCCTGAAAAATAGAAATAGACCCACCAGAGTAAAACATGTATTTTGATAATTCTGACTTGACAATTTTGATTACACATTCTTTATTTCTTTCCAATTTCATATCCCACATGCTTTAATTAGTGGAGAGTGGGTCTTGGAGCATTTTCTTACTTCTATCATTTTTCCAACAGGTGCCTTGTTTTGTGCTAGATGTTCATGCCTTAACCAATGTGAGGCTTCAAAAGTGGGAAGTTGGAGTTTGGGGTGTATGTCTAACATGTTGGAAATACATGCAAATGTATATTCACTTCCAGAAACACCATACTTAACCAATCCTTAGTGACTCTTGACATTTGGAAGTTAAACTATACACATTAACCATGGGGCAAGTTCTGACAGATTCCTTGGTGGGTATTGTAGGTAACAATAATGTTCATTTGATAGCTCAAACTAGCTAGAACCACCTCCTTATCAACATATCTTATTCATGAGTCTTATTTGAATGCTGATAGAAAAAATACGAGCTTGTTTGCACTGGAAGGATACAAACAGGTGTTTATTATATTCTATTGAATAATTTAAATAGGTTATATCACAACAAAATCTCACTAGGAACTTTCATTGTGAACTGTTATGTAACAAACTACACCTTCTTACAAAGAGTTACCATAAACTATTCACCAAACAGTAAATAACTAATAAATAGATCAAAAGAGGTACAACTTTTTCTTATTTTTTGAGTATGGAACATGCTTCTGCATAGCTGTTACCATAAGGATATAACAAAGCATTTATACAATCTTTTCTAACTGAAAAGAACAAACATCTATCTCTTTTGTAAATCAATGAAATGATTACATCATTTTAAGCTAAAACAATAACTTACAGGATTAAAGTCAAAGATCTCACATCAATATTCTTTTTGTCTTCCAAGCCTCGACATGTCATCTGCAAGAGGGAGAGCATCACCCAAGTTCTTTACCTCCAACCACGGACTTAAGTGGTCCCCCGCACACCTTCCTAACTGGAAGTGGCCCTGCCCTTCAACGAAGGGATTAGTCGAGAACCCTCTCAGTTTTTCCATCTGATCTATGGTGTTGTGCCCTACTTAACTAATACCGTCGCACAACTATGGATACCCTCCAACTATGTACAACATCTTTGACTAGCTAAGTATCTGGGTCACAGTGAACCAACAAGTGCATGCAGAGACAACTGCACTCACTATAGCCATAGTATTTGTATCATAAATACAATTGCTTCTAAGAGTGAAGTCATATGTTCACCCACCCTACTCGACTTGGAATACCTTTCCTAACCTAGGGTATACTAGAACTAACTATTCCACCCAATACACATTCACAAAGAACTTATAGATCGACATAACTGGTCATATTATGTGATGAGCCCTGCTGGCTCTCAACTCAAACCCCAAGATTTCTTAAGTCTTAATGTATTTTATTCGTTTTTTAGAGAGAAAGTATATAGACAGAAGAGAAGGAGCGCATCATATAAAAGCTCATTGTTATACCCAAAATGAAATTTTTGGCATTCTGCTTAAATTGAGCTAAACAATGTAAAAATGCCATCTAAAGTATGTTTTAGGTCAAACCAAATATGAAATCTTTGTGTGTTTCTGTCAAAGAACCTATGGTTAAAATTCTGAAAAAATAAAAAATTAGGGTTTTACGCCCCTATTTTTAAGGAAACCCTTAAAAATAGGACCTTCCTGGAAATGATTGAGATTAATTCTGATAGAGTTAATTGCCTTCACGATCACACTGATCATTGCCAATTATGTCAATATTGTTTCAGTAGAGGTTATGTTCCATGTCATGTCCCTTTTGCCAATCAAGCTAAAGAAATAATTAAAATAATATTTTAAGTTGTCTAAGTGACTTTATTTTATGAAAAAGGCAACTTAATATTATTTTATTTAATAAGAAAGATCCAATGTAATGTTAAAAAGTGGAACTAATAAAGTGTCATTGGAAAAGGGGCCAAAGTAATGTTTTATTCAAAGACCTTTCTAAACACTTCTAAAATAAAGTTTTAGAGGGACAAGGGAAAAATAATTATATTCCCTCGAAGAGAATATAAAGGGAGTTGGGCATTGAAGAAGGGCATCTATTGTCTTATTACCAAAACCCTTTTCTTGAAGATTGAACATTGGTGTTCGTCTTTTCTACCTAAGGATAGAAATCCTTTTGGCATAGAGATTTGGAGGAAGAAAAGCCTCTGGAATTTTCATGTGGTTTGGAGGATAAAAACCCTTTGACTCATTGGTGTAATTCTATCTAGGGATTGCCATTGTGCTAAAAGATTGTAGTTGTGCCGGCTACAAAATATTATTTGAAGATGGTTTCTAGATTTCATATTTGTTGGGGTTTTCCAAGTTGAAGAATTTAGTGAGTTTATGAATTTAATATTTTATATCAGCTTGTGGTGATTTAACAATATTTTAATTGGTTCTCTTTAGCAAATATTTTATTATTATATTGTTAATTTTCATATGATATTTCCAGTTGTATCTTTTGGTAGCAACTGTATTGCTTATTGCAGATTATATTCAATGAAAAGGGAGGTCTAACCATATTGATTGATATTTATTTGATGTGATTATTTTGGTCTTAATCTACTGTACCTTTTTCCATTATGTCGTACACTTGAAAGGGTAAATATTATTGGTTTCTAGGTTGTCATACCTTTATCAAAGGGTAAATATTTTTGGTTTCTAGGAATGAATGACTTATTACTGTGTCGTGCCATTTCAGTGAACTACAGAAGTAGAAAGTGGGCCCCATATCTACCAAATATCTCTTTAGTCTACTATGCATAATGCAAGGGGAATCAAATCATATATTTATTTGAGTTAAAAAATACCATACAAAATAAAAGGAAGCAAACGATAATATTTTGTGGGTACCATAAAAATTCTAGTTTGAAAGACTATCGAAAGAGAACATATAATGAGTGTTGCACCAATTTATTTGATGAGTTTAAAGGCTGCTATGATCCTTTGGGTCTGACATATTCTTGTTCCAGGGTGGCATTCACGATATTTGCATTTAAACTTATTGGCATGCATATTTCTGTCTCAACTGTACAGTTATTTGCTATAGCAAACATTACTTGGCATTTGTCTTCAGTTTGACATTAGACTTTATATCTAATATTACAGAGCTAGTTACATCATATTTCAGAGTGGAAAGAGCTATAGCTTCATATGTTGGTAATCATTAATTGTTTCAGAATAGATATTAGTTAATATATGCTGAGAAGAATATATTTTCATAAGGATTTCAGTTTTATCTTTTTGGCTGCTATATGAAGATTTTGAATAATAATTTATGCTAAATGGTTGCTAAATAGATAAGATTAAAAAATATGTATTTATTTTCAGCATCATATGTTTGTGGAATTTGTTGTGTAATACTATGCAGTTCACTACCAGATTTTTTTGTTTGTAGGGCTTTGTGCAATTCTATGCCAAATTAGCTGTAGATTTTACAATTGTAAATCTAGAAGGCTTGCTATCATGGATATTACATGTTATTTTTTGTAAGAATGTTTGTAAGGCATAGCCACCAAATCCTTTAACAATCTTTCATAATTTTTCATTGTATGCATTGTAATTGTGTGGCTTGCCACTAATTAGTGAAATATATTTGATTAATGCTTGCATTCTAGTCCCCATATGGTCTCACCTTGCCCATCCTAGGATCTCGGTAATTAGAAAGTGCTAGAATTTGTGCGTGAATACTAGGTTATTGTTAAGATTACTAAATATTCTAGTTTGGGACATTATATTCAAAGACATTGAGATTAATGAGAGACTGGGTAACTAAATAGATGTTTGGATTAGTTGAATTGTTAGCCAAACAGTAACATATTTTTTATATTAGTGAGATAGGTTTCACCATGAGCAGACCATTTCAGTCCATTAAATTCAGTCCTAAGCACAAACGGAGAAGTTGAACTGCAAACACTTTGGTAATATTGTGAAAATGGCCAATACACCCATTAATTTCCCAAATCTGCAAAGAACCATTTGTGAAGCCAATTTCACATATTTTATGAAATAGGACATACATATCGAAGAAAATTTTCATGGTTTCAGGTTTTCACAAATTTTGGTTGTGGTTTTATGGTATTTTCAGATTTTGAAGGTTTTCAGATTTTCAGTTGATTTGTGGTGTGGATATTTAGAAATACAAAAATAATATTTTGATGTGTTTTCAGTTCTATGTATTGAAGATTTCCAAATTTTGGTTTTCTAGTATATTAGCATGAAAATGGGTTTATGAGTTTTTAGTATTGTTTTTTTAGATGATCTTCTAGAATATTTGTGAAGGGGTTTAAGTATTAAATTATGTTATTGGTAACTTAGCAGCCACAATAATAGCAATCACACAATATTCAACAATTAAGAACACAAGATTTACGTGCAAACCCTTTGTAGGCACCAACCCACTGGAGACACCAATCTCCACTACTAAGCACCAACTTAGAAAGAGACACCAATCTCTTATGTTAAGAGACACCAACCTCCAAATAAACAAAGTTTTCACCTTCTTGAATATTGCTTCTTCAATGAATGACAATCTTTTAAATCTCCATAAAATCTTCTTTGTATTTGAATGATAAGACATTTATTTTTCTCTCCTTCATAAAAATTTGCTTGTGTTTGAATGAAAAACTTTTATTCCACACACTACAACTCAAACTTCTCTTTTCTTGTTTTGTATCCCCTTTATGCCTCTTCATGAAGAAGGGTGATCTTTCCAAGGGAGACATCCTTTTCAAAAGAAGGCGTCCCTTTTTATTTCTTTAAAATGGGACGACATGTCCCCAAACTTGGGCGCCAAGGTAAATGGGGTCAGCCAACCCATTACATTCAAACAAAATATTTTTCTTTTAATTTATTTTTCTTTAGTAATTAACCTCTACATTAATTTTCCTCCTTTGACATTAATAATAAATTATCAAGACATTAATTCTGCTTTGATATCAATTTACAATGACAATATTTCCAACAGAAATAAAGGTTAATCACACCAAAAATCAACTAATAAAAAGCAAAAAAATAGCATATCAATAGCATATCATTACCTTACAAACTCTAGAACTCACACAAAAACTAAAGCTCTAATCCTTGTATACAACTGCACTAAAGCTTCACAAATCCAGAGGGTTTTCGTCCTCAAGATAAGAAGATGAATGCACATTCATTCTTGAAAAATGAGATTGTTTCAAAAATCGTGTTGAGGCTTTTCGAAAAAATTACTCTTATTTATAACTTTGTTGTGAGGAAATAAAATAATATTTATTTCTTTTTGGCAAATATTCCTTAAGGTTATTAAAATATAATTGTGATTTTTAGTAACTTTTTTGCCATGGGTCTAGTGTCATTTAAAAAAATCACTTAAAATACCTTTTTAAATAATTAAATATAAGTTATCTTTTAATTTTTATTCTTCAAAACTTAAATATTTAATTATTTAATTAATTTTCCATTTTAACCATCTCATTAGCCTACAACAAAAATTATGGAAATTAGGCTAAGGTTCATCAATAAACTTACACTTGAGAAGGGGACATGGTTTTTCATCCTTGAAAGATTCAATCTCCAAAATAGAAGGAATAATGAAATGAAAAAATATGATGGTTTCCTTTAAGCATTAACCTCTCTATTATAGATGCTCACCTTGGGCCCTTTGTTTTAGTTTATTTTAATTGGTTTTTCCCTCCAAATATTTTTAAATTACATCCTAAGGCCCCTTTTTGAATTATATTTAAAATAATGTGTTACAAAAAACTTATTTAAACATTACATAGGACCTATAATAAAATTTCAGTTGCCCTTTTGAAATTAAAGTAATAGGGCCCAACTTAAAATATTATTAATTCTTTTAGTGTTGAAAAGGGGACATGACAGTTCAAAGGTTTGAGAACCCAACTAGGGGGCAAATGAACAAACACATATTGAGAGGATCTAAACTATCATGCTACAATGTGTGATCATTGCAACAAAGCAATTCCTTGATGCATTCTCCAAGATGAATTTACCACCTAGCCACTACATTTTGGGACTATCTCCAAGCTTACTTTTTACATCCACAAACTAAAATCTATGGGTCTCTCAACTTCTAGTCATGAGAGCATCCATATTTAACACTTTTCTCTTCTAAGAGGATTGCTTCACTTGTCCCCATTGCTTCCCTAGTCCTCACTAGATGCCAAACTATTGGTACTTGAAGTCTAGGTTACTTGTTTCCATTGGCATCTCTTTTGATAGACTACCCCCTTTTCATGTCCCCTTCCAACTAACATTGTCATCACTAAACTACCAAAGAGAACATCCACAACCAATATATCCAAACTACTTGGGTCTCGCCCTTGAGTTGTTTAGCCCTAAGCTATCTTTTACCTTGAGACTTTCTAACATATAGTGGATGAAATATCCCAACTAGGCTATTGATGACTTTTCTGATTTTTTGAAACACAAACTTCTGCCCTTAATTTCTGCACTTTAGAATTTCTTCTAAAAACCCTAGTTGCTGATATAAAATTTCTGAGATGAAACAAGCATGAACAGCAACATCAACTCATCCAATTGCTTCAAAGAATATGATAACACATCTAACATTAAGTATGAATGTAATCAGTAATATATAGCACCAATTTGTCCACCCAAAACATGCAAATTCTGGTTATAGGTTTATTCAGTTCCACTGCTACAAAATCAGACCTATTTCTCATGCAAGTTCACCACAAAAATGGGCTCCAAACATGCCCAGAAATGTACAATAGTTTGCTAATATAAATAAACCCTGCTTACAAGCCAAAACATGAAATGAATGATGACCAAAACTAACCCTAGCTGGGAGAACTTGCTCCAGCTCACAAAAATGCAATGGTGAATGCAAATATATGATAGAAATGTCTTCAAAACCCTACCATAAGGGTGTGTTGACCTTCTGGTCTGAATGTAGGGTTTGCAACCCTTGAAAACTTGTCAACAACCTCCAAACTTGCCAATTTTTCCCTTCCAAAACAAAGTGCTCTTGCAACTTGGGTGCTCATCTCTAGGGTGAAACCCTAGGTCAATACCATAGTTTGCAAACTCTCCAGGACTCGTCGCGGACTCGGCGAACTCGGGAGTCCGTGGCTGAGCCGAGTTGACTCACCACAGACTCGGGAGTCGAGTCCAGGAGAGTCCTGGGTCGAGACTCCCGAGTCCGACCTTTGGACTCGGCAATTGTCCACCCAAAACATGCAAATTCTGATTATAGGTTTATTCAATTCCATTGCTACAAAATCAGACCTATTTCTCATGCAAGTTCACCACAAAAATGGGCTCCAAACATGCCTAGAAATGTACAATAGTTTGCTAATATAAATAAACCTTGCTTACAAGCCAAAACATGAAATGAATGATGACCTAAACTAACCCTAGCTGGGAGAACTTTCTCCAGCTCACAAAAATGCAATGATGAATGCAAATATATGATAGAAATGTCTTCAAAACCCTACCATAAGGGTGTGTTGGCCTGCTGGTCTGAATGTAGGGTTTGCAACCCTTGAAAACTTGTCAACAACCTCCAAACTTTCCAATTTTGCCCTTCCAAAACAAAGTGCTCTTGCAACTTGGGCGCTCATCTCTAAGGTGAAACCCTAGGTCAATACCATAGTTTGCGAACTCGTCGCAGACTCGGCGAACTCGGGAGTCCATGGCTGAGCCGAGTTGACTCACCACAGACTCGGGAGTCGAGTCCAGGAGAGTCCTGGTTCGGGACTCCCGAGTCCGACCTTTGGACTCGGCCGAGTCCAAAGGTCGGACTCGGGTGTCCCGACCCAGGACTCTCCTGCGCGGCTGGGAGTCAAAATGGGTTAAAAACCCATATTTTTTTTTACTTTTTACTTCATTTTAACTCATGACTTTGTGATTTTCAGGTCTGCAATTTGATTTCAGGTTGAAAGAAGCTAGGAGAACGAGCTAAAAGGATCAAAATAGAGCCAGGTAAGTGATCTAACAATTCTTTTTTTTGTTTTCTTCCATTCAAAATTAAAAAAATAAAGAAAAATAAGGGGAAATGTTGCCATTTTTTTTTCTATTTTCCTTAATAGCCTAATTCCTACTATTTCTAGCTTGGTTTTGCATTCTTTTATTTTGCAAATAAATGAAACTTTGAATCACATTTTTTCGCAAACCCTTGCTGATTTTTTTTTTTCCATGTTGAACTTGAAACATCAATGTCATCTTCAAATCCAAAGGGAATGAGAAAAGACCTTGCATGGAAGTATGGAATACCAGGAACCAAAAAGGGTGAAGTGACATGTACTGAATGTCAGAAATGGATGACAGGAGGAATAAACAGGTTAAAATACCACCTTGCAAGGATACCTGGGCAAAATGTGGAGGGATGCCCTAAAACTACTCCTGAGATTATTAGAGAGATAAAGGCCCTTCTTGCTGACTATGAGCTAAAAAAAGATGAAAAACAGAAAACAAAGGATGCCCTAGCATCAGTGATGAGTGGATCCCCTTCTACACCAACTATGCCTCATGGTGCTACTGCTGCAAGTCCAAGCGTTCGTGCTCCACATTCATCTTTTGGTGAGAGTCCTGAGGGTTCCTATTCTACTGCTAGTGCTGGCCACGGTCCTTCATCAGGACCAAATTATTTTATTCCACGTAATGTTCCAGGAGCACAACCTTCACTTGAAGGTACCGGTTGGAATAAGGAAAAGCATCATGAAGCTAGGATGGCTGCTGCAAACTTTTGGTACTACAATAATCTACCTTTCAATGTTGCAAACAGCCCATATTGGGAAGGTTTAGTGAATGCCCTTACAGTTGCAGGAAAGGGGTTTAAGACCCCATCAGCTAGAGATTTGAGTGGGCCATTGCTAGAGGAATCTGTAAAGAATACACGGCTTGTAGTTGATGAGCAAAAGAAATTTTGGCGAAGAAAAGGTTGCAGCATTTTATCTGATGGGTGGACAGATGGACGGAATAGAACTCTCCTAAACTTTTTAGTGGCCTCAAATGGTGGATTGGTGTTCCTAAAATCAATAGATGCCTCCCATGAAGTTAAAAATGTTGAGACTTTATGCAGTCTATTGGATGGGGTGGTCCAGGAGGTTGGAGTTGATAATGTTGTCCAAATTATCACGGACAACGCAGCTGCATATGTAGCTGCAAGTAGGCTACTTATGGAGAGGTATCCCACAATTGCATGGTCTCCATGTGCTGCACATTGCTTGGACCTATTGCTAGAGGACATTGGGAAGATTTCATGGGTCAAAAGAGTGGTTGAAGATGCAAAAAGTGTTACAAAATTCATCTACAACCATACTTGGGTGCTTTCTTTGATGAGGAAATTCACAAATGGCAAGGACCTTGTGCAACCTGAAGTGACACGATTTGCTAGCCACTTCCTCACATTGCAAAGCATTCTTGGTGCCATTGGTCATCTCAAGCAAATGTTTGTGTCCGATGCTTGGAAAGAGTCCTCATTTTCCAATAGAGATGAAGGGGAGAGGATTGTTGCCATAGTTTTTGATGAGACATTCATCAAAAATGGAGAGGATTTGATGGGGGTTAGTAGCAATCACACAAAAAAAATTATACATGATAATCTATTTGCTGTTTTTTAAATTTTTGAGGGGTTAATTTTGTTATAATTTAACATTTGTTTCCATTTTTTTAGGTGACAGAACCTTTGGTGAGGGTTCTTCGTATGGTGGATGGAGATGGCATGCCAATGGGTTTCATCTATGAGGCCATGGATAGGGCCAAAGAGGCCATATCACATTACTATGGTGGCAAAAAAAAGAAATATGAAATCATATGGCACGTCATTGATCGGAGATGGACAAACCAACTCCACCAACCGATTCATGCCTTTGCCTACTTCTTGAATCCGAAGTTCTACTTCTCAGACACATTTAAGGTGGATGAGGAGGTCATAGAAGGTCTTGTCACTTGCATTGATAGGATGGTGCTTGATAGTGAGTTGAGAGATAAGGTGCTTGATGAGTTGGAGGTGAGATTTGTTATATCTTATTTATGAATTTGAAATGTTGAGCCTTGACTATCTATGAATTTTCTATATTTGATTTACTTTTTCTTTTATCTATTCAAGGTCTACAAGGGTGCATAGGGGAGACTCTTTTCCTCCCAACAAGCAATTGAAAGGAGAGGAAAACAACAACCAAGTAAAAAATGAAATTAGAAACTTGATTCTTACATATACATTTTTTACTTTATTCTTATTTCTTAATACTTATATTTTTAAAACACGTTTTTGTAGATCTATGGTGGGAGAACTATGGTGCTAACACACCAAATCTTCAAAAGCTAGCCATACATGTCTTGTCGCAACCATGCAGTGCTTCTGGGTGTGAATGCAATTGGAGTTTATTTGAAAACATTCACACAAAGAAAAGAAACAGGTTGACTCAACAGCGCCTAAATGATTTAGTTTTTGTTTGGTACAACCTTTGCCTTCGAGCTAGAAAGGTGGAGGGTGTTTCACACGAGTCCATCGACTTGGATGACATTAATCCATATGGTAAATGGACTATTGATGAACAAAATGATGAGGCTAATGTCTTCCTTACTAATGAGGATCTTGCCGAATTAGAGAGAGCAGCAGCAGCAGAAGAAGAAGCAACAAGATTGGATGTCATGGAGGACAACGAAGACACATTTGAATATCATTTTTCCCCTGCTCGATCTCCTAGACCTCGTTTGGATACTACAACACGGGCACCTTCTAGTTCTAGGCCTCCAAAATTGAGTACCATTGGGACGGGAAAGAGGAAGATGTAGATTACATGTGGTTGTTAATGTTTTCCTCTTTTTGACATGATTATATGTAAACATTTATAAACTTATGATGCTGTTATACATTGAAACTATGAGTATTTGATGACTATGAATGATTAAATTTCAATTATTGAGTGTTTGATGATCATATGACATGTGTAATCTTTGAATTATGAGTGTTTGATAATCAAATTAAGCTCTTACATTCTCTAAATGCATTAATTTGTTCTTGTTTTTTTGTAAAACTACGGTTTTTTTTTGCGAGTCTTTTCCTGAGGCTGTCCTGAATCCCGAGTCCGAGTCATATTTTTGGCCTGCCGAGTCTGCAAACTATGGTCAATACAACACCAAATCTGCCCTCCTCAAATCGCCTAGGCTGATATGAAAATTTGAGCATGAACACCTAGCATAAAACTCCATTGAAGCACAAGTGAACCATCACCATGAAGTCCTCCTTTGAAGAGCTAGGTTTTCATCCAACTCCTCTATTATTCACAAGGGTTTTCATCCTTGGAATAGCTGCAATAATTGTTCATCTGAAAAAAAAAAGAATAATTCCCATGATATGAAAATCTCCAAATGATTTAGTTTATATAGAAATCACTCCTTATTTCTCCAAATAGGTCGGGCCAATTTGGGCACCACTTTTCCCCTTTTAATTTTTCTTTTTATTTAAACTTTTATCCCCTCAATTGGGCTCCAAACCCCAATTCAATTTTTTATTTTTATTTATTTATTTATTTTCTGCTCTCTGTGTAACTCCCAAAGGAGTCACCCAACCACAAATAAAATATTAAAATAACTTAGGTGCCAAAATTCAAATTTAAGTCATATTTAACCTCCTTCCCTAGGGCACCAAAAATCAAAATCATGAAATATTATGTTTCCCTCTTATTTTCTCTTGCTCGCCCAAAAGGGACATTACAGTGGATGGCATTATTCCTCACCCTATCTCTAGCACCACTAGTCCCACGGCTTGAAATTTCTCCTTAAATACTTGAAAGTATGCTCTAACCAAATATAGGTTGAAACTAATCATGACATCCTCCATCAAGACCACATCTATCACCTTTGCTCCATCTAGGAGGTTGAGACCAAGGAATACTTCATTTTAAATGCCCCATTTACTATGATATTTAGAGAAGATATCACTACCTCTATAAGGACTCAAGAAACAATCTATCTACCTCTTTAGATACTTGTTGGCGTAACAACTAACACCTCTGGAGTGTAAGTTTGTACGGACTGCTATGCACACTACGTAATGAGTGCTCTTCAAATTAGAAGGGGAAGCTCCCTCGTTGTGCTGGAATGCATGGAATAGAAAAGTAAACTAAATCCTATCTTTTTGTTCTCAGCTGGTAGAGGCACAAGGTTAAGAAAACCTAGAACGTTGCAGCTAAGGATTTTCTGGTTTCGTAGATTGTCTAACTACAACTAAGCTAACTTCTTTAAATCTATCTAGTTTCCTCAAGAAAATAGAGCGTGAGGAAATGGAGCGGAAATGTATTACACGATAAACCTCAGGTGCGGGCTCACAACATGAAGGCAAGGTAGGCACAACTATTTGCTTATCCGGAAATGTATTACACGATAAACCTCAGGTGCGGGCTCACAACATGAAGGCAAGGTAGGCACAACTATTTGCTTATCCGAGAAGAAGCTTATTAAAACAAACGAATATATGGTAAACCGGGTACAACTTCACAACATGAAGGCAAGGTAGGCGCAACTATCTACTTGGCTGAATGAGTTTACTATCACACACATCAAACGATAAGCTTTGAGTACAGATTCACAACGTGAAGGCAAGGTGGGCACAACTATTTGCTCTTTTGAATAGGCTCATGATAAACAAAACATAAGGTACACAACTGGGACAGTATATTGTATAGACGAAACACGTATGCAATAACGATCAAACCAACAACCCCATTTAACTAAGATTGAATAAACACCATGAAAATAACATGAAGGCAAGGTAGGCAAAACTATTTATTATAACAGCAATCACTCTTGAACATACACAATAATAGCAATACTACAGGCAAGGTAGGCGCAACATGTATGCTATCAAGCAAAAGTTAAATTACAAATGAGCTGAATGCTCTTATTTATAGACTTTAAGGTGTAGGCAACCCTAAAATCACCTTGAGTCAACCGCAGTCCTGCAAGACATGCAAGATCTTATTCCTAAACCCTAATTGAATGAAACTATACAGTTAACTGAGAAACTATCATCAGTTAACTAAAACATCTAATCTAAATGGACAATGTGCAAACATGCACGTCCTTATTGAAAACAAGTTAACTGGAATGCTATCATTAGTTAACATAGAAATCTAATCTAAACTCCAAGTGTATGTAGATGTTTCCAAGAAAGACATGGCATGCAATGTGTAACAACAAGTTAACTCGGAAAGAGGCATCGAGTTTAACTCCCGTGTCTAATGTCTATCTCGGAAAAGGTGGGACGCCTTGAACTAAAGTTTACTGGCCCTAATCTCGGGCAATTAACCCATCCACGAAGTTGTTGACTGCATCACCCTCTAGGGAACTGAAGCTCTGGCGAAGAATCCCATGTCTATGCAACATGTCTTCTCCACTAGTTATCTGACACTGGAACTCACCCTTACTCCTGGTCGCCTCATCAAACAATGTTGACATGACTGTAAGCTGATTCATCTTGCAACCAATGGTCTCACCACTGAAAATATTGTGAATAAGTGCTTGGAGCTCTAATTGAACATTAGTAAGCTCAACATAGTCACCACCCACACGCTGATACAAGCATGGTAATTGAGACACAAAGTTTCTCACATAGTGGAGTGCACTGGTAACATGCTCTTTGTTCTCAGCCAACTCAGATGCTATAGTCTCTTCTATCTTAGCCTTGAAGATTAACTGTGTTCTCCAAACGTAGACATCTTCCTTGTCCTATGCATCTATGACTGAGTCAAATGACATTCCTAGGTTAGCAATCAAAATCTCATCCCTGGGTCTACTAATGGCCAAATCATGCTCCTCCTGAAGTCGTAGACGAAGCTCGCGTGCATTATACCGCAATTGGTACAACTCTGAAAGTACAAGGCGGCCTTTAGCAATGAATTCCTCCTCCCACTCGTCTAACCGCTTGCCATATGCAACCAAGTGATCAATCTAACCCTGTTCTACTGGTGGTTCTAACATATGTGTAAGCACGATGACAGCATCCCCTGTCCTATGTACAAGGCTAGAAATGTACTGGCGAAGCTGCTATATTTCAGCCTTTAGGGCTGATTTATCTTCACCATCCTTCACCATCCTTCACCATCCTATCCCTGGCACTATCAGTAGCAACCTGTAGGAGGTCAATATCTGTCTGACAAGTACTTTTACCAAAGTGGACTGTGATAACTTCAAAGTCTTGAGCTTCCATCTCGTCTAGACTCTTATCTTCTAGAGGTGTAGCAGTCTCAACAATGATTTCCTTATCTGCACTCCTCCCAATATGGATCTGTTTCTTGATCCTCTTTTCAGGCACATCTTGATGGTCATGATCGAAATCTAAATGATCAAGTACATAAGATGGTTGTCTCCTTTTTCTTCCCAGCTGACTCTCAAGCCAAGATGAATCCCGACTAATCCCACTGGAATGATTTGTACTGGTCATAGGAGGATCTGATGAAAGTGAATGCGTAGAAGGGTCACTGCGAGGAGGTGAATCCACGTCCAAATCAATGTGAATTGGAACTAAAGGCTGCTCTGGTGTTGACGACGGTAAATGCGGCTGAACCTCAGGCTGTGGTGAACTCTGAACAACTTCTACGATAGGCTCTATATGTGGAATCGCAACAGGTGCTTTTCCCTTCGAGTTACTAGGTACTGGATTCTTTCTAGGAGGGTTACTCCTTTTCTTTTGCTTGGGTTTTGATGAAGAGGGTAGTATATCTCCTTCTGGTGGCGGCTCTGCTCTAGGCACGGATACCTTTCTCAACCTTCTGCTTTCTGAATAAAGCATACTATTCTGGATGACCCTGCTCGATCTCTCCTTCACTGATGTGAACTCCTTGGCATACCAGTTCACTACCGGCAGTGGTTGTCCATCAACCTGCTCTCTATAAAACTGAGGAAGTGTATCACCCTCATCCTCTGACAATCCTTCCACATCCTCTGCCAAGAAGACAAAAATCTGCGGAAGAGAGAACCTGCTATAGCTACGTCTGCGAACCTCAAAATCATCCTCGCAATTCACCCAATAATCTTCCATTGTAGGTTTGTGATAAGAGGGATTACCAAGGCGAGCTGCGTAATGACCCCAAGGATCATATGTGCATGTATCAACCAGGTACTTGAGTTTGTAATTTTCTAACTCTTGACCTGCAACCTTAGCATCAACTGTCGTCTTACACCAATACATCCCGAACTGCAAAGGAAACTCATCAGCTGGTTTACGCTTGTTGCGCAAACGTTTGTGAACTTCATACAGCTGCCTCAGAAACTCCATGAATATTGTTTTATCCGAAAGATAACGTGGTAACATGGCTGATTTTCCTATGTATCCATAGACACGGATATAGGTGTATGTAGGAAACTGAATGTACCAGTCTGCCCAATTCTTCATTGCTGCCCTAGCAACTATCGAAATGCGAATGTGCAACTCCCGATCCAAGTTTCTCACTATATATGTCAAAAGAGCCTCCTGCACACGTTTAAAATGACTTTCAACTTTGGTGAACTCAAGCTGGTCATAATAACTATAGACTTTCTGTACACTGAGTATGCCCATCGTGTTCAACTCGTTAAATTGATTTTGATAAGTGATCAAGTAGACAAGGTAAGAACACATATGAAATTGATGCGCAACTAGGAAACCAGTGATTTGCTCGTGAATAGCATCGTTGATGAAGGATGCCCAGTCATAATGCTCTTGCCCAAAGATGATTCTACCAATGATATAATACATCCACGGGTGAAATTTGTTTGCATCTGCATGACCTGAGACATGATTAAGCAGTGTAATCAGAATACCATATTCATCCTTGCACTCGCCACGACCCAAGTTGTTTGGCAACTTGTTCTTCGTTTGTTTTAGCCACCTCTCCTTCATCTTATTCTGACACTTATCCAATTCAGCATTGAATGCCTGCTCGCTCTGACTCATGGAAATAACCAACCCATCTAGATGTTGAGGAATATCCAGACTTTGCTCGATATCAAGGGGTTTGAGACTGCATATGACACGCCCATCTATTAACCGTATCTCTCATGTAGCGGAATTGTAATGCTTGATGCAAGATATTACAAACTCCACGCAATGCACTGAAATAGGTATGGAAGCAGCCTCGAGTAAACCGGATTGCTGAATGTTCTTGATAACCGAATCCCTGATCTTAAGTGGATCCAAAACTACTTCTGACAATACCTTGTGTAGATTTGTATCAACTGTCTCGATGAAGTTATGAGCTAAGACCGACTTGGTCTTGAATTCGAGCTGAGTGAACTGCATTCTGAAAAACTTGCATGTTGATTGTGAACACGGCTATATTCTGACAGCTTTTCTGGAAAGCCAAAAATAGCCTGCTGAGGCTAAAAATAGCTTGTTGGATGAGAATTTTTACGGAAAAATCTCAGATATGGGTTTTGTCCAGAAAATGATTCTAAGACAACCCAGAACGTCAGAAATGTAAAAATTTGACCTTTACTCAGCCATGCAAAAGAATTTTGGTTGAGAAAATTAAAGCTTTAAGAACAGATGTTCTGGGACAAATTTTCTTGAAAAATTTTGGCACATGGGTTTTGCTGAGAAAGCTCTTCTGAATCAACCAAGATACTTTGTTTCGCCAAAATTTGCCAACACTTCGAACATGCAATAGAATTTAAGACGAGAAAATGGAAGAAATATAGAAGAGAAAAAGACGTTTTTTATTATTTTAATTGTTTTTATGCCTTCTTCTTTCAAAATCGCCACTCTGTCTTGAATCTGATGCTGAATCTGGACTTGAACCTGCAAAAGAATTTACCTATCGCCTTCAAGCTTGATTATCTAATGAAAATTCACTAATCTCTTGAGGAAATTCGAACTTTCAAAGCTGTGTGAATGAGAAAAGACGCCATGCTTGGTTAAATAGATAAATTTGTACCATCATGCATGCATGCTGAAACCCTAACTGTGAAAGAATTCGATTGGCCTCTTACCATTTGAACTGCCACTGTCTCTGAGTCTTAGACTAAAAATAATATTTTAATTTTAAAACATGCAAAGAGCTAAAAGTGGCGCCAATATTTATCTTTGAAGAAATTCGTCACTTTTTAATGCTCTGCATGCAAAATATTATTTTTAATCATTTTGCCAAAAATAGCATCTTGCTGTGCTCAACACACTTCACTGATTCTAAAAAGTCAAATTTTGATCTTTTAGGCGTCCATCTGCAAGAGTTACGAGATTTTTGAGAATCTCCTATTTTATAGCTGACTACGAAATTACATCTGACCATGTTCAACTCGGATTTCCGGATGATTGAATGATCCTGCGACCGTGCTGAGATATCCACTGTGAAGCCTGCATGACAAGGATGAAATGTCTGCTGGGAGCAATAACTGCTAAAATCATCATCTGACACCTTAGAAAATTAGGCGCCTCTGATTAAATTGATGCATTGATTCTAGACTTAGCCATTTCTCCATATTGCCTTTTGATGCTTCAAACTGCTATTGCCGGTGAATGATGAACCCTGCTGACTGAATAGTGGATTCGTTGCGTGACAGGAAGTATTCTACATCCAATGACTGTATGTGAGGTATTTGCAAACTGAATCAAGAACCCCAAAAAGATGGGTGCCCCTGGCCTGTGAAGATGCAAACACCATTCTGACAAAAGCGTCACTTTCATCCGAACACCATACTTTGACCCTTGATACCGGGAGCTGGAATGCTCCGATTCGCGTGCCGCCCGTCTCTGTGTACAGTTTGGTCAACTTGCAAGAGATGTTCTTGGAGACGACAAAGCCAAAAAACCGCTTCTAAGGCCCTTAAAAGAGAATCACCTTTTTCAAGGAAAATTCTAGTTTATATAGTCATTTTTGAACTGTCTCCAACCACCTCCACTTTTCAGCATTCTCACCTTGACCTCGCACGTACGAGCATTCGCCAAATCCCGGAGGCTGACGGTTGATCTCGTTGAATGGCTAGAGTAATTGCACACAAGTCTTGTGAAGACTGCAATTGCAAATAACCCCATCTGTCAGGCCTAAAGGCTGAGCGCCCCTAGCCTACAGATGTGTAGCTTTGTGTAGCTATGCTTCACCATCCTCTGTTTTGCGTGCTTGGTGGAACCTCTATCACGGTCTCTTAGAATGCCAGACCATCTTGCGAATTGCTGTGTTGTAAAGTTGGACTGAACTGGAAAAGATCTTAGAAAGACCCTATTTGCAAACTCATCCATCTGACAAGTCATATTCAAGGGCACCCCTAGGCTATACGGGCGCTCAAACCATTCTTTAGCAATCTTTGTTGATATGTATCCCGCCTGCAGTTTCCACTTCTGACGCTTACAACCAGAGTTCTGCACTGGATATGCTTCCGCTTGATAGCTCGTTGAAAAGCCAGACTAATTCTGCAAAGACTGAATCCATTAGCAAACACATGCATCCAGATCTGGGCCTTCAAAAAGAAGGGCACCCTTGGACTACAGGGGCGCAGATCTGCATTTCTAGACTGCCTCAATGTGAGATACATCCTTCGTAGTCTCTACTTCCGTCTTCATTTGCCGAAGTTCTATAACTCAGATGACCTTGCTCCATGACTAGTTGGAAAACAGAATGAAAACTTAACACAATGAATGTATTCTCCATCCAAAGCAATCAAATCTTGACCTTCAAATGGAAGGGCGCCCCTGGGCTATAGGGAAGCAGATTTGCTCTGAATTCACTGATTTTCACCATTTTATGCTTTACAAACACTGTATCCGCTATTGAGGTTGACCACGTCGAAGCGCTGTGACTGTCGAGGTGTGTGTATGACTATACTTCATCATTTTCACATGTACGGACATTGTAAAGTTGATTCGCACGTTGATTGCGCAAGTGTCTCCCACGTTACATAATGAAAAAGTTTCCAGACTTGGAATATTTTAGCACTTTTTGCCAATTGAAAATCCCCTCCGTCAAAAAGCATATTTTTCAACATCTTTCATCGTAGAACGTTCTACTTTGAGTTTCAGGGTTAGATTTTGATACCTGGTACTGGCCAACTGCCATTGACGACCTCAAAGGTCCTAACTTTTCTCCTGAAAAAGTGAAAACTACCCACCAGCCTTAAACTGACTTTTAACTATAACTGACTTCACCACTGTGATTGTGATGTGAAATAAGCCAATCAAAATTAATTTTAGACAATTCTGACAAGTTCTTATTTTTTACGGTTTTGAGCTAAAAATAGAGTTCAGAAACCCTAATTTTCAAAATTTCCAAATTTTGCCAATATCTTCCTGGCATCACACTGACTAAAAGCCCATACTTTATTTGCCCAAAAACTGAGTTTTGACCTCATTTTTACAAGGTTTAGACCATTTTAAGCAAAATGCCTTAATGAAGCAAAAAATTTGGTTTGGGTACAACAATACTTTAACTAGTAGTGTCTAGCTCCTTTTCTTCGTGAACCCATCAACCTCTAGTGTAGATCCCTACAAGGGGGATCTAAAGGTTCTAGAGACTCCATGTTGATCACCTCTTTTTTCTAGTGCACCCAACCAATAGGAATTACAAAATGGCCTTTAGATACAAATACTTCACACATTAGAGCTAATAGATCAGCTAGGTAGCACTTCTCTCAACACACCATTACTATTTAGATTCCCTAGCTTGCTCTCCCTCTACCTCATGTCTTTGCTCATTCTCATCAATGCACTCGGCTACACTCTAGTAACATGGATCTACTACTCATCAACCATGCCGAACCCACAAGGGTAGACTCATTAGAAGTTTCTTTTCTACTATGGGAGCTACACCAATGTAATCTTCCCCCTTAATTTTTTCGATTTTAATCAGCACAATAATAGCACAAAACCATTGATTAGCGTTAGCTCCAAAGATAACCAGCTTGGAAAAGTAACCCTTCACCAAGAATGTTCACCGAGATCCCAATGTGGGAAAGGTGATAGCATATGGTGCTAGGGATCGTTAGCAACTGGAAGAGAAATAGAAAACTACTGTAGGCGGTTGGCCAACTATGAATGAAGTAAATACAAAGTAGGCAGATAACCAACCATGAATTCTGCTCTACCACTTATTTAGTGGGGGAAAACTATTCCGCTCTGTCACTTATTTAGTGGGCGGAAATTATTTAACAAGTGTCGATAATAAAATATTGACTCAACTTGGGAATAAAACAAAACTAAATTGCAGCAATGAATAAACAGCTGTTAGTACTACAAAACCACCTTTACAAAGAAATAGTTTTCAGCTAATAATACATAAAAATATGCTTCCAAAGTCCATCAAGAGTTAGAGTAATAAACCTCTAACATTTATAATATGAAATGATATAGAAATGAAGCTCAAACCAGCATTATTATGAAACTAAACAAGTCTGAACAGAAACAACATGAACAAAAAATCAGACCAGCAAGGTAAGAATTCACCAAAATGGACGCAGTTCTTCAAAAAAGACTCAAAAAGATTCCGTTCAGCAGACAGTAGAAGTCTCCAGTCTAGGCATCCAAACTGCAACAAGAAATTTGAGCCAGAAACAACAATCAACAAAAGGAACGAACTCCAAAGCAAGCCAAAAATGGTATGGCCCCCTCAAAGAGGTCAACTTGCTACCAAAAATCTAATCCTTAGTATTAAAATATGCAAACTTGGGTGCCCTCAACTATTGCATAGCATGGGCCAATACCCAGAACCAAATAAAAATTAGAGGCGAAGCTACGGACATAAATTTGCTTCAGCCATTGTCTTCAACAGTACAAACAGATTATAAACCAGTAACCTGCTTGTAATTAAAATCAGAAAATTGAGCTCTATCGACACTCCTGAATGAAGCATGGTCTCCATTCACCTTCTAAGAAGCCATAGTTCCAGGCCCGAAGAAAGGTATCAAAACGCTAGAAGGCACACAACCCCCGTAGCAATGTCTGAACTCAGTTCAGCAGCATAACATTATCAAATTTCCAAAAAAATGAGAATGAAGGAGCAAGGCATCAATAAATAGACTCTTCAGCTGGAAAATGAATCAACTGTAACTCCCAAGAAGAAAATTCTTCAATTCCTTCATGAGACACCCATCTCCAAAAATGCACTTTTAAATATTTTAAATATTAAAATATTCCCTCCTTGGCGTCCACCGTTTTTTTCAATTTGCAAATAAAGTCTTAAATCACCTTTTTAATTCCTCTCCCTAGGCATCCAAGGTAATTGACATTTAAAACATTATTAAAGGTATTAATTTTCTCATTTGGATGTCCACTTAAAGGCCCCCTTTTAAAAACAACTTAAAGTTCATCGACTAGGCATGGGGTCCAAAAGCCACAACTGAATAAGTGTTGAAACTTAGCCCCAAGAGGAAAGAAGAAACCAACGCCCAAACTGAACTGCTTCACTACCAAAAATAGAAAGATGAGCTAGAAAATATTGAGTTGTTGTAATGATGACACTACCAAAAATAGACTTACTAAAAATAGCAAGTGCTAAGAATAGTAAGTTCACTTCAAACTCAACAGAAAGACAAACTGAGCAGAAAACATGACTTTATATAAATAGTAAGTCTCCAAGAAGGCTACAAGGATGACACTACCATAAATAGAACTTTAACAAAAATAGCAAACTACTATACATAGTAAGTGTTCCCAAATGCCTTTTGAGTACAAATCGGGCAGTCATCATGACTTACTAAAAATAGTAAGTTCCTGGAAAGGTTGTCAGATTAAGATGTATGTTACACCAATCCAAAGCTTTCTAAAAACCAAGAAAAACCCAAAAACCTTTCTTGCATGCAAGGTACTAGAGAGAAATGCATGTGATATTCTCAACATGCATGTCACCTTACCCTAAAGCTCTCCAAAAACCCAAAAAGCTACACCAAACATGCATCGAAAACTCTCACATGCAAACCTTCAAAATTGCATTTGAAACCTCTTATAAAATAGGAAACCCTAATTTTCATTTCTGCTTAGCTTACGAGTTTCCAGAAATAGTTTAAAAATCAACTGAAGAGCGTAGGGCTAAATTGGGGACATTATAGTCCGCCCTTCCCAAAATTGCTTGTCCTCAAGCAATGCCACCACACTCCAAGAAAACAATTTGATCCTTACTATACCAAGTAGGATCCTAGGGTCCCAAGTCCATCTCTAGAAAGACCCACCAAATTGATGCTACACCACTTTAATCATACAAATGAAGCCATTGTACCAGAACTGCACTAACCTTCCCTGCAACCTTAAAGAGTTAATGTGCTTGAAATTCAAACTGAGAAACATGGAAGGATTGGTATCAAAACCCTGCAACATCTCACACCCGAAAAACTCTAAGGAGTCAATATCTGCAAAACCAAAGACTATCACCATTCTGGGCACAAAGAAGAATAATCTAATCAACTCAAAATCATTTTCATTAGCATAACTCCTCAAAGTGTTAAGCAATGTCACAACTACCCTTGTGACCCCTTCAAGGCTTCTTGCAAAGAAGAAAAAAACTCTTTGCAAAAACTCATCAATCTCATCCTCAAAACTCCTCAAGGATGTACAATGCCTCTGAATAATTTTGATATATCCAAGAAGACTTCTGAAAACTTTCACCAATCTCTCTCCAAGAGTCTCAAAAAGTCGAGCCAAATCAAGCATTGGTTCGCTGCTCCAAGCATATGTACAAGAAAATGTACAAAGATAGCCACTAAGACGAACTTGAACACTATCTAAATGCAGATTCAAATCACCCCAAATCCTCATTTCTCCCACTTGAGACCAAAAATCATTGCTAGCAAGAGATTGGAAAGTCTAAAAATGAATGCACTAGTTGCCGAACATGACTGAAATGGTCAACTTGAGATTTGATTTAAGGAAAATCAACATCCAAGGAGATAAATAGCTGCTGCAAAACTGAAAATCAGCATCCAAAATATCACATTTTCTCATATCCACAGCTGAAAACAATCTCTCTGAAGATTTCATCAAAGCAAAGAACCATTCTTTGCTCAAATTTTCTCTCCAATCCATTTGTTGATAAACAAATGGGACCATCAAGTGGCTGGTAAGAAAGAAACCAACACCATTAATTCTGAAATTTTGATCTTAATCCTTCCAAGGAACCTTCCTACCATACCCCCAAAGATTTTTCATTCCACATCGAGGGTGCCAAACAAGGATACCTGACCAAGAATGATCCACCACACCCCTAAAGAAATTCACAACACATTCTCGAGTGCCAATCAACTCCAAATGCACACTTAAAGAAATTATTGACTTCTTTGGTGAACCACTTAAGTCTATCCATGAAAGCTTCAAAAACAAGGGAGCCTAAAACAAACATTGTCTTCAAATCCATCTCCCAAGACAAGTTAGTGTGAGCATTACTCAATCCAAAGGATAAATTATCAGGCATGTAAACAACATGTTTTACCAAAACATGTTTTGACAACACCTTGGTGTCAAAAATGGGGAAGACATCATGAATCAACACTTCCCATATGGAGACTGAATCCTCTAAACCTCTTATGCATTCACTTACAAGCAAGCTTGGAGGATTATCAGTCATAGAGTGTAACTTGTCCTCACACTCTCTAAGATGTTTGAAATCAGCTAGCTGGTCTCCTACCTTCATTACATCCAACTAAGCATTCCTTTAACATGCACTTCGTTGATTCAAGCTCCAGAGTAAACTTATCACCCTTTCTCTCACTTCCTTGAAATGCACCAATGGTCTTCATTGTGAATTCGTAGGTGTTATCCTAATCTTTAATCCAGCATAGATACTCTGATTTCGTAATCTCTAAGGAGTCTTTAATGAATTGCAGATTAAAGAGAGTGACTCCATCCCTAACTCCTTCCTGTCTCTCTTCAATCAAACTATGTGAGCGGTCAAATATGAATAAGACATGCACCTCATCCACAATGGATATCATGAATTGACTATCCCACTCATAAATATGCAAGGATGGTGAACTGTTGATAAGCTGCATATCAGAATCAAAACTTGGTTAATTGCCTTTGTGTTGTACTCAATCCAAAAAATTTGCTTCATTAAGGCATTTTGCTAAAAATGGTCTAAACCTTGTGAAAATGATGTCAAAATGTAGTTTTTGGGCATTTCAAGTATGGACTTTGAGTCAATATCATGCCACAAAGATACTGGCAAAATTTGAAAAAATTGAAAATTAGGGTTTCAGAACTCTATTTTTAGGTCAAAACCCTAAATATTGAAACTTGTCAGAATTGACTAAAATTTGTTTTGATTGGTTTATTTTGCTTCATGATCACAGTGGTGAAGTCAATTTCAGTTAAGACTCAATTTAAGCCTGGTGGGTAGTTTTCGTTTTTCAAGTGAGAAGTTAGGTTTTCTAAACTCATTAATGGCAGATGGCCAGGTACCAAGTGTCGACAGCTAAACTCAAAACGCTTCGGTGATGTTTCTATGGCAAGTTTCGTCCAAAAAATTATTTCGTCTCGGAGGAGATTTTCAACGAGGTAAAGTATTGTAAAATTGGCCAAGTCTGGATTGAAAAAGCGTCACTCTGAGCTAGGGGCGCCCATCATTCTGGAAGCTTTATTCAACTTTTTGTGACTTGTCTTTACCAAGATGACTTCTCCAAATTCCTGATAGCTTCGCAATGAGCCAGCCAGCCAGTCCAACAGAGGAGTAGATCGCCTAAAACCGGAGATTCAATTCAAAACAAGGGAAATGCAAAAGTGATTGACACTAAGCTCAAAAGCGCCCCTGGAGGCCAAGGGCGCCCATCCTTTTGAGGCTTCAGATGAAGTCTTTTGATCAAGCGACACCCAGGAAGTTTGTTTCCATTTTTGGTCCAGCTCCGCGACGCATCTGTCAGCAAGTGAATCTGAGTTGCCGTGTTGCCATCATCAGTGGTCAAATTTAAGGTTTCAGAGTAGATCAGAGACTGTTCAGAAAGGACAAAAGCGCCCCTGGCCCAAGGTTTTAAGACCTTTAATGGAATTTGTTTGATGATTTCAGATACTCATCTCGTTCGTGTCAGCTCCAGCTTTCCGTCGCCTGTATCAGTCGGGTCAGAAGATGTCTTGGCAGTCTGCAGCTCGAAGTTTAGTAGTTTTTGGTCAGTTACAGAAATGGCCGACACCGTTGGGAAAAGCGCCCCTGGAGGCCAGGGGCGCCCATGATTTAAGAAGGTTAAAAGATGTTTTTATACGATGTGCTCTCCAGGAGCCTTTGCTCAGAATTCAGCCTGCTCCGCAGTGAGTCAGTCAGCATGTTCTGAAGTTTTGCCAAGTGTCGGGAAACGTCAAGTGAAATATGGTCAAGTTATCAATGAAAATGATGAAAATGCTTGAAAATATACTAGCACTGAGGTCAAAAGCGCCCCTGGAGGCCAGGGGCACCCATCTTTTTGAAGCCTCAGATTTATGAATTTTGGATTATCACCTCAAGGAATCTTCTTGTTAGATTTGGTCCTGCTCTTTGATGGAACTGTTAGCCAGTTGATCTGACGCAGCAGTCAATCAGAATTAGTGATCGAACGTGAGCTTCATTTGAGGTTTCTAGATTCAAATTTTTAGAAAATTGTCTAAGTATGGAAAGACGCCTAAAGTCAAATGTTGACTTTTTGAATTCAAAAATAGAAGTGCGCATGGGAAGAGTTTTCAATTTACTAAATTTAGATCTTCAGTTGAACTCTTTTCAAGTCTATTTCTGATAAACCTATTTTTTGGTCATAATTGGCTAAACTTAGTTTGCATGCACTAGTTAACTGAATCTCTCAAGGTGGCGCCCTAATTAGAGTTGGTTCTACATCCAATTAACTGAGTTTGAAGCCAAATATTGGCCATGCGTGAGTTTTGAAGCACCGGTTGTACTTCAAGCACCATTTCCAATGCTTAGCATGCATTTCACACGCCTTAGAAGATATTTTTCTATATTTTTACTAATGGCGTCCATTATTCTTCATCAGAGTTGACATGAAACATCTTTTCTTGAGCATAGAATTGATCTGCAAGTGCTACAGGTGTCAGATTTTAGTGTTCTTCGTAGCTACAGATTCAGATTGTTCAAGAGAAGATTATTTTAGACTTCGTTTTCCATTTGCATGCAGGTTTCATGAGTTCTACTTCAAGCATAGGCGAATTTCTACAGAAGAAGAGAGAAAACAAACAAATAAAAAACTTCTATTCTTCTGTCTTATTTTCCTCTATTCTCGTCTTAGATTTTCTTCACATGTCAAAGAAAACGGCAAAATCTTCAGAAAAGCATCATCTAGGTTCGAGTATTTTAACATCAATGACAATACCCATGTCTTAGATTATTTTGTGAAAATTGCCCCGCTGCCTCTTTTCTAGAGCACTGTGCTTTTTTCCAAGATTTTCTTTGCATGTGGGCCTAAATCACATTTTTTTGCAAATCTGTCGATCTGGGTTGTCTTAGGATTCATTTCTACACAAAACCCATGTTCCAGATTTTCGCAGGAAAAATTGCCCCCAGTGCCCCTAACTGTCAGTTCAGATCTAAACTGAAAACCCTTTGCATGCCGGCCTAAAACTCAATTTTTCAGAAAACAGAGGATCTGGGTCTTTTCAGCTCACCAATGCCTACAATACTCATATGCCAATTTTTCTCGCGGAAAATGTTCCCGAGAACCCCCTACGGTTGTTAAATCTCTCAACCAAAAAGCTCTTGCATGCCAAGGCAAAAGGTTTTTTTTTGAATTTTTGATGTTGTGGGTTTGCTTAGAATCATTTTTTTTTGCACAATACCCACATCTCAAAAAATTTCGTGAAAATTGCCTGTTAATAGGCTATTTTTAGCCTCATCATAAGCTAGTTTAGCTTTCCGATAAAAGTTGTCAGAACATAGCCGTATTTACAGTCAACAGTTGAGTTGATACCATTGGAATTTTGCGTGTGCGGTGAGTTCGTATGCATTTCTCATAACCAGAGTGTTCACGGTCAAACTTCGTAGTTTCGTCATGCAACACTCTTCCATTGAGAGACATCAAGAAAAGCGTCAGAGGCGTCAAGCTGTAGAAGGAACATAGATCATCACTCCATTTACGGAGCCGCCAAAGTCACTTAGATCCCATGCCATTATCTTCATGAAGATCGTGCGTATCTTGAGCTTGATGTTGTACAGACTGAGTTCGAAGAGTTAGTTCGTGATAACCTATGTGGAGGACCAGAGGCGTCCAAAATGGAGGAGTTCACAATGTTGACTATCAGTTTCAAAAAGGAAATCCAGGATAGAGACAAAGAGTTAGACAGACAGTTGATCATCGTGGATAGCGTCAGAGTGCCAGATGATGATATTATTGATAAATTCTTGGAGGAGATGATAAACTTGGAGTAGACTTTCAGTTAGACCATGCAATTGTTTACAAGGATGAGTCATAAGAAGCAGTTAACTCGAGGTTTCTTTCTGAGTTAACTTGCTGTTATACATTGCATGCATGTCTTTCTTGGAAACATCTACGTACACTTGGAGATTAGATTAAATCTTTCAGTTGACTGATGATAGCATTCCAGTTGACTTGCTTTCAATAAGGACGTGCATGTTGCACCTTGTCCATTTAGATTAGATGTTTCAGTTAACTAAAGACAGTTTCCCAGTTAACTGTATAGTTTCATTCAATTAGGGTTTAGGAATAAATATCTTGCATGTCTTGCAAGACTGTAGTTGACTCAAGGTGATTTTTAGGGTTGCCTACACCTTGAAGTCTATAAATAAGAGCTTTAAGCTCATTTGTAATTTAACTTTTGCTTGATAGCATACATGTTGTGCCTACCTTGCCTGTAGTATTGCTATTATTGTATCTGTTCAAAGAGTGATTGCTGTTATAATAAATTGTTGCGCCTACCTTGCCTTCATGTTATTGTCATGGTGTTTATTCGATCTTAGTTAAATGGGGTTGCTGGTTTGATCGTTATTGCATGCGTATTGCGTCTATACAATATACTGTCTCAGTTGCTTACCTTTTGTTTTGTTTATCATGAGCCTATTCAGAAGAGCAAATAGTTGTAGCCACCTTGCCTTCATGTTGCAAAACTGTACTTAAAGCTTATTGTTTGATGTGTGTTATAGCAGACTCATTCAGCCAAGCAGATAGTTGCACCTACCTTGCCTTCATGTTGTGAAGTTGTACCAAGTTTACCGTTTATTCGTTTGTTTTAATAAACTTCTTCCTGGATTAGCAAATAGTTGCGCCTCCCTTGCCTTCATGTTGTGAGCCCGCACCTGAAGTTTATCGTACAATACATTCCTTCTCCATTTCCTCATGCTCTGTTTCTTGAGGAAACTAGATAGATTTTAAATAAGTTAGCTTAGTTGTAGTTAGATGATCTACGAAACCAAAAAATACTTAGCTGCAACGTTCTAGGTTTTCTTAACCTTGTGCCTCTACCAGCTGAGAACAAAAAGATAGGACATTAGTTTAGTTTTCTATTCCATGCATTCCAGCACTACGAGGGAGCTTCCCCTCCTAATTTGAAGAGCACTCATTGCATAGTGAGCATAGCTGTACGTACAAACTCACACTACAGAGGTGTTAGTTCTTACGCCAACACTTTGCTACCCTCATAACTGCTCCAAGTCTCTTTTCTTTCACCACCCGCTAGCTGAAAATGCTCAAGGTCATGAAGAGGATCATATTCTACCAATTCTTCAGACCTTTGTTTACAATCAGCTTCATGAAGAGATAAATCTAATTTGAATTTGAGAACCTCTTTAAGATTTTCATTGTCAAGAACCCTGTGGTCTTCTAACTCAATTTCCCCTTCAATGTCTCCTTTATTATATGTTAAAGTAGCCCCCAATTGATCAATGAGTCATTATTGATCGCAGTCCTGAAAATTTTATCAGCAACAAACTCTTCCTTAGTGGCTGCAACCATCTTAAAGGGCTCATTATGGGGCTTTTCCATGCAATCTTCTTTGTCAAAGAGATCTTCTCCTCCAATGGCCATCTCAAAGCTTGCAGTGAAATCTGAATTTTGCTCTTTATTGGGATCAAAGGGAAATTTATCCTATACAGGTTCCTTGTCAACATTAGGCGCCTTCACACCCGGATCCCAAATGCTGAAGGGCTGATTATTTTGATCAAAAGGAAAATACCGTTCATACTTCTCTTAGAGTGGTGACTCTTTGAATGAGACACCTCCCATCTCACTAAAACTAATATTTTCATAAGTATTTTCCTCCGAGAGCTTAGTTTGATGATCAAACAATTCAAATCCATGACCACCCATGTCATCTTCACTAAAATGGAGTGAGGGATCGTCTTTGCTAGTTGTTTTGAAGACTCTATCCTTCTTGTCTTCAATAAGCCCTTCATGTGAAGGTATATTACTGATCTCTTCATTAGTAGTCACAAGCATACCAAGGAGGTCTTTTTGAGAAACCGCCATAGAATCATTGAGAAACAACATTTTATTTCCGTCTTTTGTATTAATGACCACCTCATTTATCTGCTCTGTCTTCTTCAAATAAAGCTTCAATTTTCCCTCACAATGATTGAACAAATCTCTGATCAATATACCAATAGTAGAAGAATTCTTTCCTTCTTGTTCATGAATGTTTAGTAGAAAAGATAACACGGATTTTGGAATGTCATCCATCTCATTAACAATTAAAACTAAAATGTTTTTCATTGCTGCAACTACATCCTCCTCTTGTTCACTCCAAGTTGAAATGAAGAGGTAATGGATCAAATAATATATTCGAATCTTGCATATCCAAATCTACCAACAACATACTTGTTTTGAGTTCTGAAAAGATCTTCAGTATAGCAACTCTTCTAGAGTACTGATTGCTATCAGTTTCATCAAGATCTTGAAAGATTTCCACAATCATATGAAGAACTCTCTTCATAGTTTTATCATTATAGGGCACCAAGGGTGCCAAAATTCTTATCACTTCACTGAGGCATGAAGTAACCAGCAAATTGATTTTTTCATCTGGATGCCTCAACCAATAAGGATGTTTCAGAGAAGTCATTGCAGGCGTTAATGGTATTTTAATTAACACTAAAGGTGACTGCTTCACCTGGCTCAAACATTGTTCCAATGTAAGAAGTATTCTCACTTCTTCTTCCCTTGTTTGACATTCATTAATGAGCCTTGTTCCTGCGGTGCAAAGTGATCTTGCAAAACTCTTTTCTTCTTCAGAAACCATTATTAAATCAGATAGCTCACGACTTCTAAACTTTAGAATATGCATCATCTTCAGGAACTTCTGAAAACTGAAATTGACTCTATTTTTCCCTCGGTGAAGTATCTGATTTCCCTATCACTCTTCTAACAACTGAAGCACTGAACTCAAAGGATGGCAATAAAACAAGCTCTGATACCACTATAATAAACCCCCTTAATTTTTTCGATTTTAATCAGCACAATAACAACATAAAACCATTGATTAGCATTAGCTCCAAAGATAACCAGCTTGGAAAAGTAACGCTTCACCAAAAATGTTCACCAAGATCCCAATGTGGGCAAGGTGATAGCATATGGTACCAGGGATTGTTAGCAACTGGAAGAGAAATACAAAGCTACTGTAGGCGGCTGGCCGACCACGAATGAAGTAAATACAAAGTAGGCGGATAACCGACCACGAATTCCGCTCTACCACTTATTCAGTGGGGGGAAACTATTCCGCTCTGCCACTTATTTAGTGGGGAGAAATTATTTAACAAGTGCTGATAATAAAATATTGACTCAACCACTTCTCAGTGGGAGTAAAACAAAACTAAATTGCAGAAATGAATAAACAGCTGTTAGTACTACTAAATCAACTTTACAAAGAAATAGTTTTCAGTTGCAAAAACATAGCAATATGCTTCCAAATCCCACCAAGAGTTAGAGTAAGAGTAATAAACCTCTAACATTTACAATATGAAATGATATAGAAATGAAGCTCAAACCAACACTATTATGAAACTAAACAAGTCTGATCAAAAATAGCATGAACAGAAAATCAGAACAGCTAGGTGAGAATTCACCAAAATGGGCATAGCTCTTTAGAAAAAGCTCAGAAAGACTCTGTTCAGCAGACTGTAGAAGTATCTAGTCTAGGCGTCCAAACTCCAACAGAGAATTTGAGCCAGACAAAACAATCAACAAAAGGCACAAACTCAAAAGCAAGCCAAAAATAGTACGACCCCCTCAAGGAGGTTGAC
Organism: Sequoiadendron giganteum; assembly: GCA_007115665.2. Lineage (NCBI taxonomy): Eukaryota > Viridiplantae > Streptophyta > Pinopsida > Cupressales > Cupressaceae > Sequoiadendron > Sequoiadendron giganteum. The sequence continues at coordinate 651,537,340 of CM021102.1, forward strand.
TTGCTACCAAAAATCCAATCCTCAGTATTAAAATCTGCAAACTTGGGTGCCCTCCACAGTTGCATAGCATGGGCTAGTACCCAGAACCAAATAAAAATCAAAGGCGAAGCTACGAACAAAAATTCGCTTTAGCCATAGTCTTCAACAGTATAAACAGATTATAAACCAACAACCTGCCTGTAATTAAAATCAGAAAATTGAGCTCTATCCACACTCCTAAATGAAGCATGGTCTTCAATCACCTTCTAGGAAACCATACTTTCAGGCCCGAAGAAAGGTATCAAAAAGCTAGAATGCATTCAACCCCCGTAGCAATGTCTGAACTCAGTTCAACAACATAACATTATCAAATTTCCAAAAAGATGAGAATGAAGGAGCAAGGCATCAATAAATAGACTCTTCAGCTGGAAAATGAATCAACTGTAACTCCCAAGAAGAAAACTCCAATTCTCTCATGGGATGCCCATCTCCAAAAATGCACTTTTAAATATTTTAAATATTAAAATATTCCCTCCTTGGCGTCCACCTTTTTTTTTTCAATTTGCAAATAAAGTATTAAATCACCTTTTTAATTCCTCTCCCTAGGCATCCAAGGTAATTGACATTTAAAACATTAATAAAGGCATTAATTTTCTCATTTGGATATCCACTTAAAGGTCCCCTTTTAAAAACAACTTAAAGTTCATCGACTGGGCATGGGGTCCAAAAGCCACAACTGAAAATTGACTAAGTGTTGAAACTTAGCCCCAAGAGGAAAGAAGAAACCAACGCCCAAACTAAACTGCCTCACTGCCAAAAATAGAAAGATGAGCTGGAAAAGATTGAGCTGCTGCAATAATGGCACTGCCAAAAATAGACTTACTAAAAATGGCAAGTGCTAAAAATAGTAAGTTCACTTCAAACTCACAGAAAGCCAAATTGAGTAGAAAACATGACTTACTATAAATACTAAGTCTCCAAGAAGGTTGCAAGGATGACATTGCCATAAATAGAGCTTACTAGAAATACCAAACTACTATATATAGTAAGTGTTCCCAAACGCCTTTTGAGCACACATTGGGCAGTCGTCATGACTTACTAAAAATAGTAAGTGCCTAGAAAGGCTGTCAGATGAAGATGCAAGTTACACCATTTTGAAGCTCTTTGAAAACTCAAAAAAACCCAAAAACCTTTCTTGCATGCAAGATACTAGAGAGAAATGCATGTCATTTTCTCAACAAAGTGTTGAAACTTAGCCCCAAGAGGAAAGAAGAAACCAACGCCCAAACTAAACTGCCTCACTGCCAAAAATAGAAAGATGAGCTGGAAAAGATTGAGCTGCTGCAATAATGGCACTGCCAAAAATAGACTTACTAAAAATGGCAAGTGCTAAAAATAGTAAGTTCACTTCAAACTCACAGAAAGCCAAATTGAATAGAAAACATGACTTACTATAAATACTAAGTCTCCAAGAAGGTTGCAAGGATGACATTGCCATAAATAGAGCTTACTAGAAATACCAAACTGCTATAAATAGTAAGTGTTCCCAAACGCCTTTTGAGCACACACTGGGCAGTCGTCATGACTTACTAAAAATAGTAAGTGCCTAAAAAGGCTGTCAGATGAAGATGCAAGTTACACCATTTTGAAGCTCTTTGAAAACTCAAAAAAAACTCAAAAACCTTTCTTGCATGCAAGATACTAGAGAGAAATGCATGTCATTTTCTCAACATGCATGTTACTTTACCTTGAAGCTCTCCAAAAACCCAGAAAGCTCCACCAGACATGCATCGAAAACTCTCACATGCAAACCTTCAAAACTGCATTTGAAATCTCCTATAAAATAGGAGACCCTAATTTTCATTTCTGCTTAGCCTACGAGTTTCCGAAAATAGGCTAAAACCAACTGAAAAGTGTAGGGCTAAATTGGAGACATTACAACCAACCTTGGATGTTAGTGAATTTCTAAAGGAAATGCTTTGATTCCTCCTAGAATCTCCCAACATGGGCTCTTAGAGCTTGAATTCTCCCCAATGAGCATTATCAAATCTCTCTCTATGACCAATGATGGCTCAAAGAACTCCTCCATTTAAGACACAAATAGGGATATTCAATGAGATTTCGTACTAGTCTCCGCCAACACATGCTTTTGGGGCTCTTGTTCACCTTTCATTTCTATTTGTTAGTGGCATTGTGCTTTATTTTGTCTTATGCACTTTTACTTTATTATTTTTGCTTTTCAGATTCTCTCTTCCTAGATCCTTCTATTGTTAACTGCTATATCTTCTAGTCTGATTGACCTACTTTTGGTCATCTATGGACATTAATAAAATTTCTTTATTTCTTTATTTTCTCATAAAGCATCTAGGAATACACAAGTTCTTTCCATTACATAATAAATCATCTTGAATAAGATAATCTAACCATTTGCTTCCATCCATATCGATACTTTGCATGTTGTTCATGCCTCAACAAGATCAACATCATCCTCATTAAAACCAGCAACTTCAATTCTCATTTCAATGAACAAATTATGTCTTCTACTTAGCGCATATGCCACTCTATTAAAGTTACCACTTCTATGCTTCAACACAAATGAGTAACTATGCATAATTTCAACCCACTTGAAATGTCTTTGACTCAACTTACCTTAATTGTTCAAATATTGTATTACTTAATGATCAGCATACAAAACAAATTATTCTTCAATGCCTACACAAATGTATAAATTTGTATCATAAATAGAATCTTTTCCTTTTAACATCATTTGTTCTTGCTAAAGTAAGCAACAAAATTTCCTTCTTGATTCAATACTACTACAATTGCTATACCACTTTCATCACAATCTACTTGGAATAACTTATCAAATTTTGGTTTTATCAAAGTTGATTGCTATATCACCTTCCTCAACAATTTAAACATTTTGTTAGTTGCAACAGTCCATTTAAACTCTTTTCTATTGCCTTTCTTAGTTTCAATAATAGGTGCACATATTCCACTGAAATTTATAATAACTTTTTATAAAATCTTGCTAAACCATGAAAAATTCTAACTTCTAAAATATTTACTAGTGTAGACCATTCTACAATAACTCTAACCTTCTTTGGAACCATCTTCAATCCACTTGTAGAGATAACAAAACTCAAATTCACCAGCTCTTCATAAAACTACATTTCTTCACATTCATCAACGACTTCTCTTCTCTTACATTTAGATCACCAATATGATGTGCTCCTAATGTTCTCATTTACTCTAAATGAAGAAGCATAATGTCATCCAATATATAACAACAAACTTACCAAGACAAGACTTCAAAACTTCATCCATCAATCTCATAAAACAACTAGGTGCATTATTCTATCCAAACAACATAACCAACCACTCACACAAGCCTTGACTTGTCTTAAAAGCAATCTTCCACAGATCTTCTCTAATTCAGGTATGGTGATAAAAACTATTCATATCTATCTTGCTGAAATACTCCACTCCACTCATGCAATCATTAAGGTTGTCCATACTTGGCAATGAAAACCTATACTTTACGGTGATTTTGTTGATAGTTATGAGATGTCAACACATCCTCCACTCTCCTTTATTTAGTGCTCATACAAGAAGTATTACATAGAGCCTCAAACATTCTTGAATCAACCCTTTCCTTAGCAACTCTTCAACTTGTCTCTTTAACTCATTTTCAGCTATAAACAACTTATGAGCAGCCTTATTAGGTAAGATTGCTTCTAGAATCAAATCCATGCAAAGACTTGAGCTTCTTATTGGTGTTAATCCTTGTAGTAAATTATCCGATATAATGTCATTGCATTTTGGCAATAGCTTTGCTATTTCAAGTCATGGTTGTTACACCCCGGAAATTTGTATAGTTACTATTCTAGTAATGCTTAGAGCATTCTGATTGTAAGGAAGGTTTTGAATGAATAAAATGTGATTGAACCTTGTTATCAATTTGAGAATCTGTTTACATGTTATGATTGGCTCATTCTGTATTCTTGTTTGATGTTATTCTTGGATAAGCAATGCATAGGGGAAAGTAATTAGTCTTGTTTTATATATTTGATTTATATATACTGCAAATATTGTGAGCAATTGACTGCCGTGGTTTTGTGCCATGGATGCAAGAACAGGTACTATTCCTCCAGGTGGAGGGGAAACATCACTCGGGAGAGGAACTTGGTCGGCTAACCGGTAAAGTTGATCATATGAGCGTACACACACTTCACTGAGGGTTTTGGGAACTGAGTCAGATTGAGTTGTCATGATAAGTCATCCTTAGGCTTAGGAGTTTCTAATTACTTCTTTATGCTTTATGAGTGGTGTTACTTGATTGACTGACTTACTGTTCTATGAACCTTGAATGTGAAATGTGAACTGATACGTTATACTGATGCCTGGAAATTACAGTTAAATATATATATACATGTTTGTGATTACGTATATTAAAGGTACTCTGATTGGCCTATAATACACGTACTTGGATAAATGGAAATAAACATGTATAGATATGTTTAAGTGTAAATATGGATATGCTTATTAATATATTTAATATTGATATTATTATAGTCTTACCGATAATATATTAATATATCTAATGTAATATAAAAATATTATATAGTTATATTTATATATTTAAATAAAGGTAAATTAAAACTATAATATGTTATATTAAATATAATACAAAATATATTAATAACATTTTAAAATATATATTAAAATGACTTTGCTTTTGAAAGATTTGAAATAGACTTATATAGTCTTTGGTAATTATTTTGCATTACCATACAAAGGAATTTCGAAATATTCAAACCTTTGGAAAATACGTTGAAAGTATTATTGGGGAAAGGAATTTCGAAATTCACTAGACCGTTGAAAATTCATGAAAAATATTAAGGAAATGTAATGTTTGAACTATGGACTTTTAAAAGACTTAAAAGTAAATGTTTCAAAATCGCGGATTTCTTCACGAGAAGAAATCGCGCGACTGTTTGAACCAGAAAACAATGGAAAACAATGGAGATTGAACCGCGCCTAGCTCGCGTATCTTAGACTTGGTCGCGGATGCTTGAACGCCACCAATCTGGGACGCGTGGGTGGAAGGAGGCCTGAACTGTCTGTGCGTAACCCTTGACGTTTTCAACAGTATGAACAGATGCCCGAACCAAAATATGTAATTGCTATGGGAGCTTGTACTATTACAGGAGGAATGTTTAGTACAGATTCTTATAGTACCGTTCGCGGAGTAGATAAGTTAATTCCCGTGGATATCTATTTGCCGGGTTGTCCTCCTAAACCAGAAGCTATTATAGATGCTATAATAAAACTTCGTGAAAAAATAGCTCAAGAAATATCTGAAGATAGAACTGAGTTTAAACAAGGAAAGAGATATTTTGAACCAGAAAACAATGGAAAACAATGGAGATTGAACCGCGCCTAGCTCGCGTATCTTAGACTTGGTCGCGGATGCTTGAACGCCACCAATCTGGGACGCGTGGGTGGAAGGAGGCCTGAACTGTCTGTGCGTAACCCTTGACGTTTTCAACAGTAAAATTCAAACGCCATTTGTTCTTTCAGTTCGCCATTTTTGAGGGCTTTTCCCAGTGACTAAACCTGTACATGGATGCTTCATGAATTCGTCATATGATAGTTGAAACATTCTTTGAAAATATGTTTGATTCATCACTAAAATTTGCTGAGTATCTGGTTATTTGTTTGCCACTGCGCATTTTGACAATGTCAATTGGAGAGGTGTCGAATTCTCATGCGTACAATTTTGTAAACATGAGAATTCGAAACCTATATATAGGTTTACTCTCATTGCTAATTTCACCACTCTCCTTTGCATTTGAAATTGCGAATTTCATTGCTGTAGCTTTTTCTGTGTGTTAAATTCCCTCTGTGCTGTTGAGTTTTGTGAGAGCTTTATTTCACCATCACTGCTGTTGCATTTACTGTGAGTTGCAAATCCATCATTGCTATTTAGATTGTGAAAGTCATATACCATTTTGTGAAAGCCATCTACAATTTTGCTGAGAACCAAATATCATCTTGCTGAGACTGTATTGCTGAGAGCAACATTCCCTCATTACCGAACTGCATTTACCTGAGAGTTGTATTTGTTCCTGCTTAAGAAGTAGCTGGTACAGGCTGTGAAGGACAGTAGAGGAAGAACTGAAGCCACCAATCGAACTCATTTCGCAAAAGGAAATCAGGCATGAGAAATATCTTTGTAGAATTTCTGTCATTGATTTAAAAATGAGTTATTTGTTTGCCTGAATATGCTTTGCATTATGTTGTAGTTTGAAAGGAAAAATATTAGAAAGCCTCTATTTTTCTATGGAATTGGTGAATTGGGAATAGCTTAAATTTCATTAGAAAAGGCTTATAGAATTAAAAAAATAGCTTAAGAGCTTGTTTAATTGGAAATAGCTTAAAAGCTTGTTGAAATGAAATAGTTTGATTTCATAGGAGAGTTTGAAAAGGAATATCATAAAAGGGAAATGTTTGATTACTTCTTAATAAAAGTATTTTATGTTTTGTATTACTTGAATACTGCTTGAACTCCTTAAATAAAGGAAAGGGATTAGTTATTAATACTAGGACTCAGTACCAAGGTAGTCTAAAGCTTTAGAGTTAAATAGGTTAACTAGAGAAAGCTATGTACTCCATGGATAAAGATTTCCATGTTAGGAAGTACCAGAGGGACCCCTTGTTGACTGTACTCCATTTCCTGTTTAAGTAGTTGAAGTAGGAAGTCTAGGGTGATTGACTACCCACGGAAAGGACTCAACCTACGCGTAGGATAAGGCAGCCTTAAGTCAAATTGAACCTGACTTAGTGCAAGTGATAGATGACCGTCAGTATAAGTACTGCCGAAATGCTTTGGCCAAAGTAGTGTAGTATACCTAACGTCCACTTAGACTATGAGACGAATTACACTGTCAGTTCACAGTAATCCAGGTTACATGCTAGATTGAGATTGTGAGGGCACAAGGATTTAGTTATGTAGGATTACACACTATGCTCAGTTGGTCATACAGAATCGGTTACCCAACCAATCTCCTTGTAGAAGGGAGGGTCGTCTACTTAACAGTAAACGTGCGGGGGACCGCAATATAAGTCCGTGGTTGGTGGAAAAGCACCTGAGTGATGTTTCTCCTCCACAGTAGACTTCTGATGAACCAAGGTTTGAAAGGGAAGATCCTGGACAGTCTTATTCCTATTTGCCCAAAAGCTTTCGAGCTATGTTTGAAACTTGTAAGATTCTTACCTTGCTTTTTAATTGAAGGAAAAGTAATGATGAAACGTACTCTGTTATTTACTTGGAAAATAGAACAATGATGTATTGTGTCATTTATTTCTTTATGATGAAATGTTCAATTAGAATGAAAAGAAAAGTTATTTACTTTGTCATTATAAATGTATTTCCTTGTATCTTATTAGTGAAAGTAGAAATTTTTTGTTTACCCGGTTTTGGGGTTGTTACAGTGGTAACAAACTTGCCTCTACAACTTCTCCTACCTACCTACACTTCGGAATAATAGCATATAACAAACTTATTTCTGCTTAATTACTTTGAAAATTTGTTTACCATTTGTTAGCATTTTAATTTATCTTTTGCAAAACAAAACAAAACAAAACTGTGTAAAAGAACAAAACTCTTCAAATTATGAGGGGATGCTTCCAAAGTTCTAAACTAAAACACTAAACTAACCCTAGACAACAAACCATAGACAAGATATATAGGTATCGACACTATATAATATCTGTTGTGACCATTTTCACAGATCACCCCATTCAAATGGGGACCCCCTAAATTTTGCTCCATTCTGGTCTTTTGGCTTTGGTTCGCTCTCTCTCTGGTCTTTTGTCCTTCCAGGGATGTCCCACCATTTGACCCAGGTATAAATATTGTTCAAGCCTGTGAAATTAGGGTTTTCTATCCCTCAGGCCTTTTAAGGTCAAACCAGGTTATCAAATTGAAATCTAAGCTTAGTACAACAATCACAAGGCTTCCAGCAAAGTCCCACTGAATTTTTATCGAATTCTGACAACTTACTATTTATAGTAAGTACTCAATCGGGGACCGTTTCAGCAAGATTTTGGAATTCTGTCAGCTTCGACACATTCAAAACGCATCAAGCTGCTTGCGCGTAAATTTTGAGCCAGATCAGACAACTTGCTATTTTTAGCAGTTCAGGCTTTAGGAGCCATTTTCAGGGTTTGCACATGTGCTTTTCAAATGCATGTTCGGATATTCCTTCTGGGTTTTTCAAGACCTCCGCAACGATATAACATGCAAACCAAGACAATCACTTTCAGAGTTCAGCCTTCAGAGGCTATTTTAAGGGTTTGCATGCGGAGTTTTTCAATGCATGTCTAGAGATTCCTTCTGGGTTTTTCAAGAGCTTCGCAACAGTGTGACATGCAAGCAGGGAAGATCAAGTTTCAAGGACTTACTATTTTTAGCCAGTGCATGCATGCAGACCAGTTTTCTGGGTTTTTCTGGGTTTCTTGAGATCCCACAGGCGATATGACATGCAAAATCATCCGGCAGTGGATGAGTCACTTTTCAGGAAGTTTCTATAAATAGCAGCTTCACCCCGGCCACCCAACACTTCAGTTCAGCATACAAAGCGACATGCAGAAGAAACAAAGTCAAATAGAGACCGTTCTGGATACATGCAAGTCAAATTAGGGTTTCCACTTTTATAGGGGGTGAAATCCAGAAATAATCAAAATGAAGTACCTCACCGACATCAGCATACTTCAAGGTACATGCTGGCAAAGTTTGAGCGGAATCGGAGAACTTACTATTTTTAGTAAGTCAAGGCACGGCTATAAATAGCAGGTCTGCACCCAAGGTTGGCATCAGCACAACACTCAGGTTATCAGGATCAGGCGTTGCAAGTTTCAGGTCAAACGGAGCTACTAAAGTCAGAAAGTCAAGAACTTACTATAAATAGCAGGGGGCTATAAATAGTAGGTCAAGGCAGAGAACTGGCAAAACAGGTTCACAAGGCAAAGAAGATCGTATGGTGAAATTTTCTGGCAAAACGGAGCTGTGGAAGTCGAAAAACAAAGAACTTGCTAAAAATAGCACAACTTGCTAAAAATAGGATGTGAGATCAAGATCCGGCAGAGGCATGGAAATTTTACTAAGTATGGCGAAATGGAAGCTGGACCCCCCCAAAATGCACCCACCTCAAGGATGAAACTAGAAATTTCGCTAAATATGAAAAACAGAAGTTCCACCTTGCGAATGCGCCCATCACCTTGAGGCCACTTCAAAATTTGTCTAAGTCAAAGTGAGAGCACACCCTCTCAAATGCGCCCACCTTGAAGTCAAGGAAGCAAGTCAAAAATTCTCTAAGTCTGTGAAATGAAAGCTCACTAGTGGAAATGCGCCCTCAAGCAAAATTCTAAGTGTTTGAAAATTTTCCAAGGCAAAAAAACAAAAGCACAAGGGTCAAAATGCGCCCACCTTCAAGAGGGAGACTATGAAAATTCCTAGGGCATGGAAACTTCAGGGGGTCACCTTCAAAATGCGGCTAAGTATGAAATTGAAAGTACAACACCTAAAATGCGCCCACCTTAGGAAGAAAGTCTTCAAAATATTTCTAAGGCAAAAATGGAAGCATGCTAGTGAAAATGCGCCCTCACATGAAAGCTCCTCCATCAAAGTGCACCCAAAGGTGAGTGAGAGGCCGAAAAGTTGCTAAGGCATAAGATGAAAGTGGCTACCTTCATATGCGCCCACAAATAAAAGTAGCACATATAAAATGCGCCCATCTCAAGCAGGGAAAAACGCCTAAGTATGAAAGTAAAAGCACTAGGGGCAAAATGCACCCATGTTGGAGGATGCCTAGCAATACGCCTAAGACATGGAAAATAAAAGTTGAGGGTGCTAAATGCGCCCAAGTTGAAGCAAAGATGTTGAAAATGTCTAAGGCATCAAATGAAAGTAGACATGCCTAAATGCGCCCAAGGTAAAATGAGAGAGCCTTGAAATTTTTTTAAGGCAAGTAAATGAAAGTGCAACCCCTCATTTGCGCCCATCTCCAGCAAGTCTAATATGCGCCCAAAGAAGAATGCAGGCCTTTGAAAATCGTCTAAGGCAAGAAGTGGAAGTAGGCATATGTAAATGCGCCCAACCTTATGAAGTGATGTGAAAATATTCTAAGTGAAAGTAAAAGCTTCCTAGCTAGAATGCGCCCAAGCACAGAGGAAAAAGAAACGTTGGAAAAGTTTCTAAGTGCCAAAGATGAAAGTGGAGGCTCTAGAATGCGCCCTCAAAGCAAAGTATCTCCTTCAATATGTGCCCAACCAAGATGAGTTGATCAATAGCTTTTAAGGAAAGTAAGTTAGAAGCCTTGAATATTTCTAAGGCAAGGAAATGAGAGATGGAAGTGGTGAATGCGCCCAAGGCAAATGGAAATCTAAAATATGCTAAGGCACAAATTAGAAACTCCCACATGAAAATGCGCCCAGCTCATGAGGATGCTGAAAGTATAAAATTTTCTAAGGCATGAGACTTAAAGTGGAATACCTCAAGTGAGCCCAAGTCAAGTGTGAAGGTAAAAACACGCCTAAGACACATGAAATAAAATTCACTAAAGGAATCCGCCCTTGAAGTGTTGAGAGGTTGGAAAAATAAACTAAGGCGTGGGAATTTAAAATGCTCTAAAAGTGGACTCCACATAAAAAAAATATGTGCCTATGGTAGAGAAAATGTTAGAAATATTTTCTAAGTAAAATAACATTTCACTGGGAAAAATACGCCCTTGGCATGGAAAGATAGCTTGATGAATTTTAAAATTTTCCAGAGGCAGTTGAATGAGGTTGACGTATATTTTTCAAAGGGGGAGAATTAATATTGATGAATATTTTTCATGGGTTAAATGAAAAATCAAATGAACCCGTTCAAAAGGCACCCATGGGTTGACAAAGTTAAAAAATTGATTTCCTAAGGGAAATTTTAATAATTCCAGAGGAAATTCGTTTTGACAAGATCATTTTCCTAACAGAAATTAAATCTCAGGGGACGGACTGATTCGAGCAAGCAAGTGATTTCTGTCAGTGGTTTGAATTATTTGAAAAGGGAAAATTTAAAATGTCTAAGGCAAATTTCATGAAATTTAAGATAAATGACAGACATTTTAGCAGGTTCAAAATAATTTTAAAATCTCCCATGAATTGTTTCGAGATAAATTTAATTGAATATGGCGAGAATTTTAAAATGGAGTTCTCAAACAAATCAGAGTGATTTTCTCGCGAGTTGTTTAATCACCAGCAGTTAACTGGCAGGCTAGAAGGAAAAATTCGAATTTTTCTACAAGGAAAGAATCTTAATTTAATAGCAACTGCCATAATGACTGGCTGACGACTAGCCCACTACTGCGCCTGAAATGGAAGATGCCAAACGGAGAGAGTGGAGGATTGATGAAGGTGCTAAAAATAACTCCAGCACTAATTAGCAGGATTCTTCGAGAAGAATTATTTAAGCAGTCTCTCCTCTCATTTCTTCTCATGTTTTTCGAAGTTGTGAGTTGCTAAGGAAGTTCTTGAGAGATTGAGATCTTTGAAAGTTGCTGAAAGTGAGCTTGAGTTTTCTCTTTTTTGAAGTTGAAAATTGCTGAGAAGAGAAGTTCTTTGAGAGTTTTGAGTTGCTGAAAGTGCGAAGTTGCTGGAGGATTTATTTTTCAAGTTGCAGAGATTCTTGAAGTTGCTGCAGATTTACTTTATTCGAGCTGCTGAAAGCTAGTTGCTGTTGGAGTTGAGAAGAAATTGCAGCAATCTCTCTTCATTTCTTCATTCTTCAAGTTGCTGAAGTTGAAAGTTGAAGCAAAAGATTTGATTTATCTTGTGCTCGAAAATTAGCTACATTGCTGAAAGTTGTTGGTGTGCTGCGAATTTTCTTCGCCAGTCGGAGGCCAAGTTGCTGAAAGTTTTTGAGCTCAAAATTTCTTTATACAGTTTGAGGTTTGGAGTTAGAAATTTATGCTGAGAGATTTCATTTTCAAAAGCTAACGCCATATCCGCAGCCATCTCGGAAGCTATTTTATTTTATTAAAAATCTACAAACTAACTTACTATTATTCTATCTTATTCTTGCAGATGGCTGGAGCAAAGGATATTGCAGGAACAAGCAGAGCTGCAGGCAGAGCTGCAAACACTGAAACGGGCAAGGCAAGCTCATCCCGGCAGACAATGATTAAAAGGCTCGCTAAGTCATTTCTTCCAAAATCGGCAATTGTTTCAAAGTTGGCAGGATTAAGTGACACCAACCTCGAGTCGTTTAATTTAAATGCACTCAAGTCTAGGCAGTTTGAGGTTTGGAGCTAGAAATTTATGCTGAGAGATTTCATTTTCAAAAGCTAACGCCATATCCGCAGCCGTCTCGGAAGCTATTTTATTTTATTAAAAATCTGCAAACTAACTTACTATTATTCTATCTTATTCTTGCAGATGGCTGGAGCAAAGGATATTGCAGGAACACGCAGAGCTACAAGCAAAGCTGCAAACACTGAAACGGGCAAAGCAAGCTCATCCCAGCAGGCAATGATCAAAAGGCTCGCCAAGTCATTTCTTCCAAAATCAGCAATTGTTTCAAAGTTGGCAAGATTAAGTGACACCAACCTCGGGTCGTTTAATCTAAATGCACTCAAGTCTAGGATGTATGGACTAGGAGGCCATCAACCGTCAGTCACGGCACATAACATCATGAAGAGTGGTATCTACGCAGCCGCTAGTTTTCCACCAGCAATTCAGTGCCCAGAGCTAATTATGGAGTGTGCGAACTACTACAAGCCGGAGCGTAGAACCATTGTCTCTCCGGATGAAAAATTGCTTGCCACATTCACGCCAAATGCCATCGGAGAGGCATTTGGGATTCCTACTTCCGAAAAGATGCTATACAGATCAAAGGAGAGGGCAGATAAAATGTACTCCACCTCCTTCGAGAGGGTTGTTGTGGTCATCAACAGAATCTGAATGCAGAAGCCAAAGCCACCTCGCACTAAACTCCTAAAGCAGATAATTGCTGAAGATGTGAAACAAGAATACTGCGACTTGATGATGATGCTGAGCCGAATAAATGGGAGTGCACAGGCCTACTTCTTCGAGCCTTGGATGTTCTACTTCGTCGAGATCATCTTGGAGGGAAAGGAGTGTGTTGACTGGGCAAGAATGATTAGTGATAACATAGATGAACAGTTCAGGAGCCCGAGGGGGACGAAAACCTTTTACATGAGCTCGTATGTGATATATATGCTGGCAAGAATGACCAAGTACCGAGGGATTACATACAAGGAGCCAATAGGCTGTGCACCTGATCAGTTCAAAATCCATGAGGCCTGCACGCAATTACATCTAACCAACCCTGCTAGTTACAAACGGGCTAATGATGCATTCACAATGCACATCACGAGAACCCTTCAGTGGAGAACGCAACAAAGAATATCCAAAGAGGCACAAGCATTGATAGAGGAATATGGATATTGGCTCATCCAATTTCCAAAATTCATTTACATTAGGCTGCAGGGGTTCATTTTGTATCCATACCGGCTACTGAGGTACCCCACCGATCACATTGTGATGCTGGAAGTATCTAGGCAATTGATCGCCTATGATAAGATCCAAAAAAAGAAGAATAAGGGTGGGCTTGACTTTCCTATTGCCATGGGAAATTCTATCGAGGTGTGCCCCTCCTTGCAGGCAGCTCGAGAAGCAGAGGATGAGCTGCAATTCTATCATCTGTCTATCACACAGGCAGACAGGATTTCGATCCTTACAGAAACATCCGAATGATACAGAACGTTGAGTACCGGCACAAGGCCCACATCGAGGACTTTTGGGCAAATGTTGTTGATGAGGTTGAAATAAGGAAAAGGATGTTTTCTAGGCTTCCCCTCAAGTTGATCAGGGAATGTGAGATCATCTCAGTTCCCGACCAGGTGGAAGAGGATGTCAACGTTATACAACCCGACTATGGTTCAGTCAGGGATACTCCGGTCCCACCACCTGATTGGTCCAAGCTAGAAATCATGGACTTGGACACGCTCTCTATTCCAGTGTTGACTTTCACAAGGGCCTGGGTCGATAGACATGTATGCAGACTTAAGGGCAGATCAATCGCCCTTACTTATAACTTGATGGGTGACCAAAGGCTGCTATCGGTAAGAAGGGGAAAACAAGTTGCTCAGGCACTGGAAGCACAAGTAGAAGTACCAACCCAGCCGATACCATTGAGGATGGAACAAGCATCACCTATGCACTCACAAACTCAGTCTTTGAATTTGAGAGTGATTTCATTATTTGCTGATCAGAGGGCAAGATTGGGTGAAGAGCGGGAGCTCGAGGAGGTGGATCAACCCAACATCCGAGAATCGGATAGTATAAGCGTCAGTGCATCCAGGGTTGGCCGACAAGAGGAAGAAGAGGAAACAGTGGCCGACACTCGTTTCCAGCAGATGTTGAACATGACATTAGAGGAAGAGGAAAACACAGAGCAGGGGACCCAAGGGTCAGGAGATACGCAGCTCGTGGAAGATGATGAGCCCGACCAGAACAGTGCAAGAAGAAAAGTACACGAGGTGGAGGCAACGGAGGAGCAGCCCCTCGTCATTTGCAATCCACAGCAGACAGTGCCGAATTGGCTCACAGAGAGAATGAGAAGAGAGCCTGAGGATGATACGGATCCAGCCATTGAGATGGAGGAATTCCTAAAAAGAATTAGTGCGCCGCCAGAAAAGAAGAGAGCCAGAAAATTCTCGAAGATTTCCACTGACGAGTCAGGCTCCCGCACACTCCAAGTTGCTGTCCCAAGGGAGGAATATGATCGAGCCGAGGAGAGGCCCGAAAACTATGTGATCACCACCGTAGAGTTGGGTCGTCCTACGAGAGCCCAAATTGTCAAGGAGTTTGATAACTCCCATCAGGCGCTAAAAGACCAGTTGCTCAGAACAGAAGGGAAGTATAAGAAATTGAAGAAGGAGCACAAAACCTTGATTGGATATGTGCAAAGTCTAGCACGTCCAGGTGAACAGGCAGACCCAATAGTAGAACTCCCACCTGAGCTTTCGAGGGAGTCGGTTATTGGCTTGGAGGACTTAAAGAAGATGGAGACGGAGGCAGACAAGTGGGTCAACCATGTTCGGGCTGATACAGAGAAATTTATGTAGGACCTCGCCAATGCTTATCAGCAAGCCTCAAATATTTTGACGCGCATGGATATGGTAGATCAAGCCTGGGGCGATACCCGCATCTATCAGACAAAGATTGTTCTTCGTTTAGGGGCTTTAATGCATATACCTCTACGAACTTTGGTGGATGGAGGTGTGATTCAGGATGGTGACAGGTATGATTTCACCAGTTGGTACTCCTCGGTGGTCACAGGCCGTGGGTTTCACGATGCAGCAAGGGCAGATTCGGCCAGCACCAGGAAGGCAATGGGTAACATCGTGGAGGGAGTTCTTAATACACTGGAGGCCATATTTGCTAGGAGGCTAGCTCCAGAGGAAATAACTGTTGATAGCTTGAGAGGCAAATTGGCTCCATTCTTCTCAGTTGCGAGGTCGCTTGTCTAGGACGACTTTGAAAATGTCTCCACTTTCTCTAGTATAATCCAGAATACCCAGGACGCCTTGGTGGCATGGAGGAAGTCTTACACTCGGCACGGACAAACGGTAGTGGTCTTGGAATTTCAGCTCAACCATATTCCACCAATTTCGGTTCAGGAGGTTGAGGTGGTGTTGGCCTGGCTGATCGAGTTTGCAGTTAGGGAGCGGGACAGTGGGAACGCTCTGCTGGATGAAGATCTTCTGGAAGATGATGATGGGCATTAATTGCTCATTATGGTTCCTGCAGGGGAGTGGAGAATATTCTGTGCATTTATTGCCCCACTCCTCCCTGTGACGGTTTTTAGGGCAGAAACCCTAATTAGGGTATAGGTGACTAGATCTGAGCCCTTCATTGTAATTCAATCTGAACCGTCCATTGAAGTGGGCTAACTATAAAAGGGGCATACCCCCTCATTTGTAACTTAGTAGACATTAGATTGAGAATAGAGAGGATAGAAGTTAGAATAGATAGAGAGATAGCTTAGAAGATAGCTTAGTTTGGAAAGGAAAGAAAACTTTCCCTTTGAAAGTTTTGTAAATGGTTGTTGTGAACACTTTTCATAATATAAAGAGTTTCATTGCATGGTGGTTCTATCTTTTGTTGTGAATAGCTAGCAAGGCCTTTTTGTCTTTCCAATTCAAATTGATAGAGTAGAGTAGACTTTATTTTATGCAAGCAGTTGTTAATTGTAGAGTGTGGCATTGTGGTTTGAGCATATCTTCTTTCATCCATACCACTAGCGGGCTTGCTGATAGTAAGTTCACCTTGTGTGGTCAACTGGAATATCAGTACCTAACTTCGGTTGTGATTCGTGTGTTCATTTGCGTCATTGTGACGAGGTGCACATGTTGAATCACAATTTGAACATCTTACTCATCCTTTGAAGATTGCACCAACTTTGTCAGAGTTGTCCGAAGGGAGACGAAGCATAGTCTGGTTTGAAGACTGTTTAAGCCGATCCTCGTCCTCCACCCTTTAGGAGTAGATGGTAGCCTCTCTAATCCTTATATCCTTTTACATTCAGCATTATCCAGTTAGTTTAAGAACCTGAGCCTCATCGACAAATCTCCCGAAATTTGAGAATCATTTTCTTCCGAATGAGCAAATCACGTAAGTCCCCTTGGAATACCCAGCATATTCACATCAACCAACTGAGTCTATTCGCAATAAAAGGAACCTTAGAGTTGAACGCATGAACTTTCACGCAATCTTAGCATGAGGAATACTTTGATCAAGAGGGAATAGAGTGACCGTTGGACATTTTATTCTGTGTTGGTGTTGTCATAAAAAACACGTCAACAGAATTGGCGCTAGAAGGAGGGCGACTTCAGATTGTTCATCTTCAGAAGAGGAGAAATTCAACTGGATTGAGCCAGTATAAAGTTCAAAATGCCAAATCAGAGATATGTTAGATCTCTTTTATGTCAAAAAATTCAAAAGAAGTGAGAAGTTTGAAAAATAAAAAAAAATCAGAGATTCCTCAATGGATGGGTATCGGCCACCATTTTCTCATGACCATGGAGGTGTTCAAGTTGATCTTGCCTTGCTACATTGAGTTTTGAATGTGCAGTTGTCTCCAGGAAGCTTATCTGACTTTGTAGCAAGTGATAGATGCAAAATTCATGGTACCACTTGGCACAATGAATTGAATTGTATGACGTTCTTGTCAAGGGTGCATCAGGCTTTGCACCAAGAAATTTTCTTTCGATATATTTTCAAACCAATGGTGCCAGAAGGTCCAACTCTTGGTGAATTGTTCAAGAGATACAAAGAAAGAAGCAAGAAGCAGGTGAGCGTTGAAAAGGTGCCCATGGAATGCATCCTATTGACTGGCTGGTGTAGAATTCACAATGAGGGGCATTCAGAATCCACTTGTCAATTATGCAAGGAGGCTATCAATCAAGTGCAACATCAGTTGGGATGGTTGGAACATCCAAGTATATGCAATGCAGAGTTTTCAGAGGACTGCAAAGAAGCACACATTCAGCCAGCATACCTTGCACCAAAGGAGGAATGCCTAGAAGATGAAACATGGAAGGAGCATAGCACCACATCATGTGACAATCAAGGGAGTGATTTTCAAGAAGGTAGCACGAGTGCAGTTGAAAGTGAAGTTCCGAACATTGCGCCAAAGGAAGAAGGCATTGTGGAAGACGTTCAGGGAAACAAAGAAATTGTGGGCAATGATCAAGGTTCGGAAAATTGTCACAAAGATCTACCACTTGATGCTTCGCCAATCCAAGAAAAAGAGGAAATCCTTGCCGAGCATTCATCTGCACCACAAAGAGAAGATCCAATTGAAGAGCTGCAAATTATAGGAAAAGAAATCTCAAGTACCCATGGGGAAGATGATCAAAAGGATGGGCAAAACGATGAGCAAGTTATGACATCAAGAGAAGTGTATGAAGAACAATCATCATATTTTGAATGTCCCGCCTCCCGCCCACAAACAGAACAATTCAAAGGGGCGCTACCCTTTATATTTGAAGACGAGCTTATTAAGGAATCCTCAATTTTTGAGGACGCGTTTACAGATGTACACAAGGATGCTCGATTTATTCAACATGAGGATACAGATGGGTTGTTCCTGGGTTTCAAGGATGAGTCAAAATTCCACGAGCACGATGTTGGTGAAAATGAAGTATTGTATCACCAACTGCGACCTCCTGAAGACGAATGGATAATAGAGGAATATCAACTTGAAGGTCAAGTACCACCTAATGAAGCAAAGAGTGATGAACAATTCGAGGGGGCGCTAAGTCTACTTCCAAGAGGGTCTCAAGATGAATCGGCAAGTGAAATTTTGCATGTCATAGATGCAAATGGAACCACACATTACCAACTGTGACCTCCAGAGGACGTTTGGAATCTCTCTTCACACGATGGGTCGATGCACAATGATCAAGAGTCTCCATTCAAGAACGAAGAACACCAGGTTGTCTCTTTCCTTGCTCTTGATTTTGAAAGTTATGAATTTGATTATGGAGGTCTAGGAAAGACAACTTGCTTGTGGATTAATCATGGTCTAGATGAGTTGCCTCAATTGCTAATCTTTCATGAAGTTTTGCTTGAGTTTGAGATTTGTACTGTGAAAGATTACTTTTCTGAGTTCAAAGACGAGTTTGCTAGGCTCCGCACTATCACTATTGTTGTGCTGCCGTTGAATGTCCTAAGAAATCATGCCAGGAGTTGCATGTATTTTTGTCCTCTGAGTCTTGTTCGTCCGGAATTTTGTCCTGTTAAAGTAGGTTTTTATTTTCGTTTTTGCTTGAGTTGGTCCGCTTTGCTTTCCTTAGTTTAGTTGTTGCTTAGTTTAGTTAAGAATAAAGGGGGATCCCATTTGTGAAGGGGGGGTGCTGTGTCATTCAAGAAGCGCTTTAGAATCCGAGGTTGTTCTTTCGAGTTCTATCATTTGGTTAGGATTTGTACTTGACTCGGAAGGGAATCATCTATTGTGTCTTGACACCAAGTCTCACGATTACTATATTTTACACACATAATTGGTTACTCTAAGTCATTGACGTTTCTTGGGAGAAGTCGTGGCAGGTGAAAAATCTTAAATCCTACTTGATCATCCTTGTGATTCTCAAACCCAAATAAGCTTCACTGCTTATGAGCCAATAATGAGAAAAGGCAAAATGTGCTAAAAAGAAATATGTGAAAAGGAACAATGAAAGAGATATCAAACTATTTGGCTTTGGGAATTCGCGAAAAACTCCATCGGGGCTATGGACGCCCGAGTAGCAATGGAGAAATATTCGTGGGAAGTACAGGATGCTTTAAAAGTTAGGATCATTACGTAGCTTGTCCCGATGGATTCTAGGAACTTCAATGGTCTTTTGGGATGGAATCAACGCATATGCACGCATGTGTAATCAGAAGATGAGGTGCCTTGATCCAATTTAGGATTCCTCTTCCCTTTTAAGTGTGTCCCCTAGCCAGTTGATAGGTTGGAAAGAATTATCCAAAGGTTCTAAGTATGAAAGGGGTTTGTCTTTGAAATGTCCAGGAACATTTATTCGAGGTGGCGCTAATGTTGTGACCTTTTCACACATCACCCCATTCAAATGGGGACCCCAAACTTTTGCTCCATTTTGGTCTTTTGGCTTTTGTTTTGCATCTCTCTCTCTCTCTCTGATTTCTCTGTTCTTCTAGGGATGTTTCTGTATTTGACCTAATTTGAAATTTTGGCTGAGTCTGAAGTGAATCTGTGAAGTTAGGGTTTTCAGGCTGGATTAAGATTAAATCAAGTTGATAAATTGACAGCTAAGCTTAACATTGCTTTCAGAAGGCTTCCAGCAGGCTCCCACTGAATTTTCATCATGTTCTGACGACTTACTATTTTTAGTAAGTGTTCAATTTGTGAGCTTTTCATCAAAATTTCGGGTTTCTAACTACTTCAACACATTCAGGCAACTTCCAAGGGCCTACACATGAAATTTGAGCTAATTCAGACAACTTGCTATTTTTAGCAGTTCAGGCTTCAGGAGCCATTTTTAGGGGTCAAACATATGATTCTTCATTGCATGTCTGGAGATTACTTCTGGGTTTCTCGAAACCTTCGCAACGATATAACATGCAAACCGAGATGATCACTTTCAGAGTTCAGCCTTCGGAGGCTATTTTTAGGGTTTGCATGCAGAGTTCTCTAACGCATGTCCAGATATTCCTTCTGGGTTTTTTGAGAGCTTCGCAACAGTGTGACATGCAAGCAGAGAAGATCAAGTTTTAGGGACTTACTATTTTTAGCCAGTGCCCGCATGTAGACCAATTTTCTGGGTTTTTCTGGGTTTTTTGAGATCCCACGAGTAGTGTAATATGCAAACTCATCCGACATCCGATTGACCACTTTCCGGACACTTACTATTTTTTGCAAGTTCAATCCAACAGCTCCCCGACACTTCAGATTCACGAGCAGAGCAGCAGGCGACAAAAATCAAGTCAAACTAAGGTCATTTGAGCCACATGCAAGTCAGATTAGGGTTTCCATCTTCGATGCCTAAAAAGTAGGGTAAAAGGCCAGAATTTCGAGAAACGAAGGTATCCCACTGCGATCAGCGTCCTTCAGGCAATCTACTTGTAAAATTTGGGCATAATCCGGACACTTACTATTTATAGTAAGTCGTCTCCAGAACAGGGCTATAAATAGCATGTCAACATGAGGGGCAGGTGTGAACAGGTTCACCAAGTGATGAGGACCACTTGGCGAAAAATTCAAGTCAAACGGAGCAGTGGAAGTCAAAAAGTCAAGGGCTTACTATAAATAGCAGGTGGCTATAAATAGCAAGTTGGCATGTAGGACAGGCGAAAACGAGTCCAACAAGAAAAGGAGGTCACATGGTGTAAAATGCATGACAGACGGGGCTGTGGAGGTCAAAATAGCAGAGACTTACTAAAAATAGAATGTGAAGGCAGGCTAAAGAGGTCAAAATATTCTAAGTATAAAACAAAAGCTCCACCATCAGAAGGCGCCCTCAACTCAAAATGGAAGCATGCTAGTGGAAATGCGCCCACATCAAGGATGATAGCCTGAAAATTTTCTAAGTATGAAACAGAAGTAGCCACCCCTAAATGCGCCCTCAAGCAAGGATATCAAGCAAAAAAATATCTAAGGCATGGCAAATTCCTGGAGACCCCCCTAAATGCACCCTGTCTTGAAGAGATGGTGATAAAAATTCTAAGGGATTGAAAACTAGAAGTTGACCCTCTCAAATGCGCCCAAGGTAAGCATGAGTCTTAGAAAATTTTATAAGTCTTGAAGAATGGAAGTGCATGGGTCAAAATGTGCCCAAGATGAGAAGCAAGAAGTTTGAAAAAGTTTCTAAGTTTAAAATGGAAGCTTGACCCTCCAAATGCGCCCAAGGTAAGTTGAGGTGTTTGAAAAAGTTTCTAAGGCACAAATGAAAGCTCCCTAGGCAAAATGCGCCCACTTCAAGCAGCCTATATGGAGACTTCAAAGAAAATTTGTAAGGCAAGAAAACGAAAGCATCAAGGGTGAAATGCGCCTTCTGCATGGAGGATGTTTAAAAAAGTCTCTAAGTGTATGCAAATTCCTCCTCACCCCCTCAAATGCGCCCAGGTCATAGAGGAAAGTCATAAAAAAATTCTAAGGCATGGAAATGGAAGTAGTCCCCCTAAAATGCGCCCAAGCAAGGAATGAAGGCATGGAAATTTTCTAAGTCACAAAATCGAAGCTTGCATGTGGAAATGCGCCCAAGGTTGCTGAAAGAGTAAAAATGCCTAAGGCATTACAAATGAGAATGCCACATGCTGGATGCGCCAAGAATGAGGAGAGTGGGACTTAGAAATTATCTAAGTCATGAAAATGGCGGCATACCCTTCTATATGCGCCCATGAGGGAAGTGAGGGTTGAAAGTATTCTAAGTCACAAAAAAAATGAAAGCTCAAAGGTGGAAATGCGCCCAGCAAAGGTGAGTAGAAGGCCGAAAATATTCTAAAGCAAAAACAAAAGCCACCCAGCTAAAATGCGCCCAAAGTTGCCAAGAAATGATGTGAAAATATTCTAAGTATGAAAGTAAAAGTACACATGCCTAAATGCGCCCACTTTAGAGAATGAAATCTCCGAAGGTGAAATGCACCCATCAAATGAAAGGGGACATGGAAATTTGTGCCCTCAAGGTGAAACAAGATGACTTCAAATATTTTCTAAGGCAAAGAGATGAAAACTCCCTACGCAAAATACACCCAAACCTTGGGGAGATTGATAGATGATAGGAAAAATGCCTAAGGCATTAAAATTGAAGCTTGCCTAGCTAAATGCGCCCTCAAGGTAGAAGTTAAGTGGCTGAGACTTGAAGGAAATTTCTAAGGTGGATAAAATAAACTAGGCCTTGTGAAGTGCGCCCAAGATGGAGTTGAAGACATTTTTATTTTCTAAGGCAAGGGCAAGGACAAGGGATGCACCTAAAGGATGTATTAATATTAATCTTTCCAGATGCAAGGTGATATAAGCTAGAGGAAATTCTTCGGAAAAATATGAGGAACACCAGGATTTAAAAATTCAGGCTGCAGGTGTGAAGTGCACCCAGAATCAAGATGAAACAAACCTTAGTAATTTTTATTATTTTTCAAAAATAATAAAAATCAAACTTACCCCTTCGTCTAGATACACATGAAAATTATGATTTTTGAGGGAAAATTTCTTCTGGGTATTGGATATTTCTCACCGGGAGATGATATGAGGTTCTTCCACACCTTGCTCATGTTGTTTCGGCAGAGATTTTGGCCTGGCACCCATTTAACAAATTTCCTAAGGCTCTGAGGGATAAATTTTCTAAGGCATGGAAAAGGAAAGTAGAGTGGGTCAAGTGCATTCAAGCTCAAGACGAGTGGAATTTTATCTAAGTCACCAAGCTCCTAAAGTAAGGTGGATAAGGCAAGTGAATGAAATTGCTAAAGCAGGAGAATGAAAACAACAAGATGGCATGCGCCCTAGCACAATGGGCCCATGATAAAAGTTTGCTAGAAAATGATGAATTTTATCAGAGGTCAAGCAGACCTTAGAGGTCAGAACATGGAAACTAGGTAAGGTAAGTGAGTTTATATTACAAGTGTTTTGATTCTCTTATTTTTGTTTTGCAGGATGAACGTCGAGACCAAGGCATGAGGACTTGAGGTGACGAAGCTGGACAACGTTACAACTCTGAAAAAGGAGAAATGGCGGTGAAGATTTGGCTAAGGCACTAAGAACGTGGTGCAAAAAAGGGCTAAATATGCCCAAGGAATTGAGATGAAGAAATGCAAAAGTTACAAGGAAGAAGTGCGTCCAGGAGTCAAAGCAACAAGAGGGTTGAACGTCAAATCCTTTTGAATTTTATTATCTGCGGAGACGATCTTAGAGACTCTTTTACTCTCCTCCTAACGCAACAGAATTGGCAGAGAAGAACAGTGGGAACACGTTTCTGGACAAGACTCTTCTAGAAGAAGATAGTGGGCATTAATTGCTTGTAGTGGTTCCTGCAGATGAGTGGAGAATCTTTTGTGCATTCATTGCCCCACTCCTCTCTGTGGCGGTTTTTAGGGCGAAAACCCTAATTAGGGCATATGTGGCTCGATCTGAGCCCTTCATTTTAATTCAATTTGAACCGTCCATTGAAGTGGGCTAACTATAAAAGGGGCATCCCCCCTCATTTGTAATTAATTAGAACTAGAATTGAATCAGAGATAGAGTTGAGCTAGAGAATATAAGGCATATAGCATTTAGCTTAGAAGTTAGCTTAAATTGAGGAGGAAAGGAAGTTTTCCCATTGAGGACTTTGTAAGAAGTTGTTGTGAACACTCTCATAATATAAAGATTTATCATTGTTTGGTGGTTCTATCTTCTATTGTGAGTAGTTAGCAAGGCTTGTTCGTCTTTCCAATTCAAGTAGATAGAGTAAAATAGACTTTCAATTCATGCAAGTAGTCGTTAATTGTGAAGTGTGGTGTTTAGTTTGGACAAGTCTTCCTCTATCCATACCACTAGCGGGCTTGCTGATGGTAAGTCTGCCCTGCGTGGTCAACTGGAATTTCAATACTTAACTTTGATTGTGATTCGTATGTGTTCACTTGCATCATTGTGATGGAGTGCACATGTTAAATCATAATTTGAATATCCTATTTATCCTTTGAAGATTGCACCTACTTTGTCAAAGTTGTCCGACGGGGAGGCGAAACAAAGTTTGGTTTGAAGATTGTTGAAGCTAATCCTCACATTCCACCTCTTAGAAGTAGATTGTAGAATTCCTATCCCTTCTCCTTTCAATTCCGTATTTCCCGGTTAGTTTAGGAGTCAGAGCAATATTGTCAAATCATTCGTGTCTTAACTGCTTCACGAAATCGAACAATTACGTAAGTCCCCTTGAATACCCAGCATATTCACATTAGCCAACTGAGTCTATTCGCATTAAAGGAACCTTGGAGTCGAACGCATGAACTTTCACGCAATCTTAGCATGCGGAACACTTTGATCAAGAGAGAATAGAGTGACCGTTGGACATTTTATTCTGTGTTGGTGTTGTCATAAAACGCACGTCAACAATATCCTCCTAGGGGCTTTGCATTAATGAAATGTATATTTGATGTAGACGCAGTTGGAAGGTCTAATTAAAAACAATCTAATCATGCAACAAATAATAACACTCAACACATTCGCATAGAAGATGACATGATTGATACAACAAAAACAGATTTTATTACTTCAAAACAAGTTACATCATATGCTTCATGAACTTCAACACTATTCAAGCATAGGCCTTAGAATTACAATATAGATTTTCTAAGATTTATGGTTCTTTGTTATATCTGTTGAAGATAGATAGCTTCGGTCAGATATAAATGATGATTGCATTTATGCATCATCATCATTTATATCGAAATCTCCAAATCCTAAGTATAAATTTTCGATCTGCATTCAGAGGTTATTACTTGCAGATTATTGACGTTTCATGTTTCATATAGGATCCCGATCGAGCATCATTATCGGTGATCATTTCCAGATTGGGTATTAATTATTTTGTGCAAGATAAAGTCTGATCGAACTTAGTAAACATTTATGTTTGTTAAGTAACTAACACCGATTGATGATTGGGTAGTTAGTTAAAGACAAAGAGGCACATCCATGGGACGTGTCTCCCATTTACGTATTTAATGCAGATCCGATCCACATTTGGAGAGATTGAAATTGATAAATGTTCTGATCTTGTAGATCGAATACCTTAAAGAAAGATTCAGACTTGCGAATTCATGATCAGTATTTTTCAATATTGATTTGGCATCAACTCCATATTTATTATGTTCATATCTGATCACAAAACAACAATATCCTTCTCTTAATCACCACTTTCCCCCAAGCTAGCCTTTCAATTGATTTGAACATCTTTTTATAAAATAGAAGAATATAGTAAGATGGTGCCAAGCAGAAATATAATGCATCACACTAGGCACATGTGATAGGAACCAACAAACCCTTATTATATGAGTCACATCCCAGAAAGTCAAAGTCTATTGAACAATCGTCAAGGAGAGTAATGGCATAGGTATGGGTGCCATGCCAGGAAAAATAATATGATGTTATCAATCCACGTAAGGTGCCAAGGACAAATTAAATGAGAAGCATGGGCACTGTAGAAAATAAATGAACAAAAGGGAGCACAAAATGACCATCCACTAATGCATTCAATCACAGGAATGGGCATGTAGGTAGAAAGCGAGAACATGGTCGCTATGAATAGACAATTCCTATCATGCCATTAAAGTAGTATGGCATCCCCTCTCCCCATCCACAACCCTACGCTAGAAGTATTATTGGTATTAAGGAGAGAACGTAGAGAATGGAACAAGAGAGTGGTGGGAGAAAAAACTAGTAGAAGGAATGTTGAAATAGAGGCAACTACCTTGGGAGATGGCACAAAATGGGGAGAATAGATGAGAAGGAGATGTGTCATTGTGGATCACAATGATTGTAGGTATTCATGAAATGGATTTGTTGAAAATAATTTTGAAACTTTCAAGTAGAGGAATTGACATGCGTAAGATTCGAAACTCCACAACTTTTGACACCATCCTCCATACCTTCATCAAGAGGAAAGAATGGGGCAATAGGCAGCTCATAGATTCAATGAGGGAACATATTTGTGTTGGCAAGTTGGTTTAGGAACAAAATTAACATGAATGAACTGTGTGAGTTGTTTCTGGATACCTCTATGGAGCTCAAACACATGTAAAGATGATCTACATGATCCCAAAGAATATTTGGGTCATCCTTGGCCAATTTAGACATTGAAGAAGGCGTGTCCAACACTAACTAGAGATGTATGGGTACAAAAATCGATTTCAGCCTAAAGATCTAGAACATTCCAGTGGTCGAATTTGTGAAGATTGATGGAATATATATATGGAGTGAGAGAGATAGGAGAATGGGCAAACAACCAATGCCATGCAAAAATATGGGATCTTTATA
Organism: Sequoiadendron giganteum; assembly: GCA_007115665.2. NCBI lineage: Eukaryota > Viridiplantae > Streptophyta > Pinopsida > Cupressales > Cupressaceae > Sequoiadendron > Sequoiadendron giganteum. The sequence goes on from CM021102.1 coordinate 651,563,909, forward strand.
AAAACAGATTGAGCAGCAAGCATATGTCAGATTGTCAGATTGTGGAAGCATATGTGGAGTAGGAGAGAAGAAGACAAATGAGGAGATTTTGGTAGTGTATGGCGTAAGAAAAGGTGGACAGCAGGTAGTAGTAGTAGGATCTTTGAATAGGTGTGAAGAAAGAGTCTACTAGGTTTGCAAGTGCTCACTTTCCCTGTGCCAAAAAGAGAGCACGGAATGGGTTATAGAAATCCATCAATGAATTAAGGAAAATAGATCTGATTTTACCAATTGGTCTACGTAGAGTCACCCTCTCTTCAAAGGAAACATTTGAACGAGAACAAGACAAGTAATGTATATCAATAATGTCTATGATATTAACTCTATGATAGTTTATTATTACCAAAGCTTATATTTAAATTGGTAATGGCTTATAAATAGATACATGACCTTGAATTCCAAAATGGCAAGAAAGAAGTGGAGTTTACATCTTAATTCAAGGCTTGTGTAGAAAACGGTATAAATGTGACTTCATGATTATATTAATAGTAGAGAATGCTATAATCATACATAGTCCTAACCACATCCATACCATATAGTGATAATGAAAAACTAAAAGGTGGTGGGATATGTTATTTTAATTGTTGAGACAAATTGCTGAGCAGATTGACATCACAGGTTGTAAAGATAATCATTCTATAATAAGTCATCCCTCTTTTCTATTTAATTATTCTCAAGATATACGTAATGGTATAGTCTCCCAAGGATTAATTAAAAATTGTATCTTATCCACTATGGATTCATAGCATGGCCTTGTCTATTCTATACCCATTCATGTATGCTCCAATGTTACATCTATCAATGGATGCCATAAAGGAAGAAGGTTCTCAAAAAGTACCCTTGAGCTTGATCTATTTGTCGATCACCTCTATCAAGGGTTAATGTACCTAGTTAAACTATCATAGTAAGTTTCTCACCCTAATACTAATGTGCAATCTAGTGAAGATGGTATGCTAGACCTATAGTCCTAGTAGTGCTACCTATTAACCAATTGTAGATCTATTTTACAACATCCTAAACCTACAAAAAAGTGTCACGTATCTCTTTGCAGTGCATGACACACCAGTAAAGGTACCACATGCCATGTGTTTTAGTCATTAAAAAACTATTCCTCAACATCCTATGTCGGTTGTCTTTAATTGATTTTTCTAATGCCATTTACTTGTGAGAGCCCGAATGATGTGGTGTAAATGAAATACCCATTACAAATATAATAAGGTAACGTATCTCTTTGCAGTGCATGACACACCAGTAAAGGTAACACATGCCATTTGTTTTAGTCATTAAGAAACTATTCCTCAACATCCTATGTTGCTTGTCTTTAATTGATTTTTCTAACGCCATTTACTTGTGAGAGCCCTAATGATGTGGTGTAAATGAAATACCCATTACAAATATAATAAGGTTATTGTAAAGCCATTGAGCCTAGTTGAAGTAAGGGTGATGATAGCTGAAACAAAGTATTCTAACTCTTTAAGAGTGTTGTCAGTTTCATGATTGTGCTTTGTTGGTTTTTCGATACAAGAGCATCTTATGATGCATTTTGTGTCATGTTGCAAAGTTTTGATTTTTGGGTTGTTTGGGTTTGTTTTAGGTCAATAAGGTCCATTTGGACCATTTAAGGTCGTCTGAGGTTATATTAGATTAGTTTTCATGATTTGGAGCAAAAAGTTGCATAAATTGTCATGTCAAAGTTGTAAAAAGTGGCAATTTTGGTTTTTAGAAGTTGGTTTGGCAGTTGTGAATGAATGTAATGGCATAAATATGGCATGTAAACTCGAGCACCAAGGTTAGAGAAGAGATGGAATGAGAAATGAACATTTTGGAAGCATTTTCTTGTGTTTTTCATGGTGAAACAGACTGTAAATTGGATTGGATGGTCTTGTACTATATAGTACGGCCCTACAAGTTATAGGAAAAGTTGGAGAATGTTGTTAGCTTTCCAATGCTTTTGGTTTGACTGATTTTCATTAAGTTTTGTGAAAGTTATGATAAAAATAGTGATTGCCATGCACAGATTTTCACCATTTCCTGCCTAAAAAACCTCTTTTTTAAGGATTGTACGATCTATTCGAGTTGAGCAAATAGTTGTGACAACCTTGCCTTCAAGTTGAGAATTTGTACTTAAAGCTTATCGTATGATGTGTGTGATAATAAGCTTATTCAGTCGAGCAGATAGTTGTGCCCACCTTGCCTTCATGTTGCAAATCTGTACCCAGCTTATCGTATAAAAACCATTCCTGCTCCATTTCCTCACGCTCTGTTTTCTTGAGGAAACTAGATAGATTTAAAGAAGTTAGCTTAGTTGTAGTTATATGATCTGCGAAACCAGAAAATACTTAGCTGCAACGTTCTAGGTTTTCTTAACCTTGTGCCTCTACCAGCTGAGAACAAAAAGATAGGATTTAGTTTACTTTCCTTTTCCATGCATTCCAGCACAACGAGGGAGCTTCCCCTCCTAATTTGAAGAGCACTCATTACGCAGTGCGCATAGTTGTCCATACAAACTTACACTCCAGAGGTGTTAGTTCTTACGCCAACACAAGCGATTATGAACTCTAAGCTCCGTATTGAGAAAGGTATGGATCCTGCTATGAGAAGACCTGAATGGCCAAGATGCCTGATGGTGGTATTGCCTGCATCTCCCAAAGGACGTAGATTGAATACTAGCTTGATATGATGTAAGTCAGTCTCGACTGTTTCTATGAAATTATGGTACAGTGCTGATTTGGTCTTGAACTCTATAGGAATGTACTCCATTCTGCAAAACTTGAAGATTGACAGTAAACACGCCTAGGTTCTCACAAGTTTTGGCAAACTTTCTAATTTTAGCTTGCTGGTTTTTCTTCGTCAAATGGATGAAATTTTGAAAAAAAATATGAGATATGGATTTTAATTAGAATTTCGTTACCAGCCAACCCAGATCATCCGTTTTTGAAAATTTGAAGTGAAGACTGAAAAAGCAGCAAACCCTAATTTTCTTCGAAAAAAGCAAAAAAAGCTGGCATCTGGGTATTGTTCATGAGCATATTCTGGATGAACCTAGTTGATCAGATTTTGCAAACCCTGGCTTCTGACTGAAAAAGCAACCACTTTAAGTATGATATGGGTTTTGTCCAGAAGAAGGTTTAGTACAGACCCAGAAAATTAGAAATGGAAGAATTTGAAGTTTTCCCTGACATGCAAAATAAAAGCAACTACTGCAACCTTGAGAAAATCCTTCAACAATTTGTCCAGAAGATAGAACAAATATGAACCAGCTTGCTAAAAATTGGAAGTAATGGCCCTCTTCTTCACAAATTTGATGTTCTTGATGAAGAAATATGAAAAAGCGAGCCTTCTTTGAGTGCTGATCTTAAAATTTATGAAAAACCAGCAAGTTTAGGTTCTTGAATCTTGAAAAATATGGGTTTGAAGTTGCTGCTTTGTTTCTCTTTGAAGACACCTGCAAGAAAATATGAAAAATAAAACATAGAGATGTCCTTAAATAAGTTTTTGCTTTGTGAAACAGCTTATCAAACCCTAATTTTGAAAACCCTAAATTTAGCTCATGCATTGAACTAAGGCGTTTTTTCTTTCTTTGGAATTTTTTGAAATTTCCAAAAAATTCTCTAAGGCATGAGAAGTTGGGCACCCTTCTTGAGATATGGCACCCAGTCTCTCCAAACTTAGCCAATTTTTCACCGTTTTCACCTTCGGCTCAATTTTCAACCCTAATTTGACTCTGTCTCCCAGCTTCCAAATTGATCCGTCGAACAAGCTAAAGGTTGCATCACAAAGCCTGCTCGAATCTGACGACATTGTTTTGGAGACGTCTTCTGACAAAAACTTCATTTGACCCTTCGAATTGTCAGGTTTCTATCTCTAACAGGGGCGCCCATTTTCTCTAGTGTTAGCCATTTTCATGATTTTCAAACCTTGCTTGTCTTCTGATCTTCAGATGAATTCACGATTTCGGGCGTTGTATTGATTGGATTGACTGGCTGACGGATTCACTGGATAGCAAATAAGATTTTGGAAGGGGTCTTCTGGATACCTGATCTCCGGAAACTGACTTCTGATGGCTCTAAACCCTAGGCGCCCTTTTCTTTCAGGGGCGCCTATCTCTTCCAAACTTAGTTTTTATTTTGAATTTTCCATTGTTGCTTGCAGCTTCTGTCATTTTATACACTTTTTCTCCTCTATTCGGCTTGCAACATCTGATGGCTGCTAACTCTGACGGACGAGCTGATGAATGCGTTGAATAGCTTGACCCAATCTGACGAAGTTATGTTGGAGGTACCTTCTGCAAATTTCATCATTTAACACCTCAAAAGCTTGGGCGCCCTTCTCCTTCAGGGGCGCCCATCCCTTCCAGACTTGGCCATTTTTGATGATCCTCAAACTTCAGAGTTCTGAAACAACTCTCCATGACCTCTGTTTGATCTGAGATTCTGGTCGACTGGTTGATCGAATGTTCGTCCTGACTGATTCATTGCGGAGCCGAGAAGATTCTGAGCAATGTTGACTTGGAGGCAGAAACCATAATTCTGACTTTTGATCCCTTGAAAAGTTGGGCGCCTTTCTCCTTCAGGAGCGCCCATGGCTGGCAGAGTTAGAAAAATTTATGAACTTCTCAACTTTTTGCCTCATTTGACGTGCTTGTCTTGACCTTGGTTGTCGGATACAAAAAGTTTCTAAACCATTGAAGTATGGGCGCCCTTCTTGACTGGGGGCGCCTTGATTTACCAGTGTTAGCCAACTTTTGCATTTTCCAACTTTTTCAGCTTCTACTCTCCTTCCTCCGTTTTTCATGCACGTTCCCATTGACAGCCTCTGTTTGATGCTCGAACGTCTGATTCTGACACCTGGCAATTGACTGACCTCCATTGATGACCTAGAATCTTCGAAAAAGCAGAATAGACCCAGTAGGGTAAAACTGATCTTTTTGTGATTCTGACTGCACTAGCCTAATGAGGAAGTATTTTAAGATAATCAAAATCAATCTTAACCCTAAAAGCCAAACGTTATATTTTTAGAAAAAATTTATTTTTAGAAATTTTTACAAGTATCCATTTCTTAAGAAACCCAGAAAAACTTTCTATTTTTAGAAAACTGCTAAAAATAGAAATTTTCCTAAAATTTAGGGATGAAAAACTGAAGTCTAGGTATTGTAGGTTTGATCGTTTTGAACCGACCTAGATTGCCTGATTTTGAAATTTCTAAGTTTTTGACCCTCATGCATGACATGCAAACCCCAATTTTGACCTTTTTGACAAATTAACAGTATTTTGACTTATTTCTTCAAAATGCCTAAGTGTAGTGAAAATTTTAATTTGGGGTACAACAAAACAAATAATGCAAACCAGCAAGCCAAATTCACACCAAACCGCTCATAACTCGATGAAGCCTCCTCTGAATGACATGAAACTAAATGCCAATGAAGCATAGGAGGTAGGCACCCAAGTTAGAACCAAGAAACAACATCAAACACCTCTCAATATTTTATGCACGTAGTCCAATGCAATGACAGGCAAAGTATAGCCATCACAAAGTGGCGACCAGCAAGATAAATTCATAAACTTCACTAAAAAATCTGAAACTTAGCAAGAAGGAGCACCTGGGGTAGACTTAATCAATGGGCCAATACCCAGAACCATAAAAAAATCGTGCAAAGAGCAACGAATGAAAATCATTTACAGCCATATGTGAACCAGCAACAACAAAACTGAAATATAACATCAAAACCTTCAAATTTGAAGCTCAGTTTGCAATCTCAGGATGACAAGCAATCTCAAATCAATTAAGTGTTGTCTCTCAAACACGAAACCAATATTAGCTAGGAGGTATACTTTTCTCGAAGCAAGAAGTCTGAAATCATTTCAACAACATTTTGTTATAATTTTCCATCAATCTTAATGAGAGAGTAAAGCCTCTTATTTATAACTTGAATTCAAATTTTCTTTCCCTCTGTTGGCGTAAGAACTAACACCTCTGGAGTGTGAGTTTGTACGGACAACTATGCACACTACGTAATGAGTGCTCTTCACATTACAAGGGGAATCTCCCTCATTGTGCTGGAATGCATGGAAAAGGAAAGTAAACTAAATCCTATCTTTTTGTTCTCAGCTGGTAGAGGCACAAGGTTAAGAAAACCTAGAACATTGCAGCTAAGGATTTTCTGGTTTCGTAAATCATATAACTACAACTAAGTTAACTTCTTTAAATCTATCCAGTTTCCTCAAAAAAACAGAGCGTGAGGAAATGGAGCAGGAATGGTTTTTATACGATAAGTTGGGTACAGATTTGCAACATGAAGGCAAGGTGGGCACAACTATCTGCTCGGTTGAATAAGCTTATTATCACACACATCATACGATAAGCTTTAAGTACGAATTCTCAACATGAAGGCAAGGTGGGCACAACTATTTGCTCAACTCGAATAGGCTTATTGATAACAAAACACAAAAGATAGCCAACTAGGACAGCAAATTGCATAGGCGAAACACACGTACAATCTACGATCGAACTAGCCACTATATCTAACTAAGGCAAACATTCATCATAATAATTGCATGGAACCCGAGTGGCATACCAATTCATTATCAAAACAAACGCTCATGAACAGATACCAAAAAGACAATATTACAGGCAAGGTGGGCACAGCATATATTAATCTCTCCTGCAAAAGTTCCTTGAACAGATACAATAATAGCAATACTACAGGCAAGGTAGGCGCAGCATGTATCCTATCAAGCAAAAGTTAATTACAAATGAGTTGAATGCTCTTATTTATAGACATCAAGGTGTAGGCAACCCTAAAATCACATTGAGTCAACTACAGTCCTGCAATACATGCAAGATCTTATTTCTAAACCCTAATTGAATGAAACTATACAGTTAACTGGCAAACTACCATCATTTAACTGATAAAAACAATGCTAACTGGACCATGTGCAACATGCACGTCCTTATTGAAAGAAACGCTAACTGATAACTAACATCAGTTAACAAACACTTACTAAGAGTCCCTCCTCCTGCGAAGATATCTCAAAGAATGAGATAGGCATGCCTGGTGTCAACATGAAAACTCGGGAACTGAAATTGAGTTAACTGCTGCTTATGACTCATCCTCGTAAACAACTGCAGGGTCTAACTGAAAGTCTACTCCAAGTTTATCATCTCCTCCAGGAATTTATCGATAGTATCATCATCTGGCACTGTGACGCTGTCCACGATGATAAACTGTCTGTCTAACTCTTTGTCTCCATCCTGGATTTCCATCTGACTGTCTGTAACCTCTGTGGTCACCTTCTTGAAACTGATAGTCAGCATTGTGAACTCCTCCATTTTGGATGCCTCTGGCTCTCCACCTAGGTTACCATGAACTAGCTCTTCGAACTCAGCCTGAACTGCCTCTCACTCGGCGTATGTACCATCCTCATGCCGATAATGAAATGGGATCTAAGTGATGTACTCGCTGATGAAACGAAGAGGTGCAACAACCTTTTTCTGAATCATGCCCATCTTAGCAGAAATCCTGTCATATGTCTCCACCCTGCAAAGATAGAACTCTCTGCAAGTGAAGACCTCCTTTTGATCTCCATCTGCTTCAATGGCGTCATAGGCTCCCGCAAGCTGTGATATCAGAATCAGATCCTTCGGCTTACGCTCGGCTATGAAAATCTCGAGCTCCTGAATCCTCTGGCAAAGACTATGTGCGTCAACCCTCAACTGATACAGCTCTGTGAGGGGGTGTCAACCAGCAATGATGAAGTCCTCAATCCAGGTATCCAACAACTTTCCTCGATTAACCAAGTGTTGAATCCTTTGCTGATCTACGACAGTCTCTCGAAGCTATGGGAGTAAAGGTGCTTGCCCCTCGCTACCATGAAGCAAACTCGAGATGTACATGCAGAGTTGCTTGATTTCAGCCTTGAGAATTGCCTTATCCTCACCATCCTTCATGACGTGTTCCTCCAGATTACTCGTGACGACCCTGAACAGGCTCACGTCGGTGTGTCGAGTACTCTTACCTAGATTAGTTTTCATGAAGGTAAAGTCACCAACATCAACTTCATCTAAGTACTTGCCTTCTGGAGGTGTAGCAACCTCTATGATGATCTCTACCTCAGGATTCTTCTCAATGTTCATATGCTTTTTGGCCCTCTTATTCAACCTGTTCTGATAGGGTTCACCAAACTCAGATAAGTCAAGATCATACAAAGGCATACGCCTCTCTCTTCCCAATGACCTCTCGAGCCAAGATGAATAAGCAATGCTATCCTCTCGAGATGGAGCTGCTTCTACTGTATCAGCTGCTGGCGGCTCCACTAGTATGAAGGTCTCATGTATTGGAGACTCAAGCTCTGAATCAATGTCTATAGGAGACGACTGTGGTGAGAAAGGTGGACCTGGAGATGACGAACCAGACTCAACCTGAATTACTGGTTCTGATGGAATAACTGGCTCTGGAAGCACTGGCTCTGCAACTGGAAATGCTAGCTCTTTCTCAACCTATTTTCTTTTGGTGATGCTCTTCCCTTTTGAATTAACCCCCATCCTAACCCCTTCAGGCGGCTTCATGATAACCTTAACTCGAGGCCTCGCCCTACATGTAGAAGGCAAAGAAGAAACTACCACAGCTGGCGGCTCTGCAACTAGGATCACCCTTCGCTTCCACTTGCTCTCAAGGAAGTACATTGTGGTTTCAATAACTGACCTGGACAAGTCTTTTACTGAAGTGTTCATTGGGACATACCAATCAGGTTGGCGAAGTGGCTGGCGAGCGACTTGGTCTTTAATGAATGAATGGAGTATCTCGCCATCATCATCAGACAAGCCTTCCACATCCTCTGACAAGAAATCAGCAATCTGTGGAATAGTAAGCCTACAATAATGACGTCGACGCACCTCAGTCATCGTCACAATTGACCCAGAAGTCCTCAAGCACTGCCGAATGTGAAACATTTCACTCCAACCTTACTAAATAATGACCCAACGGATCATAGGTACGCTTCTGAGGAAAACACCCAAGCCGGAGTTTCTCTAACTCGTGCGCCATTAACTTGCAATCGGCAGCTGTTTTGCACTTATAAATACCCAACTCAAAAAGAAAGGTGAAAGCTGGCTTATGTCGATTGCGCAGAAAAGTGTGAACCTCATGTGCTTGTCTCATGAACTCCATGAAAAGAACCTTGTCCAATGGGTACCTCGGTAACATCAGAGGCTCTCCTGTATATCCATATACACGAATATATGTGAAAGTAGGGAATTGGATGAACCAATCTGCCCAAGTCTCCATTGCTGATTGTGCCTCTGCAGAAATCCTCACATGCATCTCGTTATCCAAATCTCTAACTATCCTCATAAGAAAGTGATCATTCACCGCTATAAAGTCCTGTTCAGCTTTCGGAAACTCCAACTGTGGGTAGTATTTGTGCACTCGTTGAACGCCCAAAACTCCATTGGTCTTCAATAGTTTAAAGTTGCCTTGAAATGCAAACAAGTAAACCAGAAAGGTCACCATGTGGAATTCGTGCATCTTTAGGAACTCTGTGATTTGCTGGTGAAGACACTCCCTGATAAAAATGGCCCAGTCAAAGGTTTCTTTCTTATCAATAACTCGTGAAATGAGGTAGAACATCCATGGTTGGAACATGCTTGCATCTTTAGAACCTGCTAACCGGTTGAGGAAAGTTATCAAAATAGCGATCTCATCCTTGAAATCACCATGCCCAATTTTCCTTGGCATGTTGGTTTTTTGAACTTTCAACCATCGCTGAGCTACTTTCTTCTGCGATCTATCCTTGTCCTCCTCCCATATTCTGTCAAAATCTGAAATGGATACAACAAAATGATCTGAGCGTGGAGGAATAGAAAAGCATTTTTCTACATCCCTCGGTTAAAGGCTACAAACAACCCTTCCATCTGTCAACCTGATTTATCTTGTAGACAAGTCATAATGCTTAACACAAGCAAGTACAAACTCGAGATCAAAGACTGAGATGGGAATGGATGCTGCTGTAAGTATCCCTGAACGCTCAAGCTTCCTGATTGTAGTACTACTGATACCCTCCAATGAGTTTAGATTGATGATGGGGAAAACATGACTTAAGTCGGTATCGGTAGTTTTCAGAAAGTCATGAAGAAGGACCTATTTGGCCTTATAGTCTATGGGATTCTACTGCATTCTCAAAAACTAGACTTTTGACTGTAAAGTCAGGTATGTTTGCACAACTTCGGAAAAAGCTGAAAAACCTCGGGGATAGGGTAAAAATAGCAAATGGAAGTGAACTTTTTCGGAAAAATTCTGAGATATGGGTTTTGTGCATAATCAAATTCTAATGCAACCCAAAACGTCAAAATTGCGGAAAAATGGGATCTAAGCTTGCATGCAAAAGGTTTTCGGTTGATATTTGAATTCGCAATTAGGGGGCATTAGGGGGAATTTTTCCTGCAAAAATGTGGAAGATGGGTTTTGTGTAGAAATGAATCCTAAAACAACCCAGATCAACAGATTTGCAAAAAAACGTGATTGTAACAACCCCAAAACCGGGTAAACAAAAAATTTTCTATTTTCACTAATAAGATACAAGGAAATACAATTAAACGACAAAGTAAATAACTTTTCTTTTCATTCTAATTGAACATTTCATCATAAAGAAATAAAAGACACGATACATCATTGTTCTATTTTCCAAGTAAATAACAGAGTACGCTTTCATGATTACTTTTCTTCAAAATAAAAAGCAAGGTAAGAATCTTACAAGTTTCAAACATAGCTCGGAAGCTTTTGAGCAAATAGGAATAAGACTGTCCAGGATCTTCCCTTTCAAACCTTGGTTCATCAGAAGTCTTAAGGTGGAGGGGAAACATCACTCAGGTGCTTTTCCACCAACCACGGACTTATATTGCGGTCCCCCGCACGTTTACTGTTAAGTAGACGGCCCTCCCTTCTTCGAGGAGATTGGTTGGGTAACCGGTTCTGTATGACCAACTGAGCATAGTGTGTAATCCTACATAACTAAATCCTTGTGTCCTCACAATCTCAATCTAGCATGTAACCTGGATTACTGTGAACTGACAGTGTAATTCGTCTCACAGTCTAAGTGGACGTTAGGTATACTACACTACTTTGGCCAAAGCATTTCGGCAGTACTTATACTGACGGTCATCTATCACTTGCACTAAGTCAGGTTTGGTTTGACTTAAGGCTGCCTTATCCTACGCGTAGGTTGAGTCCTTCAGTGGGTAGTCAATCACCCTAGACTTCCTACTTCAACTACTTAAACAGGAAATGGAGTACAGTCAACAAGGGGTCCCTCTGGTACTTCCCAACATGGAAATCTTTATCCATGGAGTACGTAGCTTTCTCTAGTTAACCTATTTAACTCTAAAGCTTTAGACTACCTTGGTTCTGAATCCACCCTCGTCCTAGTATTAATAACTAATCCCTTTCCTTTACTTAAGGAATTCAAGCAGTATTCAAGCAATACAAATTATAAGGTACTTTACTAAAAGTAAACAAATATTTCCCTTTCAAATTCATCTATGATTTCAAACTGATTCGTTTCAACATGCTTTTAAGTTATTCCAATTCATCAAGTTCTCTAAGCTATTTCAAAAGCTTTTCTAAGGAAATTAAACTATTCCCCAATTTGACCAGCTCTTAAGCTATCTCTTAAATTCAATAAGCCTTTTCTAAGGAATTAAACTATTCCCAATTCAGCAATCTATTAAGCTATCTCTATTATTTCAATAGCCTTTTCTAAGGAATTAAACTATTCCCAATTCAGCAATTTCATAGAACATAGAGGTTTCTTATTATTTTTCCTTTCATAAAGCAAGACATAATCAAGCAATCTAATCATACATTTTAAAATAAATGACAGAAAATCTATCAACATATATCTCATGCCTGATTTCCTTTTGCGTATGAGCTTGATCGGTAGCTTCAATCCTTGCTCCACCGTCCTTCGCAGCCTTCTCTCAGCTTAAGCAAATACTACTTTCAGGTAAATGCAAAAAGTTGTTCTCAGCAATACTGTCTCTCAGCAATACTGTCTCAATTGCAAATGATTTTCACAAAATGGCAATGGCTTTCACAAAAATGGCAATGGCTCTCATAAAATGACAATGGCTTTCATAAAATGGCAATGGCTCTCATAAAATGACAATGGCTTTCATAAAATGGAATTTCAAAACACAGAAATACCACAGCACTGTATTTCGAATTTTCCAAGGCAAGGAGAGTGAATGAAAAATTGAGTGTTTTTTAACAATGAGTGAGAACCTATTTATAGGTTTCGAATTCTCATGTTTCCTACCTTGTAGGCATGAGAATTTGACACCTCTTATTTTGAAAATGTCAAAATCTGCAGTGGCAGTCGAATAGCCAAACACACAGCAAAAGAGTTGATGATTCAACATAATTTCTCAAGAATGTTTCAACATATCACATGCCAATTTCGTGGATCAACCACGTACAGGTTAAACATTCAACTTGCCTTCAAAAATGGCGGACTGCAACACAAATGGCGTCCAAAGTTTTCGGTTTGAAAACGTCAAGGGTTTTTTTTTTGCAATTGCTGTTACCTTTCTTCCACCCACGCGTCCACAATGGTGGCGCTTTAGCATCCGCGACCAAGTCTTTCAAGTGTGAGCTGGGCGCGGACTGTATTTGCTGAAGTTTTTCGCCATTTCTTTGCTTAACACAGTCGCGCGATTTCTTCACGGGAAGAAATCCGCGATTTTTCAAATGTTTCTTTTATACTTTCCAAAGTCTATAGTTCATACTTACATTTCCTTAAATGATTTTTATAAATTTCCATTGGTCTTTACAAAATTTCGAAATTCTTTTTCCTTTTAATATTTTCCAAGTATTTCAATATTTCGAATTTCCTTTGTATGGTTTGCAAAGTATTTACCAAAGACTATGAAAGTCTTATTACCTTTATTTCCAAAGGTAAATAAACTCAAATACCTTTATAAGATAAATGTAAATTTAAATGCCAAAGATTATAGTTTATATAAAATCTTTCCAAAGGTTTAGATATTTTAATATTCTCATTAAAATGTATTAATATATTTTGTATTATATTCAATACAATATTATTATAGTTTTTAACTTACCTTTCTTTAAATATATAAATATATCTATATAATATTCAAATATTATATTAGATATATTAATATATTATATTATCGGTAAAACTATAATAACATCGATATTAAATATATTATTAAATATATTAATTAACTTACCCAGTTTACACTTAAATATATCTATACATGTTTATTTTCAAATCTCCAATTACGTGTATTATAGGCCAGTCAGAGCACCTCTAATAGACGTAATTGCATAAACACGTATTTATACATTTAACTGTAAATTCCAGGCATCAGTAACTTATCAGTTCACATTTCACATTCAAGGCTCACAGAACAGTAAGTCAGTCAATCAAGGAACACCACTCATAAAGCATGAAGAAGTAATCATAACTCCTAAGCCTAAGGATGACTTATCATGACAACTTAATCTGACTCAGTTCCTAAAATCCTTAGTGAAGTGTGTGTATGCTCATACAATCAACTTTACCGGTTAGTCGACCAAGTTCCTCTTCCCGAGTGATATTTCCCCTCCACCTGGAGGAATAGCTCCTGTTCCTGCATCCATGGCACAAAACCACGGCAGTCAAATGCTCACAATATTTGCAGTATATATAAATCAAATATATAAAACAAGACTAATTACTTTCCTCTATTCATTGTTTTATTCAAGAATAACATCAATCAAGAATACAGAATGAGCCAAACATAACATGTAAACAGGATTTCATATTGACAACAAAGTTCAATCACATTTTATTCATTCAAAACCTTCCTTACAATCAGAATGCTCTAAGCATTACTAGAATAGTAACTATACAAATTCCGGGGTGTAACAGTGATTTAGGCCCACATGCAAAGAGAATTCTAAAAAAAGCACAATGCTCTAGAAAAGAGGCAGCGGGGCAATTTTCACAAAATAATCTAAGACATGGGTATTGTTGTTGATGCTAACATACTCGAACCCAAATGATGCTTTTCTGAAAAATCTGCCGTTTTCTTTGACATGCGAAGAAAATCTAAGACGAGAATAGAGGAAAATAAGACAGAAGAATAGAAGTTTTATTTGCTTGTTTTCTCTCTTCTTCTGTAAAAATTCGCCTATGCTTGAAGTAGAACTGATAAAACCTGCATGCAAATAGAAACCGAGTCTGAAATAATCTTCTCTCGAACAATCTGAATCCGTAGCTACGAAGAACACTGAAATTTGACACCTGTAGCGCCTTCAGATCAAATTTTATGCTCAAGAAAAGATGTTTCTTGTCAACTCTGATGAAGAATAATGGACGCCATTAGCAAAATATATAGAAGAATATCTTCTAAGGCATGTGAAATGCACGTTGTGTTGGAAATGGCGCTTGAAGTACAACTGGACCTTCAAAACTCACGCATGGCCTACATTTGGCTTCAAACTTAGTTAACTGGATGTACCATAAACCCTAATTAGGGCGCCAATTTGAAAAATTCACTTAACTGATACATGCAAACTAATTTTAGCCAGCTATGACTAAAAATAGGTTTACCAGAAGTTGACTTGAAAAGAGTTATCTAAATTTAGTAAATTGAAAACTCTCCTCATGCGCACTTCTATTTTTTAATTTAAAAAGTCAACCTTTGACATTAGGCGTCCTTCCATACTTAGACATTTTCCTAAAAAATTGAATCTAAAAACAATAAATGAAGCTCACGTTCGATCACTAAATCTGATTGGCTGCTGCGTCAGATCAACTGGCTGACACTTCCGTTGAAGAGCAGGACCAAATTTGACAAGAAGATTCCTTGAGGTGATAATCCAAAATTCATCAATCTGAGGCCTCAAAAAGATGGGCCAGGGGTGCTTTTTGACCTCAGTGTTAGAATATTTTCAAGCATTTTCATTATTTTCACTTGATATTTCTCGGTACTTGGCAAAACTTCAGAACGTGTTGGCTGGTTCACTGCGAAGTAGGCTGAATTCTGAGCAAGGGCTCCTGGAGAGCACTTCCTATAAAAACATCATCTAACAGACTCCTTTAAAGGCTTCAAAAACTACTAATCTTCCGGCTGTAAGCTGCCAAGAAATCTTCTGACCCGACTGAGATAGGTAATGAAAAGCTGGAGCTGACACAGACAAGACGAGCATCTAAAATCATCAAACAGACTCCTTTAAAGGCTTCAAAAACTTGGGCGCCCCTAGCCTCTAGGGGCGCTTTTGTCCTTTCGAACAATTTTTGATCAAGTCTGAAACCTCATGTTTGACCACTGATGATGGCAACACGGCAACTTAGATTCACCTGCTGACAGATGCGTTGCGGAGCTGGACCAAAAATGGAAACAAACTTCCAAGGTGTCACTCGATCAAAAGACTCCATCTAAAGCCTCAAAAAGATGGGCGCCCCTGGCCTCCAGGGGCGCTTTTTGACCTCAGAGTTAGTCAATTTTGCATTTCCCTCGTTCTACATTGAGTCTCCGGTTTTAGGCGATCTACTCCTCCGTTGGACTGGCTGGCTGGCTCATTGCAAAGCTATCAGAAACCTGGAGAAGTCATCTTGGAAGAGATAAGTCACAAAAAGTTGATTAAAGCCTCCAGAATGATGGGTGCCCCTAGCTCAGAGTTGCGCTTTTTCATTCCAAACTTAGTCAATTTTACAATATCTTCACCTCATTGAAAAACCCCTTCGAGACGAAGTAACTTTTTGGATGAAACTTGCCATAGAAACATCACCGAAGCGTTTTGAGCTTAGCTGTCGACACCTGGTACTTGGCCATCTGCCAATGATGAGTTTTGAAAACCTAACTTCTCACTTGAAAAAACGAAAACTACCCACCAGGCTTAAACTGAGTTTTAACTGAATCCGGCTTCACCATTGTGATTGTGAAGCAAAATAAGCTAGTCAAAACAAATTTCAGCCAATTCTAACAAGTTTCAATTTTTAGGGTTTTTGACCTAAAAATAGGAGTCCAAAAACCCTAATTTTCATTTTTTTTTAAAATTTTGCCAGTATCTCCGTGGCATGACACTAACTCAAAGCCCATACTTGAATTGCCCAAAAACTATGTTTTGACATCATTTTAACAAGGTTTAGACCATTTTAAGCAAAATGGCTTAATGAAGCAAAAAAATTGGTTTGGGTACAACATTAGGCTCCGTCTAGTGACCATGTCGGATACCTACGGCATAGGAGAATCCAGGAATCTCTGTGCTTTGCAGACCAGTGACTTAACAGTTGGGCATTGGAGCCAAGACTTTCTTTCCTAATCACCTAATAACAAGACTATTCCTAAAAAATCACCTAAACAAGACTACTTAAATCACCTAAAACACAACAAAACTTCACAAAACGGGGAAATACATTACTACATAATGATAAAACAATAAATAAAACATTTACAAAGATTTACAAAAATTACTCCTCCCCCGGAGGATTGAAGTGCTTGAGATATTGCCCACTGTATGGCAGCGGGAGAAGCCTTCCATCCTAATGTGAGAGAATGTATGTGTTCTCTCCTCTTGATTCATGTATCTGGAAGGGCCCTAACCATAAGGAATCAAATTTACCATGCATTCCTTTAGGTTCATGTCTTTTGTCCCATAATAGGACCTGATCTCCGATCTCGAAGTCTCGCGGACGAGCTTTCTTATCAAAAATCTTCTTCACTCGCTCTTGATGCTAAGTGATTATGTCGACGACCTCCACCCTTTCTTCCTTTAGCTTCGTCAGGTACAAAATCCTCCTTTCGATTGGATCCTTGAATTCTCCATCGTCCACTGTGGATGCCAACTGCAAGGCAGACAACTCCAACGTAAAGGGTTAACATTGCTTTTGTACCATACAAAAGTATAAAACGCGAAGTGTCGATGGCTTGTTTGGGAGTGATTCTATCGACCCAAAGAGCATCATAAATTTTCTTGAGCCAAGCTTTCTGATTGGCGTCAACTAGCTTGCGCACAATTGTGACTATGTTCTCGTTTGAAGATTGTTGTACCCAAACCAAAAATTTTGCTTCATTAAGGCATTTTGCGTAAAATGGTCTAAACCTTCTTAAAATGATGTCAAAACGTAGTTTTTGGGCAATTCAAGTGTGGACTTTGAGTCAATGTCATGCCACGGAGATACTGGCAAAATTTGAAAAAAATGAAAATTAGGGTTTCAGAACTCTATTTTTAGGTCAAAACCCTAAAAATTGAAACTTGTCAGATTGACTGAAATTTGTTTTGATTGGTTTATTTTGCTTCACGATCACAGTGGTTAAGTCAATTTCAGTTAAGACTCAGTTTAAGCCTGGTGGGTAGTTTTCGTTTTTTCAAATGAGAAGTTAGGTTTTCTAAATTCATCATTGGCAGATGGCCAGGTACAAGGTATCGACAGCTAAGCTCAAAACGCTTCGGTGATGTTTCTATGGCAAGTTTCGTCCAAAAAATTACTTCATCTAGTAGGAGA
The DNA here is from genome assembly GCA_007115665.2 of Sequoiadendron giganteum. Classification (NCBI taxonomy): domain Eukaryota; kingdom Viridiplantae; phylum Streptophyta; class Pinopsida; order Cupressales; family Cupressaceae; genus Sequoiadendron; species Sequoiadendron giganteum. The sequence continues at coordinate 651,581,458 of CM021102.1, forward strand.
TTTTCAACGAGGTAAAATACTATAAAATTGGCTAAGTCTGGATTGAAAAAGCGCCACTTTGAGCTAGGGGCGCCCATCATTCTGGAAGCATTATTCAACTTTTTGTGACTTCTCTCTAACAAGATGACTTCTCCAGATTCCTAATAGCTTCGCAATGAGCCAGTCAGCCAGTCCAACGGAGAAGTAAATCGCCTGAAACCAGAGATTTAATGCAGAAAGAGGGAAATGCAAAAATGATTAACACTGAGGTCAAAAGAGCCGCTAGAGGCCAAGGGCGCCCATCTTTTTGAGACTTCAGATAAAGTCTTTTGATCAAGTGACACCCAGGAAGTTTGTTTTCATTTTTGGTCCAGCTCTGCGACGCATCTGTCAACAGGTGAATCTAAGTTGCTGTGTTGCCATCATATGTGGTCAAATTTGAGGTTTTAGACTTGATCAGGGACTGTTTAGAAAGGACAAAAGCGTCCCTGGAGGCCAGGGGCACCCAAGGTTTTCAAGCCTTTAATGAAATCTGTTTGATGATTTCAGATATTCGTCTCGTTCCTGTCAGCTCCAGCTTTCCATTGCCTGTATCAGCCGGGTCAGAAGATGTCTTGGCAGTTTGTAGCCGGAAGTTTAGTAGTTTTTGGTCAGTTACAGAAATGGCTGACAGTGTTGGGAAAAGCGCCCCTAGAGGCCAGGGGCGCCCATGATTTAGGAAGGTTAAAAGATGTTTTTGGCGAAGTGCTCTCCAGGAGCCTTTGCTTAGAACTCAGCCTGCTCCACAGTGAGCCAGTCAGCATGTTCTGAAGTTTTGTCAAATGCCGGGAAATGTCAAGTGAAATATGGTCAAGTTATTAGTGAAAATAATGAAAATGCCTGAAAATATTCTAACACTGAGGTCAAAAGCGCCCTTGGAGGTCAGGGGCGCCCATCTTTTTGAAGCCTCAGATTTATGAATTTTGGATTATCACCTCAAGGAATCTTCTTGTCAGATTTGGTCCTGCTCTTCAATGGAACTGTTAGCCAGTTGATCTGATGTGGCAATCAATCAGAATCAGTGATCGAACGTGAGCTTCATTTGAGCTTTCTAGATTCAAATTTTCAGAAAAATGTCTAAGTATGGAAAGACGCCTAAAGTCAAAGGTTGACTTTTTAATTTTAAAAAATAGAAATGTGCATGAGAAGAGTTTTCAGTTTACTAAATTTAGACCTTCAGTTGAACTCTTTTCAAGTCGACTTCTAATAAACCTATTTTTTGTCATAACTGGCTAAGATTAGTTTGCATGTATCAGTTAACTGAGTTTTTCAAACTGCCGCCCTAATTAGGGTTTATGGTACATCAAGTTAACTGAGTTTGAAGCCAAATATAGGCCATGCGTGAGTTTTGAAGCACCAGTTGTACTTCAAGCGCCATTTCCAATGCTTAGCATGCATTTCACACGCCTTAGAAGATATTTTTCTATATATTTTGCTAATGGCGTCCATTATTCTTCATCAAAGTTGACAAGAAACATCTTTTCTTGAGCATATAATTGATCTGTAGGTGCTACAGGTGTCAGATTTCAGTGTTCTTCGTAGCTACAGATTCAGATTGTTCAAGGGAATATTATTTCAGACTTTGTTTTCCATTTGCATGCAGGTTTTATCAGTTCTACTTCAAGCATAGGTGAATTTTTACAGAAGAAGAGAGAAAACAAACAAATAAAACTTCTATTCTTCTGTCTTAGATTTTCTTCGCATGTCAAAGAAAACAGTAAATTTTTCAGAAAAGCGTCATCTAGGTTCGAGTATGTTAGCATCAACAACCATACCCATGTCTTAGATTATTTTGTGAAAATTGCCGCTGCCTCTTTTCTAGAGCACCGTGCTTTTTTCTAGAATTCTCTTTGCATGTGGGCCTAAATCACATTTTTTCGCAAATCTGTTGATCTGGGTGGTTTTAGGATTCATTTCTACACAAAACCCATGTTCCAGATTTTCACAGGAAAAATTGCCCCCAGTGCCCCTAACTGCCAGTTCAAATCTCAACCGAAAACCTTTTGCATACAAGCCTAAATCCCATTTTTTCGCAATTCTGACACTTAAGGTTGCATTAAAATTTGATTCTACACAAAACCCATATCTTAGAATTTGTCTGAAAAAATTCACTTCCCCTTGCTATTTTTAGCCTATCCCCGAGCTTTTTCAGTTTTTCCAAAGTTGTCCAAACATACCCTACTTTACAGTCAAAAGTCTAGTTTTTCAGAATGCAGTATAATCCCATAGACTATAAGGCCAAATAGGTCTTTCTTCATAACTTTCTGAAAACTACCGATACCGACTTAAGTCATGTTTTCCCCATCATCAATCTTAACTCATTGGAGGATATCAGCAGTACTAAAATCAGAAATCTTGAACGTTCAGGGATACTTACAGCGGCATCCATTCCTATCTCAGTCTTCGATCTCGAGTTCGTACTTGCTTGTGTCAAGCATTATGACTCATCTACCAGACAAATCAGGTCGACAGATGGAAGGATTATTTGTAGCCTTAAGCCGAGGGATGTAGAAAAATGTTTTTCTATTCCTCCACGTTCAGATCATTTCGTTGTATCCATTTCAGATTGTGACAAAATATGAGAAGAGGACAAGGATAGATCACAAAAGAAAGTAGCTCAACGATGGTTGAAGGTTCAGAAAACAACATGCCAAGGAAGATTGCACGTAGTGATTTCAAAGAAGAGATTGCTATTTTGATAACTTTCCTCAACCGGTTAGGAGGTTCTGAACACGCAAGCGTTTTCCGAACATGGATGTTCTACGTCATCTCACGAGTTATTGATAAGAAGGAAACATTTGACTGGGCCATGTTTATCAGCAAGCATCTTCACCAACAGATTACATAGTTCCTAAAGATTCACGAATTCCACATGGTGACTTTTCTGGTTTACTTAGTTGCATTTCAAGGCAGCTTTAAATTATTAAAGACCGATGGAGTTCTGGGTGTTCGGCGAGTGCACGAATACTATCCTCAGTTGGAGTTTTCGAAAGCTAAACAGGACTTTACAACAATGAATGACCACTTTTTTATGAAAACAGTCAGAAATTTGGATAATGAGATGCATGTGAGGATTTCTATAGAGGCACAATCAGCAATGGAGAGTAGGGCAGATTGGTTCATCCAATTCCCTACTTTCACATGTATTCGTGTATATGGATATACAGGAGAGCCTCTGATGCTACCGAGGTACCCATCGAACAAGGTTCTTTTCATGGAGTTCATGAGACAGGCACATGAGGTTCACACTTTTCTTCACAATCGACATAAGCCAGCTTTCACCTTTCCGTTTGAGTTGGGTATTTACAAATGCAAAACAGCTGCCGATTGCAAGTTAATGGCACATGAGTTAGAGAAACTTCAGCTTGAGTGTTTTCCTCAGAAGCGTGCCTATGATCCGTTGGGTCATTATTCAGCAAAGTTGGAGCGAAATTTTTCACATTCGGCAGCGCTTGAGGACTTTTGGGTCAATTGTGAGGATGAATTTGAGGTGCATCGTCGTCATTATTGTAGGCTTACTATTCCACAGATTGCTGATTTCTTGTTAGAGGATGTGGAAGGCTTGTCTGATGATGATGGCAAGATACTTCTTCATTCAATTATTAAAGACCAAGTTGCTTGCCAGCCACTTCGCCAACCTGATTGGTATGTTCTAGTGAACACTTCAGTGAAAGACTTGTCCAGGTCTGTTATCAAAACAACCATGTACTTTCTTGAGAGCAAACGGAAATGAAGGGTGATCCCAGTTACAGAGCCGCCAGTAGTGGTAGTTTCTTCTTTGCCTTCTACTTCTAGGGCTAGACCTCGAGTCAAGGTTTCCATGAAGCCGCCTGAAGGGGTTAAGATGGGAGTTAATTCAAAAGGAAAAAGCATCACCAAAAGGAAACAGGTTGAGAAAGAGCCAGCACTTCCAGTTCTAGAGACAGTACTTCCAGACCCAATTATTTCATCGGAACCAGTAATTCAGGCAAAGGCCGGTTTGTCATCTCGAAGTTCACCTTTTTCACCACAGTCGTCTCCCACAGATATTGATTCGGAGCCTGAGTCTCCGATACATGAGACCTTGATACCAGTGGATCCGCCAACAGTTGATACAGTAGAAACGGCTCCACCTCGAGAGGATAGTATTCCTTATTCATCTTGGCTCGAGAAGTCATTGGGAAGAGAGAGGTGTATGCCTTCCTATAATCTTGATTTATCTAAGTTCGGTGAACCCTATCAGAACAAGTTGAATAAGAGGGCCAGAAAGCAGATTAACATTGAGAAAAATCCTGAGGCAGAGATCGTCATAGAGGTTGCTACTCCTCCAGAAGGAAAGTACTTGGATGAAGTTGATGTTGGTGATTTTACCTTCGTCAAAACTAATCTAGGTAAGAGTACTCGACACACCGACGTGAATCTATTCAGAGTCGTCACGAGTAATTTGGAGGAACGCGTCATTAATGATGGTGAGGATAAGGCAGTTCTCAAAACTGAAATCAGGCAACTCCGCATGTACATCTCGAGTTTGCTTCATGGCAACGAGGGGCAAGCACCTTTACTCCCACAACTTCGAGAGACCGCCATAGATCAGCAGAAGATTCAACACTTGGTTAATCGAGGAAAGTTGTTGGATACCTGGATTGAAGACTTTATCATTGTTGGTCGACACCTCCTCATAGAGCTATATCAGTTGAGGGTTGACGCACATAGTCTTCGCTAGAGAATTCAAGAGCTCGAGATTGTCATAGCCAAGCGTAAGCCAAAGGACCTGATTTTGATATCACAGCTTGCAGGAATCTATGACGCCATTGAACCAAATGGAGATCAAAAGAAGGTCTTCACTTGGAGAGAGTTGTATCTTTGCAGGGTGGAGACATATGAAAGGATTTCTGCTAAGATGAGCATGTTTCAGGAAAAGGTTGTTGCAGCTCTTCGTTTCATCAGCGAGTACAACACTCAGATCCCATGTCATTATCGGCATGAAGATGGTACATACGCCGAGTTAGAAGCAGTTCACGCTAAGTTCGAAGAGTTAGTTCGTAATAACCTATGTGGAGGGCCAGAGGCGTCCAAGATGGAGGAGTTTACAATGCTGACTATTAGTTTCAAAAAGGTGACCACAGAGGTTAGAGATAGTCAGAGGGAAATCCGGGATGGAGACAAAGAGTTAGACAAACAGTTAATCATCGTGGACAACGTCAGCGTGCCAGATGATGATACTATTGATAAATTCCTGGAGGAGATGATAAACTTGGAGTAGACTTTCAGTTAGACCATGCGGTTGTTTACAAGGATGAGTCATAAGAAGTAGTTAACTCGAGGCTTCTTTCCGAGTTAAACTTGTTGTTACACATTGCATGCATGTCTTTCTTGGAAACATCTACCTACACTTGGAGTTTAGTTTAGATCTTTCAGTTGACAAATGATAGCATTCCAGATGACTTCCTTTCAATAAGGACGTGCATGTTGCACTTTGTCCATTTATATTAGATATTTCAGTTAACTGATGATAGTTTCCCAATTAACTGTATAGTTTCATTCAATTAGGGTTTAGGAATAAGATCTTGCATGTATTGCAAAACTGTAGTTGACTCAAGGTGATTTTAGGGTTGCCTACACCTTGAAGTCTATAAATAGGAGCATTCAGCTCATTTGTAATTTAACTTTTGCTTGATAGCATACATGTTGCGCCTACCTTGCCTATAGTATTGCTATTATTGTATTTGTTCAACAAACTTTTATAGGAGATTAATATATGCTGCGCCTACCTTGCCTGTAATATTGTCTTTTTGGATTTGTTCGCAAGCGTTTGTTTTGATAATGAATTGTTATGCCACTCGGGTTCCATGCAATTATTATGATGAATGTTTGCCTTAGTTAGATATAGTGGCTAGTTCGATCGTGGATTGTATGCGTGTCTCGCCTATACAATTTGCTGTCCTAGTTGGTTATCTTTTGTGTTTTGTTATCAATAGGCCTATTCGAATTAAGCAAATAGTTGTGCCCACCTTCCCTTCATGTTGAGAATTCATACTTAAAACCTATCGTATGATGTGTGTCATAATAAGCCTATTCAGCCGAGCAGATAGTTGTGCCCACCTTGCCTTTATGTTGCAAATCTGTACCCAGCTTATCGTATCAAAAACCATTCCTGCTCCATTTCCTCACGCTCTGTTTTCTTGAGGAAACTGGATAGATTTTAAAGAAGTTAGCTTAGTTGTAGTTAAATGATCTGCGAAACCAGAAAATACTTAGCTGCAACGTTTTAGGTTTTCTTAACCTTGTGCCTCTACCAGCTGAGAACAAAAAGATAGGATTTAGTTTAGTTTTCTATTCCATGCATTCCAGCACAACGAGGGAGCTTCCCCTCCTAATTTGAAGAGCACTCATTACGTAATGTGCATAGCTGTACGTACAAACTCACACTCCAGAGGTGTTAGTTCTTATGCCAACAAAGATTCAGTTGTCCATTACCTTGAGGGTAATAATCTGATGAATGTGACAGCATGATGCCGTGATCAAAACAAAAATTAAGTATCTCCTTTGACGAGAAACTTGTTGCATTATCAGCCACAATTTTGCGAGGCACCCCAAAGCGCGAAATGATATTCTCTTTCAAAAAGTCACAAACAACTTTTGAGGTAGCTCGCTTGTTAGGAACCGCTTCAACCGATTTTTTGAAATAATTTGTTGCTGTAAGAACATAAATATGCCCCTTGCTGGAATGTGGGTTGATGGGACCTATGAAATCAATACCCCATTGCTGAAATGGAGCATCAATGATAACTGGCCTGAGTGGGGTAGCTGCCAATCTGACCTTACCAACAAACTGCTAACAAGACTGACATCTATACACCCATTCATATGCGTCACAAAACATGGTAGGCCAATAGAACCGTGCTCGCAGGAGCTTAAAAAAAGTATCCCTCGATGAGAAGTGACCACCGCACGCTTGATTGTGAAAAGCATCCAACAATCTCTATTGTTGGTCTCTGCCGACGCATAAAAGAAAAGTTTCGTCAAGGCCATGCTTGTACAGAACGTTATTAACAAGCACAAAGTTTTGTGCTTTCAGCTTTAAAGTTCTCTTCTGCTGTTTGTGCAGGTGACGTGGACATTCTCCATAAGTTGAATAATACCACAAAGTTGTGTACCATTCTTCCGCAAAATCAACTAATAGGACCAAAGGAAGGTCCTCTTCAAGTTCAGGTTCAGTTCCACTATTGCTTTTCTTCTTTTCATCTCCATCATTTGCCAATAATTGACAAAGACCTTGCCCGCAAACGAGCTTGGTTGGCTTGATCTCCAAATCATACTCTTGAACTCTAGCAATCTAGTTTCCTCTTTTCGTGCCCATCTCCTGTTGAGTTAGCACACCTTTTACTGTTGGATCGGTGACAAACACCGTAGTATGTGAATTCAAGATATAGAACCTGAAATTCTTGACAGCTCTAACGACAGCATACGCATTCTTCTCAATTTGAGAATAGCGCAATTCACAATCTTTAAAACTGGTACTCATGAAAGTGATAGGAGATTCTCCTTCACTGAGCTTCTGAGTCAATATTGCAGACAACGTATGCTCTGATGCATAGCAGTAGAGGATGAAATCCTTCTGAAAGTCAGGACGAACCAATGTTGGTGTGTTAGCAATAGCTTCTTTGATTTTGATGAAGGCCTATCTACCTTCTTTTGTCCATATGAAAGTGGACGTCTTTTTCATCATAGTTGAGATCTCCTTCATCAGCTCCGAAAAATCTGGTACAAATCTTCGGATAAAGTTGACTTTACCGAAAAAGGAATGCAGTGGTTTCTTACTTGTAGGAAGAGATAGGCTTTTAATTGAATCCACCCGATTCAGGTCAATTTTAGTTACCTCTTTGGAAACGATGTGGCCAAGTAACTTGCCCTTCGTCACCGCAAAGATGGTCTTCTTGGGATTCAATGAGATTCTGTGATACCTGCATCTTTCGAAAACTTTCGCGAGGTGCGAAAAGTGATCGCTCCGTTTATCTGAGAAAACGGTTAAGTCATCTAGATAAACAACTATTATTTTATTTTTAAGATCCCCAAAAGCGAAATCCATGGCTCTTTGAAAAGTAGCACCGGCGTTGATAAGGCCGAAAGGCATCCTCTCATAAGCAAACGTTCCCCATGGCGTGGTGAAAGCTGTTTTGATCTGCTCTTCCTCTGCCAAAAATAGAACCAAGGGTGTTGGAGACCAAACTGCTCAAATTGACTTGCTAGATATAGCCACTGAACTGAACTACAGAAACCCTACTAAAAATAGAACTTACTAAAAAAAGCATATTGCTAAAAATAGTAAGTTGTTTCAAGCTCATTTTAACCACAATCTGAGCAACTGTCGTACTTACTAAAAGTAGTAAGTCCAGAAAAGTCCTCTATTGCAGTTGCATGTCACAACACCACGAAGCTCTCTAAAAACCCAGAAGGAATCCAAAATTCAAATTGCAAAACACCAACATGCAAGCCTCCAGAATTGCCAAGGAAACAACCATAAATGCATGTCAATATCTTGTCATGCATGTTACCTCATTCCGAAGCTCTCTGAAAACCCAAAAAGCTCCACCAGACATGCATCAAAAAATATCGCATGCAAACCATCAAAACCTCCTCAAAAAGTGGAAACCCTAATTTCAGCTTCTGACTGGACTACGGGCTTCTAGAAATAGGCTATTAGACATAGAAGAGCATATGGCTAAAATGGGGACATTACAACGGATTTTACGATATGGTTTCAACCTTGATTCTATCTTGGAATTAGATGCACCTCCTTGAAATGTATAAAATGACCATCTTTGATGTACATTGAGATGTGGATCTAAAAACTTGATGCTGCTCCATTAATGAACCCTCCTAAGACTACTAATTAAATAGGTAATGTTACATTTTGGTACATAGTCTAATTAAGGAATGATTTATATGTAATGCCCCCTCTCCAGTGATGACCTTGTTGTGGACTGTTAGCCTATTTCCGTAAATCTGTAGGCTACTCAAATAAGCAAAATAGGATTTCCAATGTTTCTTGCTCAGCTTGGTTTATTGAGGTTTTGATGTAATCTTACTATTTTTAGCATTGGCTATTTTTATTAAGTCTATTTTTGGCAGTATCTTCATCAACAATGTTGTTCAGATCATTATCCAAATCATGGTAATCTCTTAGTTTCCAGTTTGGCGTTGGTTTTCTCTTTGGACTAGGTTTTATACTTAGTTAAAATTGTGATTTGAAGTTGTACCCCCATGCCTAGGTTAATGACTTCAAGTTGTTTTTAAGTTGGGGCCATAAAGTTGATACATTAAATATTTATTTCTCATCAAAGTGGGATGACTTGAAAAGGTGAATGAAGAGTTTAATTTTATATTTTAAAATGGTGCCTTTTTGAGATGGGTGTCCTTTTTGGGAAGAGGAAGAGTTTTCTTTGGGAGTTATAGATGATTCATCTCCTTTTGGTGAAGCTTATATATTGGTGCCTTGCTCTTTGTATCTTATCTTGGAAAATTGAAAGTAAAGTTATGTTGTTGGTTTGAATCCAGAACCTGGCTAAGGGGAAGCTTAGCAAATTCAATCCATCCTTCGGGCCTGAAACTATGGCTTCCTAGGTGGATCATTGTGACTGTACGTCACCTTGGAGTGCAGATGGAGCTTCAAATTGATGATTTCAAACAGGTTGTTGATGTAAAGCCTGTTTTCTGAGTTGTTGATTCGCTATGGCTGAAAATATTTTCTAATCATAGCTTCGTCATTGATTCTTGTATCATTCTGGGTGTTCGTCCATGCTGTTTCACTGTGAAGGACGACCCTTTCTGAAAGTTTTTTGGGAGAAGGTCGACCCTTCTTGGAGGCCATACCTTTCTTCTTGATTATCTTGGGAATCGTGCTAGTTGTTTCTCTCTTTTTTGGGCCCGTTTTCTCAATGGACATTGGACACCTAGCTCTTAGTTGTTGATTAACTATGGTTTGAGAGTTTTCCGAGCTGAATTGAAGAAGATACGTCCATTATGGTGAATTCTCACTTTGCTGATCTGATTTTCTGTATTTCATGTTTATGATCAGATTAGTTAGAAATTGTTATAATGTTGTTCTAAGTTTCTTTCTATATCATTTGGGCATTGTAAATGTTAGAAGAAGTGTTACTCTAACCATTGAGTGTTTTTGGAAGCATATCATTCTCTTTTGCAACTCAGTTCATTAATTGTAAAACTTGTTAGTAGTACTAAGTTACTAACAGCTGATAGTTTAGTTGCTGCAATTTATTTATGTTTATACTCCTACAATTGAGTGGTTGAGTTATTAAATAATTATCTCTCTCATGTTGTTTCCCCCCATGAAAATAAGTGGTTGTGAGGATGTAATGACCCCTCTCTGGTGGAAGTACTTAAACCCGAAACTTGCATTCAAAGTGTTTCTCAAAGGGACATTAGAAACATTAGAGATCAATAAACTTTAGTAATAATATCTAATAAGATCAAACATGATATAACCATTTCATTCTTGTCCGAGGGTTACTCATTTCCTCCCTATCACTCTTATGAATGAATCTTCTATATAATTCCATAAGTACATCATGTAGATATTTAAATGTCTATCAAGATCCCAAGAGGATATTCTATTATACCATTTATCATAATAGAGTCATTATTGCTTATAAGGCTCAATAATTGCTACAAGCATCATTATTGGATAATCGTAAATAATATATTATATTATATTTTATATATATATATATATATATATATATAAATCATTATTCCTAATTATGTCAATAATGTATATATTGTATTTGTCAATCATCTATAATATATTTATGAATCACTGGATATATGTACTTAAATATATTTATCCATCATAATATATCAAAATATATTTGTAAATCATAATATATTTATAAAGCATTAGCTATCATTTAAACTATTAATATATTTGACAGCCATCAATAATAAATTCATAATTGTATTTAACAATTCTTATTGTCTAAATACATAAATAATTATCAACTTTTATTTAAACTAATGATAATACTTACTAAAGTCCTTATTTAGATCTTAACACATTTACTATTATTTTAATACAGAAAATACTTAGCTTATTTTGGTTCAATCTGCTCTCCCAGCCAGTGATGCTTTCCCTTCTTCCTTATTATTTTTCCAGCCAGCGATCATATTCCTTTTCTTAATGGTTCCATCCTAAATATCTGCTGTGGCGACGTGACTCCTTGATCGCTGCCTTGGTGCCCATTTGGAGGAGTCGCACCCCTTTGTAAATTGTTGTCTCGAGAGTCTTGTCTTAAGCGGTGGGAAGTATCTTTGACCAATGCCTTTCTACTAATCGCTGACTATTGTTCAGTTTGTGATCGATTATCTTTGAGGGTGGGATCGCTGAATTTGGAGTCTTTGTTATTTACAAATATATGGTTATTTGATAATTATGACTTATAATAATATTTTAGATTGTATTCACTTTATTATCTCATTTTATTGTATTTTTATTGTTTAAGTTTGTGTGCATTATATTTTAATATTAAGGTGCAATAACAGATATATATATATGTATATATTCATATTTATTTTATTTATATAATATTTTATTATTATTATAATTGTTTAATAATATCAATTGTTTGTATTGTTTAATACTTATGTTTTATTATAATTGTATTTAAATCGCTAATATATATATATATATATTTACTTAGGTATTCATTTCGTTTACTTATTAGTATTTCAATATTTCATATTTAGGTGTTACAATTTCGGGGACTGTTGGGGACATGACAGGATTGTATACCCCCCACAGTTTAAGTGGAAGTGAGGTTAAATGGCTGGCTTGCCGCCTTCAAATAATTGTAATAATCACACCCACTGAATAAGTGGAGTATTCCCACCACTTGTGGATGCCTACATCAGCAGAAGAAGTGCTATTTCAGTTTTATAAGTAGCACTCCACCATATGTTAGCACCTTGCCTTTAAAAGGATCTTGCGTGCACATTCTTGGTGTCGAGTTTAGCTCTCTATTCCAATTGTTATCAAGTTATTAGATCCTAGGGATCCTCTGACCATATGCCCACCCCTCCTCCTTAAGTGGTTTTAGGGCGCATTCTTGGTTAGAATTATTTCAGCAACGTTTTGATTTGGAGCTAATTCTTAATGGGTGCATGATTGCATTGATGTGAACTGAAAAACAAGGGAAAAAATTAAGGGAAACATTTTATTATAATCACAATATCGCACAAATTACAATAAATAAATAGATATAGATTCAAACAAGTGGACATGTTTATGATTCTCATAAAACTGCTATACTGATTGGCTACAAACATGGTAGCACACAACTAGATCATTGCTGACTAGCCTGAAATTATTGTACTGAAACAGAAGTAAGCAATATGTAACTGCAACAACACTTGAAAAACACCTGCAAATGAAAAATAGGGCATGTGATGAAGACTGAAACTACCAATCATAATTTGCAAATGAAAACCAAGTAACAAGTTTTTGCAAATTTTTGCACATTTTTTCCAAATTTTCCCCACAATTGGCTGAGTGGTGAACTTATGCTCAAGTTACTTGTTTCAGATGTTTACTTGTTACTTGTTTCAGATTTTAACTTGTGAGTACTCATCAGCTTGCCATGAACTTAGTGAATATGTATAGTAGGCAATGGAGTGTCAAATACATTGGTCCACATGCATTTCATGCCAATTTCAAGAAATTAAGAAGACAACTAACAAGAGTATAGTAAGCAATGTTTTACAATAAACTCAGATAGAATAATTGCAATGATAAGCGACTATGCATATGACTAAAAGTGAAATAATTGAAATACAGTTGTACTGCACCATTACTATGGCTTTGATCATATCAAAACTGCACAACTGCATAGGATCATGTACATTGCTTTTACTTCACATCAAGTATGATTAAGAAAAATTATATCTGGAAAAAATTTGTTCCAGTCTAAGTTATGGACGGCGGAAACCTCACAGCACTTATCAACCATAACCTTTGAAGCTTTCCATTTCTCTTTTACCATGAACTTGTGCCCATCCATTTGCCAACTTCTGTTATTTAGGTAATATTACTTCTTTCTTTCTGTTTAGTTTTAGATGAGATTATTGCATCCTAATCCAAATGTAAAAATGCAACCAACAAATGAAATGATCCATGTATAGAAAGGAATGGTAATCCATTATCCAATTAGCAAGTGTGGTCTAGAAAAGCATGTTGTTACTTTAAAATTTAAACATATGGTATAAAAAAACCTGAGGCTGTCCCCAATACTCCTTGAACATGGAAGGGCTTTTAATGCACAACTCTCCTTCACCTTGAGGAGAACTACTTGCATCTTCTTCCAAAATTTTGGCCTGCAAACAATTGCACAAAAGAAGTTATTACATATACATATTCCAATCCTTAAGAGTTTCTTCAATAGACTATACTTCCTCGTGGAGGCTCATGTATGCATGGGTAGCACACCAAATATGCATTGATGTTAAGGCCCTACTGGTAGACAGAACACCAAACAAGTTCATAGCATGCAATCATAAAGTGATGAAAGATGGCTTATATCCTAAAAAAGAAAAGAAATCATTGGAGACAACTCTTAGGAAAGAGCCAATTACAGAGACGCCAAACAAAGGGGATGTGAAGGCCAACTTGATGACCAGGAGTATACCACAATAATTGAGGTGTTGACCAGACATACATGTAGAATCCCCATCAAGTCAGGATCAAACTGAGGCCTCCTATCTTGACATAAACGAGAACACTACACAAGTACCAACAAATACAAATATTCCTATTTGAGCTGCATTACAAACAGCTTTGTATTATCTTCTAGATAATTATGTCTTACAGTACATCTTTGAAACAATCTTAAAGGATTTTAGGAAAATATAATCAAGGATATCGTTCATCTTTTCAAGGCATTGTCAATCAAATATTAGAGTAGGAGTTTTCACACCATTTTAGGAACCAATGACATCACTAAATTGAGATGCTCTAAACAAGGTGCGTTTCTGTTCCTCTAACAATGTATTTTTGCATAATAAAACATTATATTTTCTCACTAAAACACCTTTCTTCTGACTATGTGTCTTGTCATGTTTTACATGGATAGTTCATTGCTCAAAGGTGATGATTAAATACTAGGTCATTAATTCTCTTAATTTGAACGTCCCATATTATTTTTGTTATTACAGATGAAGGGAACATCGAAACCCTTGGTTTGCCCGAGCCCATTAATATATCTGAAGCAAATGTAAATGAGGTTGATTTTCATTCAACTCAATCTCATGTTTTAGGGAATGTAAGAGCCATCAATTGACTATTGGATCATTCATCTCTCTAAGGTGATAGGAACTTTCTACAATATATTATGAACAGGATGAGATACTATTTTGAGTTGGGGTCACAAATACAATGCATGATACTGAAACACTGTTTAGGTAACAATATAGTACAATCAACTAGAGCCATTGATATGTACAAATGGACCATGTCCTTGTCCAAGTACCAACATTTTATACTGATTGTATTTATATATAATATAGATTTATGCCATGTCCTCTTTTCAAAATAATTCATTAAGGAAATTAATCTAATAACAATATTTTCAGTTGGGCCTAGTCACTTTATTTTAAAATGAGCAACTTAGGAATTATTATCATTTATTTTTAACAGGTGCTTTAAAACATTTTGGAGGGAGTTGTAGGAGTGAAAAGGAAACTCAAATTGAGGGCCGGAAAAGGAATTTATAAAAGGAGGGTGGATTGATCAAATACATCATCCATTGTCATTGTATTAATTCCTTTCTCAAAGTTGGAGCACTTGAGAATGAAAACCTTTGGTGTAGGAGATCTAAAAGATGACAACCCTCTTGGTTTCTATTGTTGGATTTGACTACGAAAACTTTCTTGTCCATGCGAGGTGTTTTCATCTAGGGATCACATTTGTGCTGATTATTGAGTTTATTTCAAATATTTCAGTTGTGTAAGATTGGATCGATCAAGTATTTACAAGCAAATCAAATTGATATTTTATTGGTGGCAATTATGACGAAATTTTCAGACAATTGTATAATTATTGCTGCTTTATAGGATTAATCAGCTATTTTGAAGGAGTTTGAAAGCATTGCTATTGCTACACTTAGGTTATACAAGCACTATACAACATCTACTAGCTGCTACTCGACATTAAGTTGCCATCATATCGCGTGGTAAGGGTTTCTTTTTTAGCATTGTTTCTGCTTCATAGCATTTAATTGCTAAACATAGGGTTCTAGGCAGCAGCGACCATCAACCCTTGATCAAATCATCATACCAATAAAAAGGGGATGCTGCCATACCATTTTAGGAAGCTATACTTTGAATTGGGTCTAAGCCACAAGATTTTCCTTCTTTTCAATGGTGATGCATCTAATTGCCAACCATATTGTTGACGTGTGTTTTATGACAACGCCGGCACAGAATAAAATGTCCAACGGTCACTCTATTCTCTCTTGACCAAAGTGTTCCGCATGCTAAATTGCGTGAAAGTTCATGCGTTCGACTTTAAGGTTCCTTTTATTGCGAATAGACTCAGTTGGTTGATGTGAATATGCTGGGTATTCCAAGGGGACTTACGTAATTGTTCGATTTCTTTACTCAAGCAAATGAAAGGTTTTGGCTATGATGCTCTGGTATTTGAACGGACCGGGAAATACTGAATTTAAAGGAGGTAGGGATAGGAATTCTACAATCTATCTCTAAGGGTGGAATGCAAGGACTAGCTTTAACAATCTTCAAACCACACTTTGTTTCGTCTCCCCTTCAGACAACTCTAACAAAGCTGGTGCAATCTTCAAAGGATAGATAGGATGTTCAAATTGAGATTCACCATGCGCACCCCTTCACAACGAAGCAAGTGGGCACACTAATCACAATCGAAGTTAAGTGTTGAGATTCCAGTTGACCACGCAGGGGCAGACTTACCGTCAGCAAGTCCGCCAGTGGTATGGATACGGGAAGATATGCTCAAACCAATGTCACATTCCACAATTAACACTACTTGCATGAAAACTAAATCTACTTTACTCTACTCTATTCGAATTGGAAAGACGAAAAGATCTCATCAACTGCCCACAATGCAAAATGAAGTCACCAATCAATGAAATCCTTATATTATGAGAGTCTTACACAACAATCTTTTACAAAAACTTTCAAAGGGAAAGTCTTTCTTTCCTTTCCAACTAAGCTAACTCCTAGCTCTACTTTAACTTCTATCTAGCTCAACTCTATCTCTGCTTTTGTCTAACTCTAATATATTCTAACTGTTTTACAAATGAGGGGGGATACCCCTTTTATATCTAGCCTAGTCCAATGCACGACTTAGATCGAAATACAATGGAAGGCTCAGATTGAGCCACCTAAGCCCTGATTAGGGTTTTAGCCCTAAAAATCGCCACGGAGAGGAGTGGGGCAATGAATGCGCCCTCCACTCCTCATCAATGAACCACAATCCGCCATCAATGCACGTCGTCTCCCTCTAGAAGGTCATCGTCCAGAAGGGTGTTTCCTTTCTCTTTCTCGCTGGCTGCAAATCTGATGAACCTGGCCAATACTGCCTTAACTTCCTGATCCAAAATGGGAGGAATGTGATCCAACTGGAATTCCAAAACTGTGACTATCTGCCCATGTCGGGCACAAGATTTCTTCCAGGCAACAAGGGCATCCTGGGTGTTTTGTATGATACTGGAGAACGTAGCAGTGTTCTCGAAATCATCTTGGGTGAAGGTCTTCACCTCAGAAAAGAATGGCGTTAACATGTTCCTCAATCCATCTGCAGTTACCTCTTCAGAAGTCAAACTCCTGGCGAAGATTGCCTCCAATGTGTTGAGAATTCCATCTAAGATGTTCGTCATGGCCTTTCTGACCCTGACAGAATCTGTCTATGATGCATTGTAGAATCCCCGGCCGGTGACTACTGAAGAGTACCATCTGGTGAAGTCGTATCTATCCCCCTGCTGAATTACACCCCCCTCAACCAAAGTCTGTTGAGGTATGCTCATCAAAGCCTGCAAACGGAGAACAACTCTCGTCTGATAGATACGCGCCTCACCCCAAGCATGGTTAACTGCATCCATCCTCGCCATAATATCGGAGGCCTACCCATAGGCATGTGCAAGATCCTCCATAAACTTCCTCGTTTCGACACGGACGCCGGCAACCCACTTGTCTGCCTGTTGTGCCATTCTTTTCAAATCTTCTAACCCACTGATTGACTCTCTGGAAAATTCAGCTGGAAGCTCAATTGCCAGATTCTCTTGCCCACAAGGACGGGACAAGTGTTGCACATAGCCAATCAATGTCTTGTGCTCTACCTTCAATTTCTTGTATTTGCCCTCAACATAGGACAATCTATCCTCGAGTGCTCGATAGGAATTATCGCATTCCTCTACTACTTGTGCTCCAGTAGGGCGGCCAAGTTCCATAGTTGTAATCACATAGTTTTCTGGAACGGCCTCATCTCGACCACACTCTTCCCGAGGCACCGCCATATGCAAAGTTCGAGACCCATCCTCGTCCGTGGATATTTTGGAGAACTTCTTAGTCCTCTTCTTTGTTGGAGGTGCATTGATCCTCTGTAATAATTCCTCCATCTCAACTGCGGAATCGATCTCATCTACAGGATCACGCCTCATCCTATCCCTTAGCCATTCTGGCACCTCCTGTCGTGTGTCTGATATAATAAAAGGCTGCTCCACCTTGTCCTCTACCTCATAAACTTCATTTCTGCCTTGCTTCGACGAGGCTCATCATTATCAATGGGCTCAGTGTCTCCTGAGCTCTGGGCATCCTGATCAGAAGTAGCATCATCCTCGAGAGCTGCCTCAATCTCCTGCTGAAACTGAGTATCAGTGGTCGTCCCCTCATCTGTCTCTTGCTGATTTTCTTGCTAATTATCTTCATGGGGCATGTTGATGCTCTGGCCCACTGATTCTCTGCGAGGTGGCTGACTCGCCACTTGCAGTGTCTGCTCTACATCCAATCTCTCCCTCTTATCAACAAACAATGATACCTCATGTAAGCTTGGAGAGTGTGTCCGAGATGGTGTATGCAAGGACTCCTCAACTACCAAAGGCTCAGGTCGAACTGTGTCATGTCCCCTTCTAGTTGACATCTCTCAGAGCACAGGATTAGCCTATTATGCGACCCTCGTAGGTTGATAGTTTGGATAGAGGGTCTTGATGGAGTTTGGCTCAGCTTCAGATTGTCAGTATTTGATCAGTTGGCTTTCGTTCAGGCTCATTCGGACACTTCTAGCCTGAGTTGCTATTTTTAGCAGTATTCAGTACTCAGTGTGGGACCCCTGCTATTTTTAGCAGTATGGATTGATAGCATTCAGAATCACTTCTTTATTCGTCAGCTTCAGACGGCACGAGCATCGGGTGAATATTGAGAGAGATATTAATATTTAATTGATTTAATTAAATATTAATTGTGGAAGCATTATAAAATAAAGTTATAATATTTTATTATAACTTAAGTGATTTCAGTGAAGGGGTCGCCCATCATGAATAGGGGCCATTTTGATGATTATATTTTATTATTAAAATTTGGCTGGAGACTATTGAATTAATTAAACAGGAAAAGTCGAATTTTTAATGATTCCCTATTATTAAGGAAATCGCACTTTTCATGAGTATAATGCATTTGCTTGGAAATTCGAGCCATTATCATTATTGTGAATTGAAAATTGGTCAAGTTTCATCAGAGCACGAAAGCCTAGGGTTTCAGTCTCAGAGCATTGGGGAACGAGCCATCTCCAGTGAAAGCAATTCAGAGGGTGTGAGATATCATCTGATTTATTGCCAGGCAAGAGATTTCTTCATTCAGAAGAAATTACAGAGCATCACAGATCATTCATCTTCAGAGGTTTCAGAGTAATAATCTTCCAGCAGAGATTCTTCATTCCAGGCGCCTATTACCTAAGATTTTGGATACATCAATAAAGGTCGTACTTTTCATTTGGTTGCTGCTGTTACCAGGCCGTACAGAGCTGTACCAAGCCGTACCTCCATCAGAAAGGGGCGTACTTTCATTTGCAAGCAAATCGCCTACTTTATACTCAATCTGCCATCACCAGTTTGGGCGCATATCTTCCTGGCCTCATTAGGGATCATCAGAAAGAGGGAGAAAGAAGTATTTCTTGCAGCCGTACCAAATCAAGTCCATTTTCATATTGCAGCAAATCAGGTTTTCATCAAATAATTTATTGCCTTATTGTTGCATGTACTTGGATCTTTATTGTAATCGTTTCAGAAGATTGATAAATAGACTGGCATCCATATTAGTAAAAGAATCTATAGTCTTCAGAGTTGATTTATTTTTATAGAATTTATTCTTTATTTCTTGCAAAATCGCATTATTGCATTTATGCTCAAAAACACCAAAAAAACCAAAAATTGCAAAAACAAACAAAAAACAACAGTCAGAATCAGAATCAGGGGGAAATAAGGGTTTCTACAAACTGGCTCTTTTCCTCTTGGCTCTGGGGTTTGATCCACCTGCCTTTTCTGTCTAACTACTGGTGATCTGTGATCTCCCATCAAATTATAGGTAAGGGGAAATGATCGTCCCTTAAGTCGGTTGACATGCCTCTCTACCCAACTCCATGTGAATGTTAAGACTGGGATATAGAGTGTATCCAAGTCGGTGATCTCCGGCTCCGACCAATCTGGGAGTGGTAGAGGCGTATCTCTCACTGTCTCGTAGTCAGCCTATACTACGTTTATGTCTTCTTCAATCTGATTCGGTACTGGGACAATCTCGCACTCTCTGATCATCACCAACGGTATCCGAGAGAACATTCTCTTCCTGATCTCGATCTCATCCACTACACTGGCCCAAAAGTGTTCAATCTATGCTTTGTGCCTGAACTCTTCTGACAATATCCATCTGATGTTCCTATGGGGATCGTAGTGGTGCCTGCTGGTATGGTAGGAAAGATGGAAGAATTGAAGCTCATTTTCTGCCTCCCTAGCTACTTGCAGCGATGGGCAGATTTCATCTGAATTCCCCATGGTAATTGGGAATCTGAGTCCACCTTTCTTCTTCTTCTTTTGGATCTTATCGTAGGCAATAAGTTGCCTAGATACTTCCAGCATCACAATTCTGTCGGTGGGATACCGGGGCAATCTATAAGGATAGGAAGAGAATCCTTGCAGCCTTATGTAGGTGAACTTTGGAAATTGGATAAACCAACATCCGAATTTCTCAATCATCTCTTGCGCTTCCCTGGATATTCTATGGTGGGTTCTTTGCTGCAAGGTCCTCGTAATATGCATTGTGAAGGCGTCATTGACCCTTTTGTAATTAGTTGTGCTTGTCAAATGCAATTGCGGACAAGCCTCATGAATTTTAAATTGATGGGAACCACATCCAATTGGTTCCTTGTAAGAGATCCCCCTATACTTTGTCATGCGAGCCAGCATATAGACAATATAAGAGCCCATATAAAATGTTTTTATTCTCCTTACGCCACGGAGCTGCTCGTGAATGCTATTACTGACCAACACTGCCCAGTCCATGTGATCCTTGCCCTCCAGTACCAAGTTGATATAGCAGAACATCCAAGGTTCAAAGATGAACGCTTGGGGGCATCCTCCAACTCTGCACAGCATCATAATCAGATCACCAAACCCTTGTCTCAAGTCCTCCGAGATTATCTGTTTGGGTAGTTTTGTACGAGTTGGTTTGGGCTTGATCATCCACCTAGTGTTTATCAAATCAGCACATCGGTCCGTTGTGGATGAATACATTCTTTCAGCCCTCTCTTTCGTCTTATAGATCATCTTCTCATGCACTGGAATCCTGAATGTCTCCCCGATCGCTTCAGGTGTCAGGTTGGCCAAAATCTTGCCATCTGGCGAAGTGATCGTTCTTTGCTCTGTGTTGTAATGGTGGGTGCATTCCATGATGAGTTCTGGACACCGGATAGCTGGCAGAAAACTGGCAGTTGCATACAATCCGCTCCTAACAATATTGTGTGACGTCACTGATGCGTGATGGCCTCCAGTCCCCATTATCCTCCTTTTGAATAACTCCAAGTTGAACGAGCCTAAATTTGTGTCAGCCAACTTGCCCAACTTTGATGAGAATTTTGACTCTGGTAGGAAGGACTTGCTTAATTTCTTGATCACTGCTTGTCTAGATTCGATGTGGTTGTTCCTGCCTGCAGCTCTTCTACTTGATTCAGCCATTCTGCAAAAAGGCAAGATAGTTAGAAAACAAGATTTTAAAATAATAAAATAATCACCATTGAGGGTGTCAACAGATTTTCAAATAAAAAGGCTGCAACACTTTTGCCATTTCCAGTTGCAAACCTCAACTGTCTTGTTCTTTCAATGTTCTCACTTCAACTGTGAAATTTATGTACTTGTAGCAGTTATGAAACTTCTTTTCAAATTCATACTTCTCTTCTAAAATGTACTTTCAGCAACTTGCTTGCTTCTCCTAAATGCGTTTTCAGCAAGTGCAGCCTTGGCACATCAAATCGTACTTCCTCAGCAACCTCAAGACTTTTTAGCTTCAGATTTCTCAGCAACTTGGGGTCTCCTTTCACAAATTCGAACTCTTGGCAACTGCAGCTTCAGTAAGTCAAAACGTGCCTTTCACTTCCAGCCACTGGAAACTAAGAAGTTCGCACCTCTCAGCAACTTGAGACTTCTCAGCAAAAACGTACTTCAGCAGCTTCAAACTTCACAAATTCGAACTCCTCCAGTAGCTTGAGAATATTTTATTTCTCTGCAAATTCGTACTTCAGCTTCAGCAAATGCTTTGCATTCAGCAACTTGTGAGGAGAATGAAGAGGACTCAGAATATTATAGCGAGGTCGAATTCCAGCAGAGGCTATACTTAGCATTTTTTTGAATTCCACTTTCCCTCTCTTTTCCAGTCGTAACATTTGTCATTCGAAGCATCAGAATCTCAAGCTTCTAGAAGTATGAATTTCATCATTTCTGCACAGGCCTGCTTCATCATATTTGATCTTTTAAAATATTAAATCACTCACTCTGTTGGGCAATTTCGAATTCATTTGGCTAAGTCATTTAATCTCATCTTCGTCTTGGCGAAATCATTCAGTTCAATCTTCCAGCAAAAATACTTCGTGAAGTTATATTTCCCCTATTTTCCTTAGAGAAATTCTTGAACTTACCTTAGGAAATTTATCAAAATAGGCGTCGGGCAAAATTTCCTATCGAAATGATATGAGCGAGGTGCGGAGCAAGTTTGAATCATCTCTGGATTGCAAACATTCAATACCCAGAAGAAAATTCCTTTCAGAATCCATCGTTTTCATGTGTATCCGGATGAAGGGGTACTTTTAATTTTTATTATTTGAAAATAATAAAATGGCTAAGGTTTATTTTTCTGCACCCCGGACGTCTTCCACACCTGCAATCTCCAGTTTCTTTGTCTCGGCAAATTTTCTTGATTTCTTCCTGAAGAATTTTCCCTCTGAAGAACTTTTTGTCTGGAAATTCTAGCATCATCCTCTAGGCGTATTTTCATTTTCTCCTTACCCTTGAAGGGTGCATTTGAACATGTGAGCTTCCATTCCATTCCTTAGGCAATTCCACGCCTAGACTTTCTTCATCACATTTAGCAATTTTCCATTTCCAAGTCCTAACTCCTTGGGCGCATTTCACATGGTGGGGAGGAAAATTACTCAACCCTTAGTCTTTTTAAGAAAAAAAAATCACGCCACCCCTAGTATTACCTTTACCCTTGGCGCATTTAGCATGTCATGCGGGAAACTTGGAGCGCACTTCACCATGTGTGAGGGAAATTACCCAAGTCAAGCGCGTTTTACCCATCACCTTTCATGTTTCACCTTTTACCTTGCCACCTTGGGTGCATATGCTATGGGGAAGAGGAACTTGAGGGCGCAAATGAGGGGGAATGAAGGAAATTCCACGCCCATGGTGACTCTTCACCTTCCTTAGGTGCATTTGAGCATGTGGACTTCATTCTTGGGTGCATTTGAAGGTGTTAGAAGGAATTCCGCCCATATCTAGTGGCTCTTCACCTTGCTTGAGCGCATTTGACATGGGGAGAGGGAAACTTCCTTGCCTTAGGCGCATTTAGCCTATGCAACCTCTAACTTTGGGCGCATTACAACTATGCAAAGGAAAGCGCCATCATCCAATGACCTTTCATCTTCCTTGGGTGCATTTAGCCCATGCAACTTCCAACTTTTGGCGCATTTGACCTCTGCTCAAGGAAATCTTAGGCGCATTTGGCATGTGCTACTTCCATTTTATCCTTGAAGGCGCATTTTAGGGTGTGAAGGAAATTCCACACTTAGAATATTTTCCCCATACCTCAAGCATATTTGATACATCTCCATGCCAGTCATCACTTATACATTTTCAATGCCCTAGCCATGCCTTGGCTTTCTATTTTTAGCAAACTCGGAGCAATTAGGGTTTCCTTGTGTTTCATCCTGTTCTGAGCTAAAGCAGGCGTGGCTGTGCCTCCACTTGGCCTTGCCACCTTGTTTATATCTTCATCTGGCACGGTACATACTATTTTTAGCAAACCCTAAAATTGATCAATTTTTGTATCTCTGTTTGCTCTGAAATTCACTTCACCTGTTCATGATGTTGTAAGTGATCTGTTCACACCTACCTTAGGCACAAACCTGCTATTTATAGCCATGAGATGACTTACTAAAAATAGTAAGTATTCAGATCGTGCTCAAATTTTGCTAGTAGGTAGCCTGAAGGATGCTAATCGCGGTGGCGTGCTTCGTTTTGACATCTCTGTATTTTGTTCCATCTATTTTTAGACATAGCATGGGAACCATAATCTGACTTGCATGCGCTCCTTACTGCTCCTGATCGTCTTCATTTCTACTATTTGTCACTCTGCTTGCTGGAATGAAGTGGTGGGTAGCCGCTGGACTGAAGCTGCTATTTATAGTAAGTGTCCGGAAAGTGGTTCATCGGACGTCGGATGAGTTTGTATGTCACAGTGCCCGTGGGATCTCAGAAAACCCAAAAAAACCTAGAAAACTGGTCAACGTTCCGACATTGGCTAAAAATAGTAAGTCCCTTAATACTGACTCCTTCCGTTTGCATGTCATACCATTGCGAAGCTCTCGCAAAACCCATATGGGATATCCGGACATGCACTGAAAATTACTGCATGCCATCCCTAAAAATAGCCTCTAAAGGTTGCACTCTGAAAATCATCATCTTGGTTTGCATGTTATACTGTTGCGAAGGTCTTGAAAAACCCAAATCCATTCTCCCATCATGCATTGGAGAATCATACGTTTAAATCCTGAAAATGGCCTCCAAAGGCTGAACTGCAAAAAATAGCCAGTCGTCTGAATTTGTTCAAATATCATGTGTGGGTGCTCTGAAGCTGCCTGAATGTGCTGAAGTAATTAGAATCCCGAAATCCTGAGGAAAAGACCTCGTTTTAGGTACTTACTAAAAATAGTAAGTTATCAGATTTCAATAAGATCTCAGTGGGATCCTGCCTTGAGCTTCTTGATTGTACTGCTGCACTTAGATTTTACTTTGATAACTCAATTTGACCTCAAGCAAGCCTAAAGGATAGAAACCCTAAATTTCGTAGACTTGGCAATCATTTCAATCCAGGTCAAATGATGGGACATCCTCGAAAGGACAAAAGATCAGAGACAGAGAGAACTAAAGCCAAAAGACCAGAATGGAGCAAAAATTAGGGGGTCCCCATCTTGGATGGGGTGATGTGTGAAAAGGTCACAACACGTACCTTGCTATTAATTGTAGTATTTGTAGGTGGCAACTCTGTTGATTAATAGGTATTTTTTGGAAATTTGCTAAGTGATATTTGAAGGGTTTATTACTACTGTCATAAAGTACAATGCTAATTCAAATAAATATTTTGCAATTGCTAGATTGTTTTAATATCAATTACATCATTTGAATATGTAAGGGTTTCACTATTTGCCGCTATTACATAAGCATTTCTACTATTTACATCCACTATCACATTTATACCAGCTTTTATTATTTAGATCTGCTGTCATAATTAACTATGTTTAGTATGTGAGGATTTGCATATTTATACCAGCATTATTTATTACCATATCTGCTACAATTTCTATGATATTTTGATGGATGAGGATTTTCTCAATCTATTGCTTCTATTAAAGACTACTGATTAGCATTTAGTCATTGTAGTTTGGCATCTATATTCTATATTTCATATCTATTTTAGTTTACACTAACCAATAAATAAAAAAAAAAAAATGCATATTTTAACAAATTTCCAGCTAGGTATAGTAACTGCAATACTGAAAATCCTTTGAGAAAATCAACAATGTTGGTAATATAGAGGCTGGAAACAACCATACAATGACTAAAGATACTTGAATAGTAGCAACAAATTGAAAATCACTCAATCCTATGAGTGAAAACACTTGTATGGCTGGAAATGATGTAATGTATCAGCTAGAAATGGTGATGGAAGCAGTCCCTAAGATGTCTCTTTTGCAACATAACTATAATGTGCCCTCACTAGTCATCCCCATTATGACTTGTTTGTTATCTTTCCAAATCATTCCACCAAACTTATGCTGCACTACTCTAATATTATTATGAACATCTTCGTGGAGCCTTGTGGTGCCAATTACTTCCACAATAGGAAGGATATCTCCAATGTATCTGTTGGCGTTTCAATTAGCACCTCTGGAGTGCTTATTGGAAACGGACAGCTATTGCAAGTGTGTTAGTACATGCTCTTCGGATTATAGAGAGGAAGATCTCTCTTTGCTGATTTTATACTGTAAAAAAGGGGTGTACTAAGATTTCCTATCTTTTTTACTCAGCGGTAGGACACAAGGGTGCATAAACCAATGCGCCGTAGCTAAGCTTTTTCTCTGGTTTCCGCAGATCTTAACTACGACTAACTAAGCTTCTAAACTATCCTACCTCCTCAAGAAAAACAGAGCATGAGGGCATAGGAGCGAAATGGTATGGTTGGATCACTTGAATCCTCCGTCTCAATGGAATATGGCCGAGGCTCTGAACCTTCGGATATATACCAAGATAGGGCTCGATACAAGCAAACACTCGTTACGGTAAACTGGATCTGAGACTTGCCAAGGAGGAGGAACCCCTATCCGAGGTATAGGCTTGGAAGCAGCTCACTGGAAACAACAAGGAACGATGGCCTTTCTAACAGGATTCCCGAGGAGGTGACGACACCTGTCCAAAGTCTAGGCTGCAAGAAAGATCATTAAACAACATCAAACGATAATGATTGATGACAAAATATCCAAGGAGGCGACGACACCTGTCCAAGGAGGAGATTGAAACAATGCACTATTTAAAAACAAGACTTTGAATAACTCAAATAATTAGATCAATCAAGCTTGCACCATCTGATTTATTCTTTAAGATTCTTCAAAGAATTACAAAGGTCGGGACAGCAAAGGCACGAAATCATGCACAATTGCGATCAACCAACGAACTCTCATCCAAGAGTGAACAGATATAAACAAGCGAACTCTGGCAACAGTGGCGCAGCAATTTTGCTAGCAAATAAAGGTTAAACAAATAAAGAACCTAAGGCTCTTATTTATAGGAACTCAAAGGAGTAGGCAACCCTAAAATCTCCTTGAGTTAACAAACAGTTCTTGCCAATCAGCAAGATATTATTCTATGTCTAAATGTAGGTGAGCAAACAGTTAACTGGAAATCTACTTCAGTTAACTGAAACTAAACAAAAGTCAAACTGGAAGTCTACCTCAGTTGACTGACACCTAACTAAAAGTGAACTTATGTTACAAATGTGTCTCCAAATAGACATCCACCTTTTGAGGAAATCTGAGATCCACAAATCGTGGGAGTCAAATAGACATCCTAGATTAGTGGGATCTGACATGCATGATCTGTGGAGATCTGGAGTCAACTTGGAAAGGGGCATCAAGTTGACTTCAGTCATCATTAATGCTATTTGGAGGGTAGGACGTCCTCCCTTGGTGCTTTACACCTCTTCACCACTGGTCAACAAAGTCTCTATCCAGTCATTGACCTCTTCGGCCTCCGGGCAATTAATGCTCTTCAAGATGACTATGTGGCGTCTAAGCATTTCTTCACCCGTCGTAAGCTGCTGATGATAGGTTATGCATTGGGCAGCTGCTTCATCTAACTGGACAGACATGGCTGCAATTTTGGCTAATTTGCAGCCATTGGGATCTTCAAGGAATGAAGATCGGATGACATCCTGGAATCGTGTCTGCACGGTTTCAAGTTCCACATATTCTCCTCCTTCCCGCTGATATTCTAACTCGGGAAGGATATTACCAACGTTCTTGCGAAGTTGATAATATTGGCGACGAAGCGTCTATAGTCAATCAGCTCCACAGAGTTGGCATCATAGGCTCTCACCTTGTATGCCACCTGTTCTTTCCACTCAAAGAGATGGTGTTTATTTTCTGTGGTCGTAACTGATTCATATGCTTGTTGCAAATCAGCAACTGTCGCCTCCTCTCTCGGCCTCTCTTGAGCTGCCTTTATATCTGACTTCTGGATTTCTGATCGAAGTCCATGTGCTCTGTCTCTCAGCTGATATGCTTCTGTCAACACACACCGCCCTTTGACAACAAACTCATCCACTTGACGTCTCAAGTGTTTACCGTATGTAATCAACTGATGATGGTTCCTTTCAGCTGGGAGATCCAACAGTCCTTGAGGCAAAGCCGAGGAGTTTGGAGTGTCATGTATCAAACTAGAAATGTACAACTTTAGCTGACGGATTTCAGCCTTCAAGGCTGCTTTGTCTTGTCCATCTTTTGTCATCCTTTCTTTGACACTCGCCGAGGCAATTCCAAGAAGGTCTGCCTCCACCTGTCGAGTGGTCTTTCCAAGGTTCACCTTTGAAAGCGTGAAATCCTCAACCCTCACATTATGTATATCTTTGTCTTCAGGTGGGGCAGCAGTCTCTATGATGACCTCGTTCTCTGCATTCTTTTCTACATGTGTCTGCTTCTTCAACTTCTTTACCGGCATGTCTTGTGGGGCATGATGGAATTCAGAGAAGTCAAGCTGATATGAAGGCCTCTCCCTCTTTCTCCCAAGCGAGCTTTCCAGCCAGATAGAATCTCGGCTAGCATCGCTGGGAGGAGGAACATAGGTCCCCTGAATGCTAGAAGAACGAGACTGTGCCGTGGCAATGTCTCGTGGTGGCGAGTCCAAATCAATAGGACTTTGTGACCTCTGTGATGGTGGTGAAGATGGTGGCTCTGTTTCTATCACTGGCACCGCTTCTGCTACAACTTCTTCTACAATGGTTTCCGCCTCTACAGCGATTATTTCAATCACTGGTTCTTGTGTAGTTGCAGCGGTCTCAACTGTCTCAGGCAAATTGGTGGCTGTCTCCACCTGTACCTCTTGCCGGCTTGTGCTGGCAATTCCTTTTCTCCCCCATGTGCTTCCTGACATCCGCATTCCTTCTGGAGGAAAGCTCATCTTCTTCTGTCTGGGTTTCCTCCTAGACGTGGAAGGTAGTGTAGACTGAACCGCTGGCGGCTCTGATCGGGGAAGTACTACCTTCCTTGTCCTTTTACTGTCCAGGTAGAGTTGACTGTGTCGAACTACTCTACCCGTTCTTTCCTCAATAGACGTACTCTCTTTCGCGTACCAGTCTACCTTGCCGAGTGGTTGTGAATCCACTAGACCCGTGAAGAAGGAAGAAAGAATAACTTCTCCTTCGTCTTCAGATAAGCCCTCGATGTCTTCTGACATGAATTCTGCAATCTGCGAGAGCTTGAATCTGCTATGGTTCCTTCTTCTCACTTCGAACTCATCCTCGCAGTTGACCCAAAAATCTTCCATGAAAGGTTCATGTGATGATCTTTGCTCAAGGTGAGCTGCGAAGATGCCTCTGGGGTCATAGGATGGCCTCCTGTCGATGAGGTACTTGAGATTAAATCTCACTATTTCTTGGCTTATCAACCTTGCATCGGCTACAGTTCTGCATCTGTAGAGTCCCATCTGAAGAGGAAAGTTCACTGCAGCCTTTTTCTTCACGCGAAGGTAAGAGTGAACCTCGGCCAATTGCCTCAGGAATTCCATGAACACTACCCTATCTGAGGGGTAACGTGGCATCATGGCAGGGTGGCCATTATAGCCATACACGCGTATGCAGGTGAAAGTGGGGAATTGTATAAACCAATCCGCCCAGTCCACCATTGCTGCCTTAGCTGCTGGTGAAATACGCACGTGCATCTCATGGTCTAGCTCGTGCACGGTGTGCATAGTAAAAAGGTCATTTATTCTTTTGAAATGTCTTTCCGCTAGAGTGAGCTCCAAGCGAGGAAAGTATTCTTGTACCTTTTGCACACCCAGGGTTCCCACAGTGTTTAATGTTCTGAAATCGCCTTGGAAGGCTATCAGGTAGACCAGGTATGAACACATGTGGAAGCGGTGCTCTTCTAGAAATCCGGTGAATTGTTGGTGGAGTGTGTCACTGATCAGGGAGGCCCAGTCGTAACGTTCTTTTCTGCTGATTATCTTGCCAATAATGTAGAACATCCACGGCTGGAAGGATTTTCCCTCCTCTTGTCCAGTGACTCTGCTGAGTAGGGTGATTAGCACTCCGTACTCGTCTTTGAATTCTCCTCTACCAACTACTCTGGGCAAGCTGTTCCTCTTTGTTTTCAGCCAATGTTCAGCCATTATAAGCGAACACTTGTCTTTTGAAGCCTCGAATGCCTTTTCGCATTCTGTCACTGATATGACCTTCTTGGTAGGGCATGGGTGGGATTGCAAAACAAGTCTCTATGTCTACTGGCTTCAAGCTGCAAATCACCCTCCCGTCAACTGACGGGATCTCTCTTGTAGTCGGGTTGTAATGCTTAATGCAAGCAATTACAAGCTCGATGCTTTGTAAGGTGATTGGAATAGATGCTGCTTGAAACAAACCGGATTCTTCGATGTTCTGCAATGTGATTTGATTCATGCCCTCAAAGTCTTCAGAACTGACCTCTGGATTTTTCTGCCATAAGTCTGTATCAGTCGTTTTCAGGTAATCATGGTATAAGACTGTTTTGGTCTTGTATTGTACCTGAGAGTACTGCATTCTGAAAACCTTGAATATTGACTGGGCACTTGACCCTGTTCTGACACTTTTCTGGAAATGCTAAAAATAGCATCGCCGGGGGTAGTTTTTACGAAAAAATCTGAGACATGGGTTTTGTTAAGAATGATTTTCTAAACAGACCCAGATCGTCAGAAATTCGAAAAAACGAGTTTTTCTTTGACATGCGAGAGCCCTTCGGTGGCAGAGGCAGCAAGGGCACCAGAAAGTGATTTTTCTCGAAAAAATCTAACACATGGGTTTTGTTCGTGCTTCAGAGCCAAACAAACCCAGTTTGTCCGTTTTTCAATATTATGACTTTTTCAGGAAACCCTAAAAAATAGGGGCAGCAGGGCTACTTTTTCTGAAAAAATCTACCATGTGGGTTTTGTTGAAAAAGCTGTGCTGATCATACCCAGTTGGTCAGATCTGTGAAAATCTGTCGTTTCCTGTGACATGCAAAAGAAATATAGACAGAAGTAGAGGAAATAGACCGAAGATGGATTGGAAGTTATAAACTGCCACTTGTAATAATCTGTCTCTGGAAACAATCTTGGGAGAAGAATGCTTTTACTGCCAATTATCTTCAAAAATATTGAAGATCCGTTCAAAACCCCCGCCAGATCTTGAAAACTTGTTCTTGGGAGCTACTTGATGTTTTATCCTTCAACCTGCAAAAAAGAATAATGAGGAAAAGGGACGCCTAGCATGAATATAAAGCAATTAGGGTTAAGATCCACAAAGTATGGAAGATAACTCATCATTCGGTCCTGATTTGGAGTTCCAAAAGATGATTTCCACTGATTGTGGAGTGTTTTTCTCTTTTTTGGCTCCAAATTTGCTAACTCAAGTCAACATTTCTGTTTGACTTTCCTTTAGGCGTCCAACCTTGAGTTTGATCTTTTTTGCTTATTTTGCAAGCTGAAGTGCTCCTGTTTGATCTTCGATTCGGGTTGCTCAGTTGATCTCGAGCAGTATCTGACAGTTCTGTTGTTGAGGCAGGATCAATGTGATTAGATATGCCTGGGAGAGGTTAGCGCAGAAAACTGAGTTTAGGTCTCCAGAAAGAAGGGCGCCTTTTCTTGAAAGGGGCGCTTTTGACAATGCCTTAGTCAATTTTCACTGACTCGTTCTTCGTTTTGACCTTTTCGGACCCTCTTTGCTTTGATCTGACGTTCCCGATGTTTGATGAATCAGATGATTCTGCTTGATGATGTGTGGGGTAGCTGGTTCAGTCTTGTTCACGATGCCTGACTTTGCAGTGGCAGCTGGCAAGTTTTGGGCCTCCAAACTAAAGGGCGCCCCTGGCCAGCAGGGGCGCTTTTAGCTTTTGCCTAGTTTTATCTTGGTTGTGGACTGCCAGCCTTTGACCTTCTTCATCAGTCGATTGATTTGTCGGAAGTTCTTGCTGATAGTCTCGCTGACGAGATAGGTCATAGCTGAGAAGGTCGTCTTGGGAGGTAGTGAAAATTCCGGCTGAATCTGGACACCTTTAGGAAAGGGCGCCTTTCCTTGAGAGGGGCGCTTTTAGCCATGCCTTAGCCATTTTCTGGCTTATCTTTCCAGTTTTTCAAATTTGGCTTTTTCTGCTTGATCTCATCTCGTGATCGTCTGGTGTGTCTTATGGACTTGCTGTTAGATTGATCACGTAGCCGGGAGGAAGCTGGAAAGATATCATGTATAAAGCTACAACTCTTGGATTCATCTGGTGTCTGCAACTGAGGGGCGCCCCTGGCCAGCAGGGGCGCTTTTACCTTGAAGCTCTCTGATTTGGCACTTCTGTCGTCAATGGATCCTCCATACTTCGCTGACGGTTGGTCAATGATTGTTGAATCGGATAATCTTGCTGATTGTTTCGTTGTCGAGCTAGTATGAAAGTGAAGAGGACGACTGTTTTGACACTGCCAGATGTTTTGATCTGCCCTCTAAGGTTCAAGGGCGCCTTTCTTCAAGAGGGGCGCTTTTAACCACTGTAGACTATGTTTTGCCTTGGTAGACAAAACGTGCGCCTTCCAGACTTAGCCAAATTTTGGCCTTTTCCGTTTTGAGAATCTCCTTCGTTGAACTTCATCATTTTTATCTTTTTTCGCCATGGTTTCTTCGTTGAAGCTTTTGAGGTTTAGCTTTCGGCACCTGGTACTGGCCAATCTGCCATTAATGGCTGCGGAGCTCCTAACTTTGTTCCTGAAAAATAGAAATAGACCCACCAGAGTAAAACATATTTTTTGATAATTCTGACTTGATCAGTGTGATCGTGAAGGCAATTAAGCCTATCAGAAT